>VZTF01008223.1:1514410-1556548 GCA_013397755.1 Cnemophilus loriae
GCCCCCTCCCTGTCGCTGCCCCTCCCAGCTGGCTGAGGGCTGTTTTCTGCTCTCCGAGGCCCTCACTCTGCTGCAGTGCCCTACTTTCCTCTTCTGCTTTGCTAAAGTTTAAATAAAAAAACCCACCCAGCCAAAACCCCCAAGTGCCTCAACAACAAATCCACGAACAAAGGAGCAAGTGACTACTTTTTAACATGGGATTGAGCATTCTTAAGCAGTTCTGGAAAATAAATAAGACTCAAATCCTGTAATTCATTCTTCTATACCTGAGGCAATACAATGTGCATTTTTGTAGGTTGGCTTTTTACTTCCAATAGCTTTGTAATAGTCTTATCCAAAAGATGAACTGCAAATGATTTTTCCTTTCTTCCCTTTTTTTTTTTTTTTTTTGGCATAAGGTTCTTTTCTCTCTTGGAAACAAAGATTTAAAGAACAGAGATTTTGTTTAAAGATCTACAGCAAATAGGCCTTAGATTTGATTATTTACATTTGAATATTAGAAGACTTTAAATAATCTGCCCTGTGAAAGACAAATAAATTAAGCCTTCAGAATGGAGAGAACAGAGTTTTAATCATGTTTTCTGAGAGGAAAAGGATAAACTCTGAAATGTAGGTTATTACTGCTCTCTGAAATATCATTGCAGTTGCAGAGCGAGAAGATAGAATGATCTGAAAACTGTTTGGGCATTTGAAGAAAAAGTTAAAAATATTCAGAGTACCAGAGAAACTGAGGGTTTGTAAAAAACACAGCATGCTCCAGGGAAGAAAGGATGATATAATTGTTGGGATGAGTCCCATAATTATAGGACATGGCCATAACAGGCGACAGAAGGAGTAAACCCAGTTTAACACAGATTATTTGGGTTATACTGGTTTAATATACACACATATACTGGTTTTATACATAGTCCTGAACTGGCAAGAAATTGTAGACCAAAAACCAGTTCATCCTTTGAATTCAAAATTCAGTCCTGACTATCCAACCAGTTGGTTTGACTCCCTGGTTATGGATATTGCTCTACCATGGGTCTACTTCCCACATCCCACATGGAGAACTTCACCAGTTTTAGTGGCTTTGCGTCAGCGTACGACTAAAATCCACCCGCAAAACAACGCAGCGGGAACAGTTCCAATCACAGGACATCTGGATCATCTCTGCACAACAACATTTCCCACTGTCTTAGTGCTGACCAGCTCCACAGAGGTGCTTTTGGGAATGTCAGTGCTCCAGGATTCACTTCTGCTCCCCGCTCTCACTGCTGTGCTTCATCAGCCTGGTTAGGGTTTAATGGGAGCTCTTACTGCAGCACCACAGAACCCAATTATGCAAAATGAAGCTGTTGATAGCTGGGCCATTCCTCCATGGGAAGCCTCGATTTTATAGACTGGAAATGGAGATGTAGGAATGGTAAAATCTTATTTACAGAGCAGATCTCTCCCCGGGCAGTTAGAGCAGCACAGTCTTCCAAGAGTAGCTGCAAACTGATTATACCAACAGTTTTCCAAGGATTTATTAATCATTTTAAACGAGGAGTCCAATATTCTGTCAAAATCACTTTTTGCTGTTGCATTGGGATGTCTGAAAGCTTGACCATCATGGCTTTGCTTTAAAAGTTATTTTTTTCCTCTTGAAATAACTGCCAGAACTACTGTGGATAGAACAGCCTGAGATATCCAAGATTTCAGTGCACTCACGAGTTCAAAATTAGTTCTCTCTTATCCCAGCCCACTTAACAAAACCTCCCAGAGTTTGTTCATAAGGAAAGGTTTCAGGACAAAGTATCCAAAAATCCAAACACTTGTAAGACTCTCAGTCATGACAAGAAAAGGAGATGTAAAAACTTGACAAATCCTACCTCAGAGGAATCCGTCGTGTTCCAGGAGAAACAATAGCCAGCAATCAGAAAAGTTGTTTGACATTATTCCGTGAAGAAAAGGGCGTTTGTACAGGGATTCATGGGAATTAGAACCGAAATCTGAAAAACAAATAGGATTTGATGATGAAGCTCCCATACAGGACTCACAAAATGCTCCCCCAGTTTAAGTCTATTGGAATGCATTATATAAGGACACATAAAATCAGCTATAATCTCTATAAATACAGTGCCTGCAGCTTTGTTCATGGAGTAGGGACACAAGGAATTACATCTCTTCCTAGGGAAGCTCCCCAGCCAGGAATCTGCCTCCAAATTTAAAGATAAAATACAAGAAAGGAGCACAGCAAAACAAGAAAATCAAGGCCAGAAGGATAAGAGAGTGCTCAGACTGCACCATCAGCAGCCTGGCTCCTCTTTTACATGTAAATATTGTAGCAAAAACAGGTTTTAAGAGTTTTGGGAGAAGTTAAAGAAGTAGATTTGCACATGAAGAAAAGAAGACTGATTTAATGACTGAATATTTTTTAGCTGCATGTGGGAGCTGTTGTTCCAATGTGATCCTGGCGGGAGTCAGACCTGGAAGAATAAAGGACAAAAATAAGATTTCAGAGACGTAGAAGCTGTTAACAGCACTAGAAACAAATCAAACTATAGCTGAAGTCATTTAAAATGGAGAACCTGGCTGAGAAATTCATAGGACTCAATTCCACGCTGCAAAAAATGGACTGGGAAAGGCATTATCAGCAGGTTTTTCAGTGGGTAAGACAGCTCTTATCACAAAAGATGTGATGTGGACAAGGCTTATGTGTGGAAGCAGATATCAGAAGCCTACCATGGAAACTGCAAGTGAAGCCTGAATGTCGGAAAAGTTTTGATTAACGTCTCTTTTTACCGTTCTTCCATCTCTTCATTCAATTTCTGAATTAAAACATTTTAATTTCTGCCACTCGCCAGCACGGGCGCCGTGCTGGACTTTACCGTGCGAGAAATCTCTGCGGCGCGAGCCCGTCCCAACATCCTTTCGATGCATTTCCACTTCTCCCGGAAACGCCGGGAATTGCTCCATTGATTGCGGGAGCGCTCGGATCAGCCCCGCGGGGCTGGGACATGAATGTGTTACACGTTCCAGAGCCAGTCCTTCAAAAGAGGCTGCAGGAAGATGAATGCCTCCGCAGCCGTTGTTTCCACAGCGCTGACAAAGAACGGCAAGGAGGACGGATCACGACTCCAGACAATCTATCCCTAAAAAAACCACTGGGAAAGTGCTGCGCTTTTCTTAATGGCATGGATGTTTTTCCCACTCAAGGAAGCGTGCACAGATCAGGGAGGTTGTGGTTGTCCCATCCCTGGAATTGTCCAAGGCCGGGTTGGAGCAGCCTGGTTGATGGAAGGTGTCCCTGCCCTTGGCATGGGTGGAACTGGATGGGGTTTAATGTCCCTTCCAACCCAAACCAACCTGGAATTCTATTTTTAAAAGGCTTTTTCATTGCTGCTGATTCAATCAGGCAGCAGAAGGTGACTCAGAGCTGGCAGGTCACAAAGAAGTAGCAGGGCACAAATAGCGAGCGCTTATTTCAAATTAGTTCTGGTCAATATAAGGACTTAAAAATTTACCCAAGACAATTGTCAGACAATTTCAAATAATGGGGGTAACTGAGAAAATTGGTCTCTGCCGGTGGATGTTCTCTGAAATCGCATTGATCAAATGACTTATGAATTATTTATTCAGCTGTGCCCTTAACCTGAAAAGTGAGAATTATTGATTTCGCTTCATCTATCATATCATGGAATCCAAATAGAGGGGAAAAAAGCCATGAGAAAGTGGCAGGGAAACAGCCCCTCAGCCTGCCCTGTCACACAGGGAAAGGTGGAGAGCTCAGAACAGCAAATTTAGGGAGTGATTCTGGCTTCAGTGGCATCTGCAAAACACCCTAAAGAGGATTTTCCTTTAGCAGCATGGACGGGTTTTAACAGCAGAAAAGTCCTTTTAGATTTAGATTGAAAATAGAAATATTCGACTCTGATTTCAAACCAAGCCACTGTTTTTAAACTTAAACTTCAATATCCAAGGAGAACAATGAGGTGTTTGTGTCTCTGGATGAATAGGCACAGTCTGGGGAAGAGCACTCAAACTTTAAAGAGAATTTCCGAGGAAAAGCTGCAAATTTTTGTTTGTTTTTAGCACTCACACAGAGACCAGTAGAAAAGGAAGGGAAGAAACAACAACGTCGTAAGTTACAGTCCAAAAAAGTGATAAATATTAATTCCTTCTCGTTAATACATAATTACAAAGGAAACACCACGGGATGGTGACCACCACCTTTGTGAGGAGGTACAAAATGAGCATTAAGCCCTTGGAATAAAACAGCCAGAGAATTCCCATGGGCTTCCTGGTCCATTTATCCTTCCCTGTCATCCCCATCCAGCTTTTTCATACCTTCCTTGGGCTCGGTGACAATGGGAAGCTCACGAGGCTCCGAAGTTGGGTCATTAAAATAATGGATTGCAAGGACAAAACTTGGCATCGCCGTGCCCTGAGCAACTCCTGATCACAGGAGTTTCCCAAAAAATTCAGGCTTGGAAACCGTATTCCCATGTCCCATGAAGGAAAATCCTCACTTTTAGTTATCCGACTTCTTTTGACTCCCGTGGGAATCACAAAACCTGTGAGAAACGCTTGGACTTTTTTATTTTTCGTGGCTTCACGCAGCAAAATTTGGGAATCTCCACTCCAAAAGTGTTCCCATCTCCAGCTGTTGGAAAATACAGGAAAAATATATTAAGGAAAAGCATTTTTCAATGTTTTGGGTTTTTTTTGTCAGATATTTTCCTTGAGTTGTAAATTAATACCGTTATTAATTCAAATGAAGCCTTGAACTCCTGAAGGGAGGAGTCAGCTTTGAGGACACCTTGCCAAAATTTGCTAAATTCCTCTTAAATTTAGTGTTTATTAAAACATCAAACCCATCAAATTAAAATTTAGTGTTTATTAACCTACAATATTATACAGGGCTTAAAAATAAACCATTTGGGGGTGTGTGGGGTTGTCACACCTATGGAATGGTACATCTCTTACAGAGAATTTCAATGAACTATGGGAGAAAAATTGAATATTTTATTCCCTGTCCCCTTCCCTCCTCTGGAGTAAAATCCATCCTGTGAGGGAAAAAAAAAAAAAAAAAGACAGAAAAAAAATCAATGTATATACTTCTTCTTTCAAATCACAGCTGGCAAATTAGATCCACATTTCTTTGGGAGAAATTGCTTTAGCACAAATCATCTCTGTCAAATGAGATTTCAAATATCTTGTGTTTCCAAGGTTTTCGTGGCTGCTGATATAATACAGTTACTCTATAGGAAGAGTTATCCTCTGTCCTGGGTTTGTTGACATAATCTTAGCATCATATTTCACATTTTGGGAGATATTTTGGCTACATGTGCTTAGCTGGTGCACTTTGGGGACCTGAGATTTTGGATTTGCCATGGAAACAGCGTTGACTGATGGCCAAATTTTCAAAAGAGAGGTACAAAGATAATTCCATTTTCCACAGCGGGATGGGAGGAATTTTAACTGATCGCAGTGTGGAGGTGGACACGTCAGGAAACTACTGGAAAAATGCTGATTATTTCACCTGGTGAGTGAAATTGCCTCACAGAGAACATTCGGTGCTGTCCAACTTGCCAGGGACTCTTGGGAGGTGTCGCGGTGACAGAGCAGGGAGGCAGCACAAAGGAGCAGCCAAAGCCACGCTGAGGGCACAGACAATGGGATCACGCGGGACTGGATGAATAATTTAATTTCAGGTGTTATTTGCAATGCATTGTCCTGTGATGTGAGATCATTTTCTGTGGGATTGGCACTTCATAGGTTCACATCTCAAACCCACTTCTTTTTCTTTCGCCAAGTGGGCAGGAAGGCACCACCCAGGACAATCAAACTTCAAAATGCTTTTGTTAATTGAAAAAATTTGATAATTGATTTTTGAGACCCCCACCTACAGAGCTGCCCCCAGCCCTGGGGTCCCAGCACAGGAAGGACGTGGAGCTGCTGGAGAACAAGTCCAGAGGAGGCACCAGGATGGGCAGAGGGATGGAGCAGCTCTGCTGGGAGGAAAGGCTGGGAGAGCTGGGATTGCTCAGCCTGGAGAGGAGAAGCTTTGGGGTGAGCTCAGTGTGGCCTTGCAGGGCCTGGAGGAGCTGCAGGAAAGAGGGAGAGGGATTATTGACAAGGGATGGAGGGACAGGTCAGGGAATGGCTTCCCACTGACACAGGGTAGGGTTAGATGGGATATTGGGAAGGAATTCCTCCCTGGAAGGGTGGGGAGGGGCTGGGATGGAATTCCCAGAGCAGCTGTGGCTGCCCCTGGATCCCTGGAGGTGCCCAAGGCCAGGCTGGACAGGGCTTGGAGCAGCCTGGGACAGTGGGAGGTGTCCCTGCCCATGGCAGGGGTGGGAATAGAAGACCTTTAAGGTCCCTTCCAACCCAAACCAGTTTGGGATTCTATTGAGAAAAACACGAACTTTCCCGTTTCAGTCCCACTCCAGAGTCTGTGGATCCCTCTGGGCTCTGTCAGAGTCGCTCACTTCCAGTTTTTCCCTCAAAGCCACGGAATATCTGCGTGCCAGCTGAAGGCTCCACAGCCGCGTGCTGTCGGGACAAAGCAGCAGGAGAGGCACTGAAATTTCAGAATTTAATATTTTACCATTTCTTTTCTTTTTGTGAAGAGCAGAAATTTCACTGAATTGTGAACTGATGGAATTTTGTGTGCAAAAAGACAGCAGGATTGGATTTTTTTTCCCCAGATTGTCAGAAATGTAAAAGAAAGCCTTTTTCCCCTAAATTATCACTGAGTAGAAATAAACACATTTTACAATTTATGATGCACCAGTGTTTAAGCTTCTGAATCTAAACATTGCTGTTTGGAGCTGTGCCTTCCTTCACCTCCTTTTAAATCTCTTTGTAGCACAAATTCCTTTCTTTTCTCTCTTACAGGAGGAACAGGGGCTGATAGCAAAAAATTAATCTATTCAGCGGCGGCAGAATTTGTCAAAGCTTGATCTGTGGCTCACTCTGCCACTGAAAAACAGCTTTTCATAGAAAGTTGATGTGTTTTTTTCATTACTGAGGCAGCTCTCTATTTAATAACAGTGTTCCAACGTGTGCTATTGATCCGTGTATCGGAACAATTCTTACAGTTCAGGCTGGCCTGTGGATTTATTAAACATTTACTGGCATTTTCTCCAAGGTCAAGGCCATGCACGTGCGTGGATGAAGCCAATGAAACACAAGGGGCACGCTCTGTATGGTTCTACATTGTTTAAAACTGAGAAATACTTAAATCCCAAAAAAACAGAGATTTAGAGAGCAAACGGATTCACTTGAATCCCATTTCATTCGGGACGCGTTTATGCAATGAATCTGAACTTAAATTCAGATGTAGGATTTTAAGACCAAATAAATCTGAAATATCTCACTGACTCCAGCCCGGCTACTCTGGACCCACCCACGCTGCTGAGAGGAGAATCTCCCCAGCCCAGACAATTCCACACCCAGGGAAAGATTTAAGGGTCTCGGTTTTGAACAAACTGATGCTAAATATGATGGGAGCTCCGGGAGCCCAAACTCCCCCCTGAAGGACAGAGGCTTCTGTAGGGAGAAGAGAATCACAAAATCACAGAAAGGTTTGGGCTGGGAGGGACCTTAAAATCATTCATCCCACCCCCCGCCATGGCAGGGACACCTTCCACCATCCCAGGGTGCTCCAAGCCCCGGTGTCCAGCCTGGCCTTGGGCACTGCCAGGGATCCAGGGGCAGCCACAGCTTCTCTGGGCAACCTCAGGGCCTCCCCACCCTCCCAGGGAGGAATTTCTTCCCAATATCCAATGAAAATCTCCCCTCCTCCACCTTAAGGCCATTTCCCCTCCTCCTATCACCCTCTGGAGCACCTTCTGTGTCCTCTCCTGCGAGCACTGGTCGTTCCTGGGCTCATTTGTGGTGATCTCATCCCCTGCTGAGCATTCCTGGGCTGTGCAGTCAGTCCATAAATCCGCTCTGGTTTTATTGACACGACCTGCAAAGCAGGAGCACAGAGGCTGTTCAAAGCCACCCTCCACCCACCCCACCCTGAATATGGAATGATTTTTATCGGAAAAACGTCCTCAGGATTTCACAGATCAGCCTGGCAGAGGTTTTCTCGTTCTTGTAAACAATTTTCGAGGCGTGCGAAGAGCTGCAAATGGCTCTGCTGTGAATCGATGCCTCTCAGGTATAAAGGGATGCATTGTCACAGGATCATATCTCTGCTTTCTCCCCGGTTTGTTTTTTTGTTCAATACTGTCAAAACAAACGCTCGGCTTGAAAAGAATTCTGGCAATATTTTGGATTCCCACTTGCTCGACAAGCGAGTCGAAATTAGAGGGATTTGTCATGGCAGAACCAGCTCCAGAGCTGAACACGAGCCACATCCATCCCGGGGCTTTGCGTGCTGGGGAACCAGCTCCCGGTCAGGGAAAAACTGCCCACGTGGGGATGCTCCAGGTGCCACATGGGCCATAAACATCCGGACTGGAGACAGTGACAGAATCCCTGCTAAGAGAGGAAACATTTTGTGATGTTTGTAGCGGTTAAGGGGGATCAATATCCCAAAGCTTTGTTGCAGGATTGAGTTTCCTGGAATGATTCAAAGTCCCTCCCACCAATTTCCCAGGCAGTCATGAGCCTGTTTTCCCTTTGGCACAAGGAATTTACAGGCTCTGCTTCCTCCACTGCTTTTTTCCCAAAGATTTAAGTTAAATTTGGAATTTTCAAGTTTCTTTGTCCCATAACTCCTTCCAAGAGGGAACGGATGATTTCAAAATCAAACTGCAATCTAAATTTTATTTTGGTGCATTAAATGACATTTCCCATAAGGAAGGTCGATGGCCTTTTGTGATTAATAAATTAATTGGGAAAACAAATTAATTAATTGGGAAAACAAACAAAAAAGGCCAAGGAAAATGGATGCAAATCTCAGAGTTTAGGAGATTTAACCATGAGGGGTAACAAGGAATCAAAGCAGGAACCATAAATGTGGCGAAAAATAGAAATTATATTGCTGTGAGAAGTCTCAGATATTAAAATATTTTTAAATTGTCCTTTAGTGCAAAAGCAACCTAAAGAAGATGCTTAACCAAACTCATCTGCACAGGGTCATTTTTTGAAGTGGTTTTAAAATGTTATTCAAACAGACAAACCCTGGCACAAAAGAACGCCTGTAATGTTAGCAGATGATTACTAAGTGCACTAATTAAGTAGCTTTAATTGACTCAATCCAAGTCAAGAGACAATTCATGTGAGTATTGCTGCGAGACTCAGCAATGATCATTTCCACAAAGTAACTTTTAAATGAGTTATCCTGCAGCTTTTATCACCCCAATATCTGTTCTCAGCCCGTGATTTACAGATCCCCAGGGCCCTGATCACTGATGAGGCACTGAAGGTAACCAGGAAAAGTTTGGTCACTGTCCCTACACCTTCCCTGGAAACTCTGGAGGGTCCCAAAACTGAGGAAGATAAAGAAGAGAAAGGGGACAGAGTGAATACATTTTTCTGCTTTATTACTTTATTAAGCTTTCTAAGCTTCTGAGCGCTTTTAAAATATCAAACGATATCTTCTTGTTTCCCCTGAAGAATTCCTGTTTTTCTGCCTTTCTTAATTAAAGAGATGGAACATTAAAAATTCATGCAAAGGTATAAAACCAAAGCATTCTAACATTTGCAACCATTGCTTCTAAAAAATAATTTCTATGCCTTGAAAAGTGAATTAATCTTATTACTGAAAGCAAGCAGCTTAAAATCCTGGAATGGTTTGGGTCAAAAGGGACATTAAGGATCAACCAGTGCCACCCCTGCCATGGCAGGGACACCTTCCACTGTCCCAGGCTGCTCCAAGCCCCGTCCAGCCTGGCCTTGGGCACTGCCAGGGATCCAGGGGCAGCCACAGCTTCTCTGGGCACCCTGTGCCAGGGCCTCCCCACCCTCCTAGGGAACAATTCCTTCCCAATATCCCACCTATCCCTGCCCTCTGGCAGTGGGAAGCCGTTCCCCCTGTCCTGTCACTCCACAAACAACACAACTCCATCAAAAATTCAATTAACCAATGGCATCGCCGTTCAGCAAACTCTGGCTAGCTGAAGACGCAGTCCTTGAACAGGAAGCACCAAACTCTCTCACTTTCTGTTGTCTCATGATCTAGTGGAAGGTTCCCTGGGATACTGGGAAGGAATTGCTCCCTGGGAGGGTGGGGAGGGGCTGGGATGGAATTCCCAGAGGAGCTGTGGCTGCCCCTGGATCCCTGGCAGTGCCCAAGGCCAGGCTGGACGGGGCTGGGAGCAGCCTGGGACGGTGGGAGGTGTCCCTGCCATGGCAGGGGTGGGAATAGAAGACCTTTAAGGTCCCTCCCAACCCAAACCAGTTGGGATTCTGGGATTCATCCCCACAACGCCTTCATTTACCTTTGAAGCCTGACAAGAACAATTGGAGCCTCTACTTGCCATGAAACCCCTTTCTCATGGCTTTGCAGCCCGGTGTTTTATTGTGGTCCCTTCCCTCCAACCTGAACCCCCTCACATTCCTGGCAGCCAGCAGCATAAACCTCTCACTCTTTTATTTGCACTCCCCAGCTCTCTTATTTATCTTTCTTCTCAGAAATTTCAGGCTCACAAGTTTAACAGAGCATTTTAAAGTTCCCTTTCCCAGGTCACCACTGAAAGGATCATATTTTTTCATTTATAGCCAGTGTTTTACAAGGGATCAAAACCTCCAAATTGAGAAGATAAAGATCTTACCTAAAGATACATAAAAAAAGCTTTGTACTAAAGGAACAACTTTAAGGCTATTTTAACTCAAACTAATGAAAAATCTGAACTAAAAGTGCAAATATGTAAAAGTAGCTCAGTTATTTCTGAATCTTTGAGCTTCTACTGCAATTACCTTAGAATTTGTTTAAATACATTTATTTATGGTGCAGTCTCCTCTGAAAAAAATATAAAAACTAAACCATTTGTTCTCACTTACTTTTTAAAGTCATTTTTTTTCCTAAAGATATCCCAGAAAAATATTTGCAGCCGACATTCCATGGTAGTGTTAATAAATAATTCTAAATAAATAATTCTCTTCTAAATAAATTGAGGGAATAAATTCACCTGAAACCTACTTGTCCATCCCTAGAAAATGTTCTCCTGTTCAACCCCACAATGTTCTTCCTCCTCAATAACTTTTTTGTGGGGGAAAACAAAAACATGGAATTAAACTCACCATTTTTGACATAAAGCTCTGCATCCCTCATGGTTTTTTTCTTTAAATATGGTGTTAAAATTTCTGTGGGACAAGACTGACGGTGCTGACACCACGTTCTCCTTTTTGTCTGCTGCTTTTGGGAAGGGAAAGTCACCGTTTTAGTCAGCTGGGAGCTTGGCAGGGCGGTTCCTGGTTTGAAAATAAACACATAAATAAGTAAATAAATCAAAGCACTGTCCAGATTTGAAATCCAGCTGCCGGGGGTGATGTTTTAGTACCACACCTGTGAACTTTTACAACCTTTCCCTTTTTTTCACCTTATTTCTCCCTGTTCAGCCCAGGTGAGTGAGCACGGAGCAGCGGGTGATGCTTTTTTCAGCACAAGGAACTGCACAGAAAAGAGAAGGAAAAAAAAACCCTAAAACCACAGGGAGCAGCTACTACACAAAACTGAAACGAGGCAGAGCCAGCCAGGAAAACCACTGAAGCAATGAGAACTCGCAACAGCTGCGAGGAGGAAGAAAGAGGGAAAAATAAATAAAATATTGCCAGAGTTTTAGAGTTCTAGTGAGAGCTGCCATTGAAAATTGATTTTACTCTCTGGGTTTTTTTTGGGGTTTTTTTTTTTGATGATGAATTCCAGCCATTTGTTGCCTCAGTTGTTTATGGAAGGAAATAATTATATTGGAGGGGAAGGTCAGTGACTTTGCTTGGAGGGGTGGGCTCTGGAGTGGGATGGGTTTGGCACTTTGGGGACGGTGACAAATTCTAAAGTCTTGGGCTGCTGCGGAGTTTGGAAGGTGCCAGCAGGGGCTGAAGGCTTGGAAAGGCTCCGGGACCCGCTGGATCCTGGCAGAGCTAAAAAATGTGGAATAACACACGTGGGAAGGGAAACCCAGCAAAGAGACAACACCTGTGGGACACAGCATCTCCCTCTGCCTGGAAAATAAGATGTTGTACGGCTCCATAACGCGTTTTCCATCTCTTTCTGTGAGATGTCCTTGGAGAAATATTAAAACTGCCTCACGCCTTAAAAAAATATGATTTAAAATCAGAAAGGACTGACAGAAGCTCCCTCCCTTCATCCCCAGAGTCTCAGGCTGGGGTTTCAGCAACGCACCCAGCGCTGGCAGATGGCCCGCACACCACTCCCCTCAAACACTTGTTCCCAGGCAGGAATAAAGATTTGCAGAGTTCCAAATAAATCCCATTTTGCCTTCCCTGAGCACACCCCACACCACCAGACCTGAGGCCTGGCCATGCCTCCTTTCAGCAGACAGCTGCTCAAGGGCCCCCCTGGTTCAAGAGCATGAATAAAATCTATAAATGGGGCTGCTCAGCACGGATAATATCAATAAATTGGGCTGCTCAGCACAGATAATATCAATAAATGGGGCTGCTCAGCACGGCCCTGTGGCAGCTCACACCCTGCTGGGATCGATAACAAAAATTTCCTCTAATAGGGCTGGGACAGGGCAGGAGCACACCCGGAGCAGAGGATCCACACCAGCAGAGCCCTTTGAGCAGCTCCAAAGCAACAAAATGCTGCAGAACGGGGGCGTTCCCCCAAGTGAAGCAAAAGGAACCCAGAAATATTAATCCCGAGACGTGAAAAACACTGATTATTGCTATTTTCTGGTTGGGCCTGACTCATTCTCTCAGAGCAGCACCACTTCTCTTTGCCATCCACATGCCCACAAATACCTGCACTCAGAAATCCAAATTTATGAACTTTTTGGGCTCTGCCCCACAGACCAAAGTTATTCCTCTGCCCTTCCAATAACCAGAGTACAAAGAAGGAAAGAGGATTTTGCCAAGGCACAGCAATTCTGGCTCACTGCTCTTTGCTGCTTTTCAGCTGGATGCCACCTCAGATTCCCAACTTCTGCCCAAAGTGCAACACAAGCCCAGCAGACCAATTCCTGTCTTTTTTTTCACAATTCTCCATGCACTGACACTGTATAAATGAGACAGATAATGTTCTCCTATATTTAAGGTGACATAAATCAGAAAAAAATAATCTTTCTTCTTCACTAGCAATCAAATCACCTTCTGAGCTGCAATAAACCTTTAGGGTAAACACTTGAAGACTGGAGGATGAGTTAAGTGTGTAAAATTTGGCTAAGTAATGAGTAAATAGTTGCATAAACTGCATATAAATGTTTGATGAATGAGCTGAAGTAGGGAAAAATGATGTAGGGTAACATAAGGGAGCACAGCTTAAAGGGAAATATCTCCTTGACAGCAACATATTAGATTGTGAAATTAAATTATAATATCAGATTGTTTCTCAAAGGGAGAAAGGAAAACATTATAATTTAGATAACTTAAGATATGGTTGGAGAAAATACCCCAAAAGCTCAAACGTGCAGTAAATATCCCAGGATTTGAGGGGACAATCTGGAAAATAAATGGTGGCAGAGTCCTGTCTTTGGTTTCAGTTTTCCTGCCGTGGAGACCGAGGGGATGATACAAACAGATGATACATCTACATTTCAAATATATAATTTCTATAATAATCCATATATTCAAATGGTATAAATAACTCTGTGCAGAGGAGAGGCTCCTCGAGCCAAGCTGCTTGGGATTCCAAGTACACCAGACCTTGTTCTCCTCCCAGGAACAAGAATATTTCGAGGCCAATTTGCATTTCGTAGCCGGGGGCATCATTTGCAGGTGACTGAACAATCAATTCAAACAGCTCGAGTAGGTTTTTCTGTACAGTTTGGGTTTTTTTCCATAGAACCAGGTCATTGCTGCTCACTCACATGGTTTGGGGCATTTTAGACATTAATAACACCAAGTTCTCCTCAAGATTTCTGGTGCTGGCGTATGGATTTACATTTTATTTTCCCCAGAGCTGCTGGAGGACTGAACCCACCCCTTCCACCACCCCCGGGCATTGATCAGCCTGAGCAGGGTTATGGATCTGGGCTGCTGCAACTGTTCCTAACTTTACTAATTAAAATTTATAAATTCGGTGTAGACCAGAAAGCCATCACAAAATGCACCGGTGGTGACTCCATAGCCTTGATTTTGGATAAAGTAAAAACCAAGTTTTGAAGGTGGGATAAAAGTGGAGTGGTTTGCCCAGAAAGGGCAGGGATGCCTCAATCCTGGAAATATCCAAGGCCAGGTTGGACGGGGCTTGGAGCACCCTGGGATGGTGGGAGGGGTCCCTGCCCATGGAGGGAGTGGAATGGGATGGGATTTAATATTCCCTTCCAAGCCAAACCATTCCAGGATTCTGAGGCAATGAACAGAATGGATTTGGAAGTCTGAGTGGATCTTGGGATAATCCTGTTTACCTTGCACTGGTTCAAAAGCCATCAGCTCTCGGGCCACATGGTTTTTATAATTTCTCAATTTAATAAAGAGGGCAGGGTTAGATGGGATATAATTTTTTATAATTTCTCATAATTTTTATAATTTCTCTCAGTTTTATGTTTTGATCAACTCTAGCCTCATTCCGGGAACGTTGTCAGCCTTCAGAATTTTGTTATGCAGATGCTCTGCTTTATTGATTCGAATTTAGTAATTAAAGCCTTGTCCTTGCATTTACAAAATAGCCTCATGATTTAATTATGTCATCTATTGCTCTGGTAAAGCAATGTAGGCAATCATTGGCCACTCCGATATGTAAGGACATGTCTAAAACAACTCCTTTTACAGTTCATGACGGGAAAAAAAGCTGGAACTGAGAACATTTTTGCAAATCAAACGTCTCAGTTAAAAATGTCACTCTGTATCAACTGATACATTTTATTCTGGATCTGACAAGTTTAAGTAAGATTTGTATGTCTGTTGAGTCATGTTTGAAACCCAAATCAATTTGGAAGCAGCAAAAAATCCAATTGCTGTCCTTTGCAGAATGTCAGAGTATCACCCTCCTACAACCGTGCTGCCAAAAAAAATAAGGGAGGAAAGGTAAAGAAATGGAAATTGCCAACGGTCCACAGATTTTTTTGCATGACAGGATAAGTGGGAATGGCTTCAAACTGAAAGAGGGCAGGGTTAGATGGGATATTGGGAAGAAATTCTTCCCTGTGAGGGTGGGGAGGGACTGGCACAGGGTGCTCATCCCTGGAAATGTCCAAGGCCAGGCTGGATGGGGCTTGGAGCAGCCTGGGATAGTGGAAGGTGTCCCTGCCCATGGCAGGGGTGGTTATTTATTCAGATTATGGGGTTTTTCTGCTTAAAATGTATAATTAATGATTTTTTTAAATTTCTACAGCTTCTACGTTTGTGTCCTCGCAACAGCCTCATGAACCTCAACTGAGCAAACAAGTGTAGGAGGAAAACAGGGCCTGAAAAGGGGAAAAAAAAAATCCGTGAAACTAGCTAAAATTTGAGTGAATTTAAAAGGGGGATGAAAACCTGAAGGCATTTCACAACCTCTGTTCTCCAGAATACGAACGAGTTCGTCAGAAACACGAAACCAGGGGAAACAAATCCTGGCAGGGGGTTGGAAAGAGACCTCTGATATCCTTTCCAACCCAAACCATTCCACAAGTCCATGATTTGAATTTTTAAATAAAAAGAGGGACTATTTGGCTTGTTTCTCCAGATCCATTGTATTACTTATAAAGATTCCAAGTGCTGCTGCTTCCCTGTGTGTTGTGGAGTCCTCTCAGCTCAAAGAAAGCCTCACCTCTCCACATTTGCTGTGCTCAGAGCACCGTGTGGAGCTCCACAAAGTGAGACTCTGAGGTGTCCAGGCAGCTCCACCTCAGCCTTTCCCGGGCTGGAGGAGGAAGGAAGGAGGAGATCTCCGGAGGTGAAGTTGCTATAGTTAATTTTCTCTGTGTGCACTTTACTCACACAGTCGATTTGTCATTGAAGGGGATAATTTACTCTCGTCTCCACAGACTTCTGAGCAGCCAAGAAAAAGACTGGGGCTGTTGCAGAGAGTGCAATCCTGACGAGAAGGCAGAAAAATCAGCGCTGCTGCAAACCCTCCCCTCACTCCGAGCCCTTTCTTCCAGCTGGGCTCGGAAAGAACTTTCCATCAAAGCCAGGAGAAAACTACACGCAATTTGAAACCTTGATCTGACCTCTTGTTTCCAAAGGGTTGTGGCTTAAACCTCTGGGTCCTTCCAGCTTCCTTTGTTCCCGTCAGAAGTTCCCTTCCAGTCGGCCTCCGTCGCTCTCACGTCAGCTCCCTCCTGCTCTGCTGGGACACCAGCGGCTCCCTGACCTTCCCTTCAAACAAAAACACACAAAAGGGAAAGGATGAAACCAACTCAAGGAAGAGGAAGAGTCGGAGCAGGCAGCAGAACGTTCCGGAGTTCCAGCAAAACTCCCTCACTCGAAGCGTTTTAACCCTCTCACTGCAGAGCAGGTTTTGTCCCTGCTGTGCCTTAGAATAGATTTCATTTCCTCAGGTGGGTGAGCCCAGGCAAAACCATCCTGATACAAAGAGAAAAGCAACCAAAATCTCACCTCGGGGTCTGTTAGGAGCTGCTTCGCAAAGTTTGGGTCTCTACATAAGGAGGGAAACGACCTTGAAAAGGAAGATTTGCTACAAGTGGTGCTGGAAAACAAAATCAGGAGCAGCATTTTCATATCTCTTCAGCTTTATTGCATCAGCCAGGTGCCAAATTTTTGAGCTGTTCTTTAAAAGACAAAGCTTGGGAAAAAAGACAAAATACAAATATCGACTATGACATTAAAATTGAGATAATTTTTAGCACGGAAGCACCCACAGGAAAAAAAAAAAGATGTTATGAATAAAACTCTTAATAATGTTTAAGCATAATAAAAGGGTGGGAGAGAAAGGGTCTAGTGAATTGTTTTAGGGATACAGACATTGGAGGGTCCCCTAAAACGAATCCATTTTAAGAGCACAGGCTTCTGGAGATGTTGAGAAATCCCATTTTGCATCTCACTCCCTGCTAATGCTCAAATCTGAGCACAATAACCCAGCTCCCAGTGCTGTGTTCTCCCTGCTGCTGCCTTTGCATTTTACAGCCCCAGCTAAGCACCATTTCTTGGAGCTGAATGGAGCTTGATGTCTCCTCAGCAGAGATTATTTTCACAGCAATAATCCGAGTTTTCCGTTTGCAGCATCAGCCCATTGCTGATGAGGGACTATAACCAAAAAATAGCACGTGCGAGGGGGCAGTTTAGTTTTCCATCTCTTTGTCTGCTTTTCATTTCTCAGACATTTGTCAGGAGGGAAGATGGCTGAGGGGGAACAGGTTTTCGCAGTCGTGTAGGGGTTTTGAATGGGGTTACTTTGAGTTCTGCAGTTTTCTCCCCATCCTTCGAATCATCCCAGCCGTAATTTGATGTCCAGAGCCACTCTGCTTTATTTTTCCCTCATATGATTTGAATTGGAGGTACTACCCAGCAAGTTCTGGTTGAATGCTGCCAGAAGAACAAACACTGGCATCGTGAGGAGCCCCAAGAAGGGTGAAAGGTCCTTTTAAACCAACAGCAGTCTTGTTTTGAACTAATATTAGGACTTAAAACTAAATCTTGTCCTTTTAGGGCTTTTATTGAAAAGTAAGAGACCATTCCGAGAGAAAACGAGCTTGAGATCAACCAAATAAATTTATCAGAAGGAGAAGTTATTGAGGTTGTGGGGCGTGTAAATATTCAGAGAAAGTTTTCCAACCTCCTTGAACGCTGACCTTGGAAATTCCACGGAACCATCTGCTCCT
The DNA here is from genome assembly GCA_013397755.1 of Cnemophilus loriae. NCBI lineage: Eukaryota > Metazoa > Chordata > Aves > Passeriformes > Corvidae > Cnemophilus > Cnemophilus loriae. The sequence continues at coordinate 1,532,230 of VZTF01008223.1, forward strand.
GGAATCTGTATAACGTCGGGATCAGGGAAATATGAATTTCCTAGGGGCTGGATTTTTGGGGGAAGCAGGGCCAGGAAAGCAGGACCAACAATTTCCCAGCCTGGAAATCTCTGGAGTTATCAGCACGGATAGCGAGGGGAGGCTTTATGATGTGCAGGGCAGAGCTGATTAGAAAACTCACTTTAAATGGATGCTAAAACAGGGAGAGACGGAGCTTGGCTGGCACTCAAAATTTAAATAGAGCATAAAAAGCTGTTACTTTATTATTTCACGAGGAACTAAAGGAAAGTAATCAAGAATACTTGTATACAACTTATTGTAGTAAAAAAAAAAAAGAGAGGGGCTGTAATTCAGATTTTGGAATCCAGCAGCTTTATGAACTAAAGCAGCAATAAATCCAAAAATAACAAAATGAAATAGAATTTAGGAAGCTATTTAAGGACAATTTGAATTAAACAGTGTATTAGAGAGCATTTGAGTGAATCTATGTATTTTTATATTGCTCCAGCTCTTGGTTGGGTATAAACAGCAGGATAAAATAGGAAAGTTAAACTCCTGGAAATCACAATTACTGCATTTTATAATGGCAATTTATATTTACAGTGTTCACTGCTCAAAGATAAAATTGTGGCAGCTCTGTCTCTTTGAAACCTGTTTACTACAAGACATTTCCTCAAGGTTTACACTCAGGCTCCCATAAACAAATCCCACACGGATGGCCCAAGGCTTCATCGGGACACTGAGTTTTCTCCAGATCCAGGGGGATATTTCACATCCCTGCTCCTGGTTAAATTCAAAGCAGAAATATTTCGTATATGAATATCTAATTATTTATGGTTGCACAGCAGAACAGGGAGGTGTGGAGTGGTTCAGTGGGAGGTCCCTCCTGGAGGAATGCGGGAGCTGGAATCTCAAGGTCCCTGGACTTGCTGACCTTTAATCCCCACAAAGAGGGGGATGAGAAAGTCTCCATGGGATTGGGGTGCTGAGCACCCATTAGAGAGAGAGCAGGGGGAAGGAATGCAGGGAAGGACAAAGCAGAGGGACAGGGAATGTCAGTGTGCTCTGAACACCGTGTCAGCAGCACCAGGATTGCTGGTTCTCGAAAGAAACAGATCACAGAATCATAGAATTAAATGAAATTAAAGTCGGAAAAGGCCTCCAAGATCAAGTCCAACCTACGACTGATCACCACCCTGCCCTAAACCAGATGGCAAAGTTGCCACCTCTACTCGCTTGAACATTTCCAGGGGTGGGGACTCCACCACTTCCCTGGGCAGGTGTTCCAAAGCTTAACCACTCTCTCAGTGCAAAAGATCTTCCTAATATCCAGCCTGAACTTCCCCTGGCACAATTTTGAGGCCATTTCCCTTTGTCCAGTCACTGGTTTACTGGGAGAAGAGGCTGAGCCCCTCCTCACCACGACCTCCTTTCGGGGACTTCATTGCAGAAGTTTTGTAGAAAATAATATTTCTTTTTCATTAGTGAGAAAAATTACGACGTTTACCTTGAGCGCGAAGGTTTTCTCTTCCACGAGAATAAAAAGGTTGATCAGAGCTGTTATCGAACTGAAATTGCAAAATGCCTCGAAGTAAAAGCTGTGTGTGCATCTGACCTCATGTCAGAGGTGAATTGGAACAGCAATGGTTCATCAGCCGTACAAACTTTATAAAAGCAGCGCCTCAAAAGCGAGGAGGGTATCACCAGCACAGTTTCACTCCCATATTTTAATTGGAAAGCTTCCCAGAGATAAACAGGCAGCTAGAGAGGGAGGTATTAGGATGTCTCACACCTCTGGCAGCGACTTCAGTCAGCGCAGGGAAGGTGTGAGACATCAAAGCAAACTCTCCTCTGATGGTGGTGGTGGCAGCCCACACCTCGTTTGACATCTGTAATTAGTGTCTGGAGGTGCCAGGAAGTGAGGACTCTCAGCCGCAGCCTTTGTGAGAGACAACAAAGCGCTGCAGAGATGCTTCTATTTAGCCTTGATGTGCTCGGGGTTTTTAAAGCAAACACGAGTGTTAAATACAGCGCTGTGAACAGACTGGAAAAGGGGGAGGCCAAGCAGAGCTAACGCTGGAGCCAAAGGACTGCGAGAGAGACTGAGAAATTTGTGCTTTGCTTTCTTCTCCCTCCCTCTCTTGCTGCTTGTTAACCTGTTCCTGCCTCCCAGAGCAGCCACATCTCCACGGTTCTGGTGGCTTCCCACATCCATCACCCGCCAGAGGCAGCTCTGCTCCTTCCCAGAGGGGCTCAGCTGAAGGCTCGTGGCCAGGGGCCCTTCCCACAGCTCCCTTTTCCAGAAGGATCAGTGTTGATCCCTCTCAGCATGGTCAGGCCCTGTCTCCATGGCTTTGACAGCTGCCAGCCCCGTGAGTGACGTTGACAGGAGCAAGCAGAATTGCCCAAAACGCTTCTCCACTTCTGGCTTTTACAGCATATCACGGAATTTGCTGAAACTGCAGTGACAGCAAATGTTTGTCACACACAACCAAAAAAAAGAACCCTACAAAACCCACAGAGAAGCCAACAGTTGTCACAATAATTTCCCTCCCATTCCTCAGCCAGAGACTGTCTTGGAGCAATTCAAGGGCCACCAGGAGCCTCGCCCTGCTCTTTCCTCCAGCAGTCTTTATGTTTCATGCCCAGATTTATCTTGTCTAAAGATTTAGAAGTAAAAGTTTACATGAGGCTTCCCCAGTTTGTTATTTTCCTCAGAAAAAAACTTCTTCCCTGTGAGTATTAAAGGTGTGTCATTCTCTACTTTCGAGCTGCAAGAAAATAGAAATGGGAGGAGGGGAAAAAATAAATGAAATAAGGACAACAAAAATTTAGGCTGAATACCAGGAGCAACTTGTATTTCCTAACAGCCAGATACAATAAGCTTTGAAATAACAAATTGGTCAAAACACCAGAAATAAACTGCAGAGAACAACTCCTGCCCTGGCAGGAGATGAACTTGTAGCAGAGTAACTTTTATCCATCTCCAACTTTAGATTGCACCAATAGAAGGAGAAGAGGGTATGGATATGAAAGGAAATTGCTTTAGGGAATTCAGGCTCACTATTGGCTCTCTGTCCTCAGGGATGTGGTTATGAAATGAAAAACACCTCCTCAAGCTGCCATAATGGCAAAATGAACGAGAAATTCCTATTTGGGAGATAATGTTTGTGAGAGAGGCGGGGACAAGAACAGGAGAAAGTCAGATTTTCCTAGCTGGAAACGGCTCTGGTGTGACTGGCCCAGCAGGAACCTGGGACAAACTCTTTGTTTAAGGATTAATTGCCACCTTTCAGCAGCACAGGGCTCCCATCAGAGGGAAGCCTGAAGAGAGAGATGTCTTGAAAGGCAGCTTTACCCTCGTGATGTCCCAGTGGCCTCAGAAAGGGAATTGAGGTTTCTTAAAATGGAAGGATCCTCTCCAAGTGCCACTGTACTGCCACATTTATCCATTTCTGTTGAAGGGTTGTCATTAGAATACAGGGATATTTATTATGTACAGAAAATCAGAACAAGGAGACTTCCAAGAGCTCACCTGGGGAAAAAAAAAAAAAGGAGCTCAGCTTTTCCGGAGGGGAAAAGCAGTGTTAAAGTGCATCCTGAAATATCCTGGTGTTTGGAGAAATGTAGGAAATGGCTGAGGAGATGTTCTGAACATCTTTGGTGTGCTCTGTTCTCCCTCTCTCTCTCAGGGTTGGCTTGTACCCCCTGGGGACAGATCTTTGTCTTCCCCGATTTCCAATAAAGTCTCACAACACCGACACCTTTGCAACAACAGCCAGGTCTCCTTGCAGAGCTCTGTCAGCACATTTTTCCCTGTCTGTGTTCCTGGGGAAACAGATCCTGAAGTGGCAGAACGGCAGGAACAACCTTTCCTGCAGAATGGAAAACCAAGAAAAACACTGCTTTCCCTCATAATCCCCAAACAACCTCCCACAGAGGTGGTGCAGGCAACAGGAGCTTCAAACATCATCTCCCAAAGCCGGAAAGCTCAAAGTTAAAGAACTCACCAGAGAGGGAATCCATTTTTAGCACTTTACAGGCAGATCATCTCATTTAGAATATCCCCTTCTGAAACATCGCCGAGATTTCTCCTAAGAAGTGAAGTCACTTGGGCATCCAGGGAATTTCACATCAATAAAACAAGTCATGCCTCTCCTGCAACTTTTATGACTACAACCACCTCCTTTCCCCCTTCTTCTTTATTCCTTTCTGCTCCTCCAGCGACCTCAGCTCTGTAATCACTGAAGGCAGAAGGAAAAAAAGAAGATTATTGAGGTCTGAGCTCCACAAACTGCTGCTCCTTCTCCTGCTCCCCCAATAATTCCTGCTCCCCCAATATTCCTGCTGCTGGCATCTCCACTCCTCAGAATATTCTTGGGATGAAATCTAAGGGTCAATTGTGTCAACTTCCCAGACTTCTAACCAAAAGAGGGCAGGGTTAGGTGGGATATTGGGAAGGAATTCCTCCCTGGGAGGGTGGGGAGGGGCTGGGATGGAATTCCCAGAGAAGCTGTGGCTGCCCCTGGATCCCTGGCAGTGCCCAAGGCCAGGCTGGACGGGGCTTGGAGCAGCCTGGGACGGTGGGAGGTGTCCCTGGCCATGGCAGGGGGTGGCACTGGATGGTTTTAAGGTCCCTTCCAACCCAAACCACGATTCCATGACCTTGCTGAGACTGCGTGTGTTGGGCTGGGATCAATCTCTCACCAGATCTCATTTAAGCCCCTCAATTCCCTTTCCACACACATCGTTCCTGCTGGAATGAGAGGATGAAAGGCTCGGAGCTGCTGTGTGGTTTGGGGACTCCTGCCAGGTGCTCCAAGCCCACAAACCCATCCCACATCCCCACCTGAGCAGGGGTCGCCTCACAACGACAGCAGAGCTGCGGAGAGCCCCGGCCCTCGGGTGATTTATTGAATTTTATGCAGATCCAGAATCAATTTTTAAGCTCAGAGTTCAATATCTCCCGACACTAAATTTCCTGTTTGCCAAGCCCACAAGGATCAAATCTGCAGCTCACATTCCAGGTGCTCATTCTGTGACCCAGTCTGATGAGTTTTCCACATCCCCAAATTGAACCAAAGGCTGAATTCAACCCGCTGACTTTTCCCATCCTGTTGCCTTGTGAAGCTGAACTTTTCCATTAACATGATCCTCAATGGAAATCCCATCTTCTAAGGTGATATACATTTATATAAATAGGGAAATATTAAAAGCAAATTTGTTCAGCACATTGAAATCCTGCTCTTGGCAGTCAGAGGTGATCAGTTTGCCATTCCACAAAAAGCCAATGTGCCTGGAATGAAGCAGCAATTCCATCCCTTACTTTTCCCACATCAAAAGCCATTCTGGAATCATGCATGAAGGCTCCTGGTACAAGTGATGGGATTCTTCCAAGCATTACACGGCATTTCGAGAAGCATTAAACTCTTACCCTCCCATTTTTAGTTCTTACATGTTTCATCAAAATCCTGATTTAGAGTGAAGCAGTGAGCAACAGCGTTCCAACAAAAGAAAGTTTCCAAAAATAGGTGGTGAAAAACCCGAAGTATGAGATATAAACCACAAAAGCTGTGAAATATTGATTGGATTTTAAAAATATGGAGCAATGAGGCAGTGATTTACAATTAAATAACACATTTAGCGTGCTGGGTGTTCAGAATACAACTCAATAATATAATATCCAATATTCCAGGGAAATTAATGTTAATATTTACCCTGTTTATTAATGGCTAAAAATGAAGCTGCTATAAATTTGCACCGGGGTAGTCAGTAATGATGCATCACTCTTATTATTTCCCATTTAAAAATTCATTTTTTTGTGCATTGTGCATTGTACCTGAAGTTCCCAGAGGTACATTTTGTCCTCAAATGTATGGATAGAAATTTCTGGAAAAATAAACCAAACTAAACAAATAACCAAGCAAAGCCACCAATCTTTGCTGTCTTCTGTATTCACACTCTGCACTGATTTGTTTTAGGAAGAAATGATTTCCAGAGCTGTTCATCATTTCCACGGGAACCAATTGTTCAAAATAATTCTGTTTGCTTCTGTTTCCGCTCCCACCTCCCAAAGCCTCACTGGGCCCAAACTGGGGATGAAATATCCAAAAGCTCCTTTGGAAAGCACTTGTTAAAGGGTTGAAATTTCTCTTCCTGTTTCATATCCTCACAGCTGTCAAAAAGAGATTTTACTCATGGCTGGAATCTGTCCAGGGCCGTTTTGCATCACGGAATGGGAATCATTAAGGTTGGAAAAGCCCTCTAAGAACATCAAGTGAACCAGAACTGCCAAGGCCACCCCTGACCCGTGTCCTCAAGTGCCACATTTCCACAACTTTTAAATCCCTCCGCGGATGGGGACTCCATCCTTGCCCTGGGCAGCTGTGCCAGGGCTTGAGAATTTTTCCTGAAATTCAATCTAAACCTCTCCACGTGGGAATCCCTGTTTCCACAGCTTTGTGGCAGCTGTGATATTTAGGGAGTTTGGTGTGGAATCCGTGTTTTGGTCTGAGAGGAGCGACTGTTGAGTTTTGTAGTCATTTCCCAGCCCCGTTTCTTCGGGTGGATGTTTCACATCCCGTTTCCTGCAGCTCTCTCCCTGCCCACTCCCATCCAACTGCAAACACATTGACTCATTCATCCCAGCTGAGGGCTGGGAGAAATCCTAGAAAAGATCCTGCTGATGTAAATGCTGCAACTGGGAGAAAATTCCCACCCAAAAGTTTTTTCCGACCGTGGAATAAAAATTATTTGGAAGGTACAATTATACTCCCATTAATACTGAAATTATTCCCGAGGCAAACAAGGTTTTCCTGGTCTAGTTTTTGTCTGTTGGAGAGTAAGGGATATTTTGAGCGGGCAGAGAGGGATAATTTGGATTTAGTTTTTCTACACCTGATGTTTTAATCTTTGCCAAATTATGAAGTTCTCATGGTTTATTCTCTTCTAATTTTTCCCGTAAATTTTGGAGGTGAATTGTCCTCTTAAACTCCTGAGAGGCGCAGTGGGAATTAAAAAGTGCAGGTGCAGAACTGAAGGAAATATTCCATGGCACCAGCGAGGGATCCACGGGAGATTTCAAGATATTCTTTGCTTGTCTCCGTTTCATAACTGGGAATTTCAGGAAAACCTCCCGTTTGAACCAAGCAGGGTGATTGCCTCTCCACCCATTCCTTGTCTGCATCAGGTTAGAGACTGCCACAAACAATTTTGTACAAAAAAATAGTTTGGATTTTACACCCTGGGCATTTTGGAGGAGAAAGGATCCGAGCGCTCATTCCCCAAGTTATTCCTGCTTTGAGTTTTCTCCTTGCGCCCTTCAGCTGAGACACGTGAAAATCAGGCACGAGGCTGCCCTGCCACATTTCCTCCAGCTCCTGGGAATTAAAACCTTTCCTATTGCGCTGTTGGTTTACATTTTCACAGAATTTGTGCAGCTGTAAATTTACTCCTTAGGCAGGAACTGAAATGGAACCTGAAAGCAGCATTTTTGGCCTTTAGACTGATTCATTCCATCAAAACATAAAAACCACGGGCTGCAGCTGACAAGGGAAATACCTGTACCACCAAAATGAGACGTTTCCCACAAGATGAGATTCTGGGTGCAAAATGCTCAAAGTGGAGTAAATCCTAAATTGAATTTAGTACGGAGACATTAAGTTCAATAAAAGCTTCCGACAAGAGCACTTTTTCCATTATTATGTTGTGGCCTGGAATTACATGAAACGAATAAATACAGGGATATCAAGAAATACAATTTAAAAGATAATATCAACTGAAAAGCTGGGTTATTTGGCCTGATCCAAAATGAAATGTGAAGAGCTGATTGTAAAGATAAACACAATTAATTAGTTCAGCCATTTAGGAATGAAACCCTTACCTTTGCCTTCAATCCAAGCTTCTTCCTGCCCCAATCCTCTCCCCTCCAGTCTTTTCTCCCCAAGTCGAGATGAAAGAGGTTTTCATGGATATCCAGTTATTCCCAGAGCCAGGTCCTGTGGGACAGAGCAGAACAAAGGAATATGGAAAAAGGAACACAAAATATGGGGGAGGTTGGGATCGTGGTTGATCCAACACATGCAGGGAAGAGAAAGCTTCCAAGGAATTTTTGAGGTGTTTGTGGGGGCCACAGCAACCTCAAAACATAAACCTACAAACAGGAAAGGAAAGCAAAGGACCTTGTTGGACACATGGCAGCTCTTGTTTTGTCACAACGCAACAATTTCCTTGCCTCTTTCTGAAAAATGGCTCCAAAGAGAGGAAAATACAGGAAATAACTGTCCCAAAAAGAAAAAAAATATTCGTTTTAACACGAGTTTCTCAGAGTTCCCAACCACTGGCCTCACTCAGACCAAAATCACCGACCTACCAGTGATTCCTTGGCTTTGGCTGTGGCACCTCGAGCTCACCCTGTGGGTGCAGCACCTTCACCTTCCACCACTCCTACCAGTGATTCCCTGGCCTTGGCCGTGGCACCTCGAGCTCACCCTGTGGGTGCAGCACCTTCACCTTCCACCACTCCTACCAGTGATTCCCTGGCCTTGGCCGTGGCACCTCGAGCTCACCCTGTGGGTGCAGCAGCTTCACCTCCCTGCCAGTGCCACCCCCGGGAAGGCCATGTCCACTCTCTCCTTTACCAACAAAGAGCTGCATTTGCTATTTCTGCAGGCACCTGGGCTGGAACACCACGTTTCCCCCAGGTTTCTGCAGCAGAAATCCCAATTTCCGCGAGCCCGTTCCAATTCTGCTTTCACGGCCTCTGTTCAAAGAAACCCCTCGGATTTTTCCGCCCTTTGCGCTCCACCCCTCATCTCCTGCCGCTCCGAGGGAAGCAGTTAGAAGCCAATCTTTACATTTTTATTGCCACAAACGCTTTTTCCTTTGCTGAGCGTGGCATTCCGGCGCTCCCAGCTCCCTGCACTCGGCAATATCCATGTTTTTCAATAGGGCCACGGCTCCTGCACAAATAACCAAGCACAGCTCCAAAGATAACGATGTTTTCCTCCTGCCAGTTCTCGCCCGGGGTGAGGGTGAGCGTGTAAACCAGATGTTTCAGGCAAGAAAGCAAATTCCTAAACTCATGACCCAGCAAAAGCCTCTTCTGGGTGTCTCAGGAGCTGGAGGAACATCCTGCATGATTTATGGCAGCAGGTAGAGAACAACAAACAGAACATTAGACAAGAAAACAGGCTACTGCTCATTTAATATTATTATTATTTATTAATACCTATGCAAGATTCACAAGTGTTCCTCCATCTACTCAAAATGATAACTCTAACTGCTCCATAATTTTTTTTTTTTTTTTTTTGATTCAGGCACGTATTAAAATTCAGTTTGGTTTTGCGAAGCAAGGAGGGGAGTAGGCAAGCAGACAAACAGGCATTTTTTATGTGTTGTTTATACAAATGCATCGGGCTGAGCAATAGATCCGCTGTGCACAGACAGTGCCTGACTCTTGCTGTAAGAATGGAGGGAAAATGCTGGGAAATGCTTGTTTACCCCTCTCTCATCTGCAGGTCAGATCAAAGCATCAGCTGTTTAAATCAGCTGACTTTGCTCCATGAAAGGAATGATCTGGGGTGGTCCTGAGCCCTGCTAAAATATACGGGATTTCTACCTGGAAGCGTTTAGAGAACACATTTCAGTGCAAGGAAAACGCTGTCTGTTAAAGGACTGGGGGAATCTCTTCCAGAGTGCCCTTCAAATAAAGATCCTCTTTTATATTACCTCCTTACTAAAATTATCTTGAATTTCATTTCCAGGTTGGGAAAAAGGCAACAGAATCAGAAAGGAAAGGATTAAAATCCTCTCAGTCTTCCCTTTCCCACAGAGAAAAGTAGGGGAGCATCATTGTCAGGGACAGCGAGTCCAACACGAGCCCTGGAGGCTCTGATTTGTGCTTGGCCAAGGATTTTTTCCTCTCATTTTTTTTTTTTCCCAGCACAGTTCTGCCTCTTGTTTAGGCCACTTACAGAATTCGATTCTATTTTTTCGGGGACATTTTAAAGAATGGAAGCAGTTTTCAGCAATAATATTAAATTGAATAGAATTTGGATCGATTGAATTTAATTGGTTTGAAGAATTTATCGTTTCAGGTCTTAATCATATGAGACTAAACACACATAAAGAACTTGTATTTTAAATCACTGGAGATCACCAGGTGAGAAATCAGTCTGGAGGTTAAAAGTTTTGAGAAATTGTGGTGGCCACCATCCAGTGTGTTCAGGAAAATTCATGGATTTACAGGGAATTAAGCAGAAGTTGGTCCTGAAGAACAATTTTTTGTGATTGTCATCATTTATCTACAGAATTATTTAGGGGATGTTTTTTGAAGGTATTTGTGATCAAAAAGGGAGGTGGCCGTGAACGAAATCCATGGCAATAACAATAGATGCAATTTATAATCACTAATAGATGTTATTTATACTTGCTACGAAAAACAACTCCACCCCAGCTGCAGATATAACCCAAGTAACAGAGAAACTGAGCTTAAAGAATTTTCTGAAGGAAAATTAAAGGTTCCATGTGATAAGCAGCTCTTACCTCATAAAAATCCGAGTCCTGCATGATGGAGGGAAGGCAAAGACTTCGCTGGTGGTGCCAGAGGACAACCAGAGGTTGGCACAGATTTCCTCCTCCATGCCCATTACAGAAATTGCAGCCCCAGGTAGAGCTTGTCCATCCTGATCTCCTCTGGCAGCTGAAGGGGCTCCTGAAAGGATTAATAAACCTTGATCTAATTATGACGTATTTTAATACTCACAAAGGTCCAGTTCTTGCCTGGAACATCAAACCCACCAAGGAGAAGTGACCTCAGAGTTGGACAGAGCAGGACATGGATTTTTTTTTTTTTTTTTTTTTTTTTTTTTTTTTTTAGGAAAAAACATAATCAGAGAGCCAAATGTCAGAAGGGAGCCTTGATGGAAATGAGGGGAGGAATATTTTTTACCCATCATTTTAATACATTTCTTTTTTTTTTTGCCTGAAACCTAACTGTGTTCAAAGTACTTTTATTCTGTTAGGGCTTCAGGACATTTCTGCCCACAGAAGACAAGAAATGCCCCTTAATATTCAAGAAACTCAAGGCTGCAGAGGAGATGATGTCTCTTATTTTCTAGAATGCTGTCTCCATTCCAGAAGATATCAGCCTACAGAGTTTAGCAAATATTCCAGGGAATCTGTCCCCTATTCCCTGATTTCTGATTTTATCCAAACGGGGCAGGGAACAGCTTCCCAATAATTAAACCACACCAAACTTCGAGGCTTCAAGTTCTGTTCTCCACCCTTCAGAGAAGACGAAGTGTCGCCTCGCTCGTCTGGCTCCAGAGAAGGGATGATGAACTGGATCCAAACACCTTTAATCAGCTGAGCCCTGGCAGCTGCAGCAACAAAGGTTCTTTAGGAGCATCTGACAGGAACAATAAAATCCAGCCTTTTGTCAGGTGCGTTGCTTCGCCGTGCACAGGGTGAATGACTGAAGGGTCAAAACGCTTCTTTTTATGCAGCTGAATATTTGCCTCCACCCTTTAGGCTCCTCTCCCTCAGCCTGCTGATGTCCCAGACATGAGTGACAAGCCCTCGGAGCCCCTGCTTTCCTGTCGTGTTTTGAGGGCTGCAGGCATACAATGAGAAATCCATATTTTAAAGGAGCATTTCGAAGACAACGTGCACGCAACTGGAAAATCCAGAGGAGAGGTTTATGCTTTCCTCTGGTTCTGCTGCGTCGTGCCTGCCTGTATTTATAGCGATTTTCAAGCGTTTATGAAGCCAGAGAGCACAAAACCAAACAAATTGCATTCAGGGCATCAGTTTTCATCATTCCCAACCCCCCCCTTGGAAGGCCAGACAGATTTGTTTCCGAGTTCAGGAGCATCACACTCTGCTAAAAATAACTCGGTGAGTGGATTTAGCTGGGAGGAGACACCACAATGAAATTTCTCCCACAGTTTTACATCCCTCCCGAAACACGGGATGTCTTTGAATGGAAACTCGGAGATTCACTGGAATAAATCAGATTAATCCCTTTGGAAAGGCAGCTCAAGGGCAAAGACTCTCAGTTCTTTATGTCGTGGATATCTTAGAGATTGGATGGGCAAGGGGAAGGTGAAACTCGACTCGTCATGATTTAATATTTATATTAAGTTTTCAAATCCTCCAAGGTGATAAAAGATTTTGATTTCCTACATTACACAAGAGAAAGCCTCTGATTCCATCCCCACACTCAGAGCCCTCCGGGTGGATTCATATTCCCAAGGGATCTGCTGGGATACAGGACAATAGCACCCAAATTTCCATGGGTTTAATGCGTTGATTGAAAGTCCTTGGAATTTAGTTGGCAAAAAAATAGGATGACAAGAGGCCAAGGAGAATATAATCAGTGGCAGAAGTTTTAGTGTATATCCATTCCATTTATCTCATTCTAAAATAAGATGATTCTGAAATAAAATACAAATCCACCAACAGAAAACTCCACGTAACATTCCAGTTTTTATAACAGCTGCTCCCTTAGGAAAAACACCGGGGATGTGTAAAATGACACAAAATTTCACCCAAATTAAAGAATATTCACTCAACCCAGTCAAAACTACAACAAAATGATCTGAACAGGAGCTGTCACCAAGAAACAAATCATACCCAGTGTGTGAAATGTAGCTTTTCCTGCTGCTGACAGATAAACTTTGGGCTTTGAAACACTTCTAGTCACATTTACAAAGAGCACAGTGGCATTTTCCATATTTGCTTTACCAAATCTCTAGGGAGGGTTCAGGATGAAGCATAAAATCTTTGAGAAGAGCCTGAAAATAGCAGCTGAAGGCAGTGTCAGATCTCAGCTTGCTGTGTCTCAGCAAAGCATTTTTCACTTCGAGTTTAAACCTGATTCCTTTCAAGGGCTGATCTCAAATAGCGACGCTCAGTCCCAACCGCTCCGAGAAACGGCTTTCGAAAACGCCGATTTTTAAATGCAGTGTGAGAAATCGCAGCTCTGGAAGAGCACAAAACACCCAGACACGAGTCAGGACTTATTGATTGTTAAGTCTGGGAAGCAGGTAAGCAAAACCACGCGGAACAATTGTCCACAAGAGCTGCTAGGGAGCCTTCAGAAGTCGTGGAATCTGCTTTTCCATTATTGCCAGCTCAGCAGAGGAGCAATCCTACCACGGGATCAATTCCCAGCCCTGGATTAAAGAGCAGGAATAGCTGGAGCAACTCAAGAAACGTGTTTGTCTTTGCTTTCTCATCAAAATAAACATATTTAAAAAAAAAAAAGAAAAATTATGATAAATTGGGTCAGAAGTACCCACACCTGCCTCAGGGATAACAACGTGACTTCAAGGAGAAGCTTGATCCAGTGGGGATCTCTCCCAAATGTTCCTCAAGGTTGAGCCGGAGGGTTTAGGTTAAATATCAGGAAAAATTTCCCCACTGAAAGTTTTGTCAGGCATTGGAGCAGGCAGAATCTCCATCCCTGGAATTGTCCAGGATGTGGCTCTTGGGGACAGGGTTTGGTGGTGAACTGGGCCAGTGCTTAGGCTCGGTTTTAGAGCCCTTTTCCAACCTTTCATGAACTGTATTCCAAAAAAAACCTGGTGCAGGTGGAAATCACAGGCCGGGATGTCGAGGCAGCTCCTGGAAGAGATGGATGAGACCAGAAAATGAGGAAAAGGGAGCTTTTCCTGACTCTTTGTGATCCCAAGAATATTTGCTGATTCAAGGGTGGGTTTTAGACACTGAGATTCCAAATCTGTTTCCAGCCTAAATCTGGGACATTTCCCACTGCTGTAGCACAAGGATATCCTTGAATCAATTCTACTCTTGCTGTGTTCAGCTCAGATTTCCCTCGATTCCTGAAATATGGAACTCACCAATTATGAGAAGCTTCCCTTCTTTGTACCCAAGACACCACTAAAATCACCTTTTTTAGTTGTTTCGGATTTCAGCAGCTCCTCCCACGGATTCCCGAATTCCCAAATAATAATTGAGGGATAATTTCATTTCTCTAATTTAAAGCCACTTAATCCTTTGTTTGTTTTTTCCAAGCAGCACTAAAATAGGCAAAAATCCTTGTTTGGTTTTGTACCCAGCACTGGCAAATCATTTTTTCCTTCCAAATCCATTAACTCTTTGTTAACCTTAATAATTCTGCATGTTTTAACTTTGATTTTCCTACCATTTCACATAATTCCTGCAGATCCATCCAACAACTTTTCCTGTTCAGCCAAGAAAACCTGAATTAATTTGTAAAATCTGCCTGGTTTTGCCCCTGAATAATTTTACAAAATCTCTCTTTTCGCTCCTCAATTTTATAAAATCCCCCTCTTTTTGCTCCTAAATGTTATAAAATCTGCTTTTTTTTTTTTTGCTCCTACTGTTTAGCACTTCCCTTAACTCATTAAAAACCCATTTCAACCCAGTCACCCTGGAACAAAACTGGAGGCTGAGAAACCTTCAACGTGCAGAGAAATGATCCCTTCATCCCAAATTTCTTCTGTCTTTCAGCAGTTTTGGAATCAATAATGGTCTTTAACCACCTCTGACACTTCGCAGGGCACAACTGAAAGCTTGGCTGACTACGACAAATAAATGAGGCAGAACCAAAAGGAAAACAGATTTTCAAGTGTTCCAAACACGCTTTTGTTGCATAAAAACCATTCCAAAAGCGTGGGTTTGGTTTTTTATAATCAACCCAAATGGGTATTTGAGGAGAGTTGAATCACACATTAATATTTTCTGTGAGTAATTTGAAATAAATGGCTTTTAACGTGAAAAATATGAAATATTACTTGGATTTATTTGGTGGTGGTGGTGATTTTCTTCTTTAATTCCTTTTTTTGTTTGTTTGGGTTTTTTTTTAGGTATTCCAATATTTAGGTAATTTTTAACCTTTCCTTCATTATGGTCAATGAAAAAGACATTAATTACCCATCCAGGTCAAGGTTTAATTGACTTAAATGTGGCTCTACCTCAGTTCTTTTAGGCTGACACACATTCCTCATGAATATTCCATGTTTTACCTGGAGCTGGCTTGAAAACTTGGAGCTGAAAATGAAAAATTGCAGGGAAAAGTATTGTACAAAGAATGTCATCTTGATCTGGTGAATGGAGCAGATTCTCTGCTCAGAATTAATAATAATGAGAAGAATTCTAATAATGACGGTATAATATTAATAAAATAATGTTCCATTTATCATAATCTCATAATTTAAATAATTATATGATTAATTTTATTATAGTTATTATAATTTAGTATATTATCGTTATTTATAATAATTATTATTATATAATCAATTATATATTAATTTAAAATAATAGCATAAAATAATAAAAATAATGATTAATAATAAAAATAATGAAATAAATGATGATAATGATGATGGTGGTGGTGGTTATGATTATGATAATAATAATAATAATAATAATAATAATAATAATAATAATAAAGCATTGGGTCCAAATGAAACCCACCAACTTTTTTTTTTACAGAGTTTGATTTGTGCCACTCACCAAATTAATCCCATTTTCCTTGGTCTCTTGTGGTACTTCCCAAAGTTGGAGCCTCAAAACCTGCAGGAAAAACTGGAACACTTTAAAACCAGCCAAAATCTGCCATTTAGGATGTCAAAATCCCTATAATTTATTCAGCCATGGAAAGTACCCATAAAATAAACATGAAATGGAGGAGAAGACAATTTTCCTGCTATTCCTCCGTGGATTCTGTGGCTTTTTCAACTTTCAGTGTTTTAAAAGAGGCATTTTTCCATCTCAGAGTAGCCAGAAGTTTGGATAAATCCTTTCTGTTTGCTCCTTCTTCCCCAGCTGCTTTCAGGCTAAGACTGAGCTTAATTATGTCTCGAAACACAGGGCAGAGTTTGGGGGTGGAGATCTGAAATATCCTATAAAAACTTACATGCTGGGATTAGAAAGGACTTCTGGAATTCTGATTTTCACCGAGAATCTCTCTCTCTGAGCCAGCAGATGCCAAAAGTCCTCAGGAGCAGAGTTTGATGAAGAAAAGCAGCTTAATTGAAAAGCTGCCACTGCAAAACGAGCATCACCTCCCAGGCCGTGGATATTGCCAAAAGCTTCCAGAGCTAAAACAAAAACCAGGCTGGAGGCAAATAAAACTCTCTGTATTTTTTTACTTAACAGTTGTAAGTTTTTTACCACATTTCTCACACGGAGGGAAGTGAAATTCCTTTCCAGAAGAGAGAAAGGAGTTTACAGCACAATAAAACCAGATTAAAAAAGCTAAACTAGCAATAGCTGCTGCAAAAAGAAGTTTAACACAGGCACACACACTCACAAATCCATGCTGGACAGGCAAGGCAAGGCCTTCCAGGAATATTATGGAGTAAGTTCAGCACTTCTGTGCCCCAGATCCAGCCCTGTAAATCTTGTTTTAATGGAACGAGTATTTATGGACTTTGGGTAGGCTCAAACTTTTATCCATTCCCTGAACCTCAGCAGCACTCGCACGGATGTTAAGGCTGAGTTCCCCCCTCACCTGGATTGATGTACAAACTCTTTTCATGCGAGAGCAGCAGCCAGGCTCTCCTGATCCTGGAAAAGAAGGAGAGGAAGAGCTGTTGAGATAGGAAAAATGACACGAGATAAAACCCATCCATCAAGGCAGGCAGCGCTGAGCCGGTGACTGACAAACACGAGGTGCGCGGGTTAGCACGATCTCGGCACCAGAACAAGCTAAAATATCGAGCAGAAAGTTGCTGTCTGGTGGAATACGACAAAGCTGGCGAAACTCGGAGACTGGGGGATAATCGGAAGGGAACGGCGAAGCCGCGCGCTGGAGGAAGCGCCGGTATTGAGATGGGGGTGGGCTGTGCTGATAAAGTAGGGAATATCTGGATATCAAACCCAGCATCAGAGGCCTCCTAGAGCTACTCCGTGTTTTATCAGGAGCGTTGGCAGAGGCACCGGGCGGGATCGGAGCTCCAGTGGGGAAAGCTCCAACACGGATACAGGCCCTGAGTAACCAGGAGGGATACTGGGAGTTACTGGGAAGGCACGCAGCAGAAATTCATGTTACAATTCTACTTGAAGAAAACTTTCTCATCCTGCTACAGCAGCTTCATTCCCCTCTGGATTTGACTCCCCCTGCAGTCTCTTCCCTCAGGAAAATCCCTCAGGAGAGCTCTGTTGAGGGTCTCTCCCCTCACAGTCATGACCTCTCTCTGAAGATCACATCAATCCCGACGTTTTTAGTGCAATTCCCAAAATCACGAGTGCCAAAACATGAATTTCTGCAGGTGAGGGAGATCACTGGTGCAGAGGAGCCGATTCCCAGCTCGTTTCCAGCTCCCTGCTCTGCTGCTCTAATTAGCAGACACGTCCACGCCTCATTTCAGCCTTCATGCTACGCTTGCTCTTTAAGACATCCTAAAGCACATGCTCAGCTGCACAGCATGGATTGAAACGAGAGCTGGAGGCATTCCAAAACCCAGGCCTGACCAAGCTGTCTGGGGGAAGAAGTCACTGCATGTGCAGCTACAAAGATAATTAAGTCAAGTGTCAACTGGAGTAGTGACTTCCCCCACGGATCTGCTGCGAGAGGACAATGTCACCTCCCCGGCACCGAGGAGAGAAACAGAATCAACTCCAGTGGGAGCAAATTGTCTCAGGAATCACTGGGATTTGCATTGGTGGTGTCAAAGGGAAGCACATCCTATAGGTGTGGGGTCAGATCGTCCTTGGAAATGGGAAGTGTTTTTCTCGGATTCCAACGAGGTCGCTGTTAATGCCAGATCTGTGTAAAACTTCCCAGATTATTCCCATTTCACAACTCTCAGGCGCAGGGTGGGATTGTTGGAGTGTCCTGTGCAGGGCCGGGAGTTGGACTGGATGATCCTTGTGGGGCCCTTGCAGCTGAGGATATTCTGTGGTTCTGTGACTCTTACCACCATCAACAAACCGCGTGGGTTTTCTTTTTTGGATTATGCTCTCCAAGCTTGCCCTGTGAGGCCAATTAGCTGTTTGTAATTAATGACTTGTTGCTGCTTGTCAGAGCAATGCCCCTTGTCCTGAGAGGAGAACCCGGGTGCTCCCAGTGCTCTGCAGACACTTCCCTGCTCGTTTTGATGCCTTTCAAAACCTGGCGTAGACGCCGATACCATTTTCTGTCCTGGTAAAATTACAATTCACGGTTCAGTTGTCAAAGGGAAAAATGGGAATCCACGCAAAGAGGTGTCACCATGGGAATTCCCTGCGACTGCCACAGATGACAAGTGTTAATTAATGGTTTTTTCTGAAGGGATTGTCGTGAATGGACCCTTTTCCTGTTAGCTGTGAGAGAAAACCCTTTTCACTCCTGACAGGGCACTCACAGACTCCAGCTCCTTCTTGGGCTCTTGGAGTCCTCAAGCCACGTCTTCAAAAGCAAATTATATATGAAATTTTTAAAAAGGGCAATTCAATGTATCTCTGTGAGAGATATTGGCAGGGAAACAAAATTCCCATGACCAGTCCAATGGGATGTGCAAGAGTTCCAAGGATTAAGGACATTGCAACTACAAAGATGTGCTGATTCCAGCTACACGGGTCTGATCCCAACTGTCCAACTGATTCCAAAATCCAACAGTCTCTACAGGACCCTCTCAACAAATAACAGCCCCCCAAAAAATGCAAAAGGGCAACTTTAACCATTGGTATTAAATATAAAGAGGAAAACTGACTCGGCACCCTGTGCACGGAACAGATGAACTAATACACCTTCAATCCCTGTGGGGCCAAAAATCCAGCAGCAGGGAGTTCAGGGCCAAAAAAGATGCATCAGAGGAAAAATTAGGGAGAAATACTACGGGAAGGGGCCTGCACACCCTCCACGAGTTAATGCTGGAAGTGGACAATACAAAATTCATGAGCAAAGTTGGCAGAGAAGCCGTAAACCCACTGAGGACATGAAGCAACAAAAATAACAAGATGCTGTCTTAACAAGATGCCCTTAAATAAAAGGATTTGTCATGGTAATAAAAAATATCAGCAAAAAAAGATACGGCTTCAAACTGCAGCCAAAAGGAGCAATTCTTCCCCAGCAAAATGAGATCAAGGCAGGCTTGGAAGTAAAGACACACACAATGAGTCTAAATGGCAAAGAGAATAACAAAATGAAGGAAAACAAGGAGATTAGCTCAGGAAAACAATAGGCAAGAAATTAAAACCAGATATAACAACTCTCTTGGGGAACAGAATATAAAATCCAAGCAAAAGGAAGTGCCTGACCAAGTACAAACAAACAACAGTGAGTGGAAGAAAAATATAATTACAAAAGAAGCACTCAAAATGTTGAAATACTACAGATTTAAATAACCACCCAGTCGATACAATTCCAAGAGAAAATGTCATTTTGCAGGAATAAATACAAGAACAGAGCGTGTCCCTCTCTAACCAAAAAAAAAAAAAAAAAAAAAAAAGTTATCCAGTTCGTGTGTCCTTTCCCAAACTTTCTAAGGAGATTTGAATGCACAGCTTGATTTCCCAGACGTCATCTTTTTGCTCTGGGTTCCCATCAATACCATTACTCACAAGGCTTTTGTTGTTTTCCCAGCATTTTGTGAGTCAGCCAAGAAAGGCCGGGGAAAATTGACAGGAGTCACTCAGAAGGAACATTGCAGACTCAAAGCAGAGCAGAGAGATGAGTGCAGGTGTTCTGTTCCACCCCCTGAAATGACATCAGAACAAGATTGACTTCGTATTTAAGAACAGGTCATTGCTTTTTGTCTGAAACAGTTGGGAGAGTTGATGGGAAAGGCTGAGTTAAATCCAGTATTTATTGAAACCAATAGGAAAAAACCAGCAAGTGGCACTTTTTGTGTTGATTTCTGTGAATCCTTTTCTAACACATTAATCAGAAAGTCCAATAGAAATGAGGTTTCTTTTTTGTATTAATTTGTTTGAAAGTTACACAAGAGCAAAACAAGCTTAGTTCCAACCTTCCAAAAATTTTCCGCCCTGTCCTAACCAAAAATATGTAAAAAGATGGCTCGTAAATGAGTAGAGCTGACCAAAAAATAACCATACTTTGTGCCAATCCTTATTTCTGGAGCAAAATTTGGTTGCAGTCAATGCTAGATCTGAAATATTTTCATAGAACCGTAAAACCACAGGATTGGTAATTTTGGACAAGACTTT
This sequence comes from Cnemophilus loriae, assembly GCA_013397755.1. Lineage (NCBI taxonomy): Eukaryota > Metazoa > Chordata > Aves > Passeriformes > Corvidae > Cnemophilus > Cnemophilus loriae. The sequence goes on from VZTF01008223.1 coordinate 1,552,372, forward strand.
TAAGGTCATTTAGTCCCACCATCAGCCCACCACCACCGGGGTCACCTCAAGTGCCACATCCACGTGTTTTTGGAACATTCGCAGGGATGGTGACTCTACCATTCCCTGGACAGCCTGATCCAATGTTTTATAGCCCTTTCCACAAAGGATTTTTTCCTAGATTTCCCACATTTTGCCCACATGGAGCCATCCATGGAAGTGGCTGCTACAAAGCCTGGCAGAGGATGTGCCCTTTGCTCCTCTGTGCAGCCACTTCTGCTCCTTCCACCCACTCTTTGTGCAAATATTGGGAATTTCTGGATATTCCTACTGCTGGCTACGAAGGCAAGAGATGGAAGTACCCAAAACTTCAAGAGTTTTGCAGGAGTTGAATTGAGGTTTAATAAATTAATAAATAAAAATATCCAACCCAACCAAAAGAATTCTGAGAGCAGGTGAAAAGCTCTCTTGACTCTCTAGATAGTTTTGAATTTTGACTCTTATTTGGGAGAGAAAAAGGACATAAGTCAGGGAAGAGAGATGGTGAATCCTTTATTCCCTTACTGACCTTAGGATGGGGAAGGAGACAGCGGAAAAGTGCTCCCAGGAATGGGGCTCTGAGGGACACCCCAACTGCCTCATGCTTTGTTTTAACTGTTAATCCTTGTTCACAATACAAAACCACAGCTCCTAAGCCACTTTTTGGGGTGTTTGGCGTGTTTTGATAAGTTTTTTTTCCCCCTAAGTGGGTATAATTTAAAGAAACTCATAGGGCACAGGTTTTGCTGACATCCAACAAACCCATCTCTTTAAAATTCAGGAGTTATTTACGCCTCACTCACAGTTCTCTCTTCCCTCTTTGCAAAAGACATAAAAAACATAGAGAAAACTCCCCGTTCCTCCTGGTCGTGGATCAAGTGGGTTCAGTGTGGAGCAGATGCAGATTCCACGTGTGCAGTCCACTGGGATTGTCTCTGGTCTGTTACATGGGTAAAAATATATCCACTTTAAAAAGACCAATGCTTCTGAAAGTGGTTCAGGCCATAAAAAGAAATGGACACTTATCAGAACTAACATCAGGAAGGAGATAGGGAGGAGCTGGGTGATCTTTGGAGTGACAGCAGCACTGGGAAAGCAGTGTCTGCCGCATTTCCAAACTGCATCAGGCATTCTCCATGCACTGGAAAAGCCTCAGGCACTTCTAAATGTGCTGGCTTTATTCTGTCCCATAGTGGTCTCAGAGGCTGAGCTAAAATTAGCTTTTTTTCTTGCCTTCTTTAACTTTCAGTTTAGTTGTTCAGGATCTTTCTCGGGTATGGTGAGGGCAGGTTTGCAGTAACTGGGTGTTTCAGGGTTTAACCCTCCAGCAGATCCACAGGAATATCTCCTGGTCCAGACAATCCTCTCGCTGCTCTGTTACAGAGGGAGGTCTTGGCAAACAGCCCTGGTTTAATGGTTATCACTGCCATAACCTCAATTCTCTCCTCCCCTACTTTGCAATTCCGTAGAATCCATCCTAAGAGCCAAACCCCTCTTTATCGGTAACAGTTTTGTTGATGGCACCCAGTTCCGTCATTGCCCCAAAGCGCAGCTCCCAACGACAGCAATTCCAAATATCTTCATTCCCAACCTCTTTTAAAGGTTGCCCAAAACAAGGAAATGAAAAACCTGCTGGTTGACCTAATTGGGTACTGCCAGGTTGTGCCTCTGCTCCACCTCCCATGACCCATTAAGCTACAGGGCATCATTTCCTCTTAATTAATAGGCTCAATTAGAGTATTGTGAGCTGGGCCTCCTTTAACTGTGTTACAACCAAGCAAAACTCACTGACAGCCCTGAAGAGACTTGGTGAAATCCTGGTCCTCACTTTAACATCCTCTATAACCTCTTCTTGTTTGTGGGGATCTGCTTCTCACCCTGGGATCTCCTTCCACAAAAAACTAACACAGAACTGCTTGGTCAACACATTTCTCACTTCCCAAAGCACCATTTCCTCATTAAATTAACCAATCGAGGAAACAGCCAACCACAACTAGAAACACATAAACAGCAGAATAAATCCTAAAAGACTGTTAAGCAAACCATACTGAAGATTTACTTTGATGTTTCTTAATTTTGATGACCATGAGGGCTAAGTTGCGGCCTACCTAAATTTAGTTGTTATTGACGGCACGGAGACAACCTTGAAAAAAAAGACCCAAACAAAAACCAGCTCCTTAAGCAGAGCTTTTTCTTTCAGAGTGGTTTTGGGCACTCTCCTCTTTGCATGCACAGCCTTGATTTGTCTCCTCTCCCTGGTGCCCTCTTCCCTTCAATCCAAAGCTGGAGAGCTGTTGAGCCAGGCCTAAGAACAGGCTGCAATTAAACCCCGAGGATGCTCTATCCAAGCACAATTCCTCAGGACAAAGAGAAGGCTGCCGCATTCCACGGCCAATGCTCTCCAGTACGAATTCCCGAGGGGAAATTACATATCAGTGAATCAGTGCAAGAACAGGTGCTGACTCTTTGCCATGGAAACAGGTGAAGGGACACATTACAGAAGGAATTGTTCCAGTGGAGAGGCTGTGGAGAGCTGGCAAGAGCAGCAGGCTGCTCGGGAAACTGAAGGTGAGGAAAGTGGCATGTTTTTAATTAGTCCCACGCAGCAGGGAGAAGGTGCCACCCCCCTGAGCAGCTCTTGTCTGAAGCACCCCCAGATGCTCAGGCCACGCCATAGTTTGCAGAAATCAAAGTGTGATTTCGTTTACTGCCACACCATTGTTTGCAGAAATCAAAGTGTGATTTCATTTACTGCCACATCATAGTTTGCAGAAATCAAAGTGTGATTTCGTTTACTGCCACGCCATTGTTTGCAGAAATCAAAGTGTGATTTCATTCACCAAAACAAAATCCTGTGCTGAGGAATGGTGACTCTGTGGAGCTGTGGAAAGCCTAATCCCAACGGGTTTTTATCCTTGGCTTCCCCCTGCCATGCCCACGTGAGCTTCACAGGCAGAAAAACCATCCCTGACATGAGAAGTGTGTTACAAACCTTCAGATGCTCCCAGTCCATCCCACCATGGTGTTATTCAGAGCTTTGATGGGTTTGATCCTCGCATCCACAACCATCCCCAGCTGCAGCTGCTGGGCACTGCCATCAATCCCAGTGACTGATGCCCACGTACACAACACCTGGAGAAGGGAATCGGAAGGAAAGAGCATCCCTGCGATAATTCAATCTGCATAAAACACCTTTCCTGCAACCGCACTATTCCCACTTGTCGTTAATTATGACATTTCCAGCAATTTCTTCATTGATTTGAAGGAGGGCGTCGTGCATTTGGTGTTCTCAATCAATTCTTCTCCTCTCGGTACATTTAACTGCTGCAGAATTTTCCACTGCGATTTTGTTCTTCACAGCTCCTTGAAAAACACCTCAGCCTCCAATTTATTCCCAGCCATTAAAGCAAAATCTTTCGAATGGACAATATGATTTATAAAGTGGGAGAGATACTTTTATGCACTGCTTTATGAATTCTAAGCCTTCAATATTTGTTACAGCTCTTTATTCATTTGGTCTGAAAAGCCAGGAAAAAAAAAAAGCTCACCACTGAATAAAGAGGAAAACGATTCTCAGCTTTCAAACAATGAGCACATCAAATTAAAAAATCATTTATTTCAGTGCCTCTCCTGCTGCTTTGTCCCGACAGCACGCGGCTGTGGAGCCTTCAGCTGGCACACAGATATTCCGTGGCTTTGAGGGAAAAACTGGAAGTGAGCAACTCTGACAGAGCCCAGAGGGATCCACAGACTCTGGAGTGGGACTGAAACGGCAAAGTTCGTGTTTTTCTTCCTGAGTCATAAATGGTTTGGGCTGGAAGGGACCTTAAAGCTCATCTTTTTCCAGCACCCTGCCATGGGCAGGGACACCTCCCACTGTCCCAGGCTGCTCCAAGCCCCGTCCAGCCTGGCCTTGGGCACTGCCAGGGATCCAGGGGCAGCCACAGCTGCTCTGGGCACCCTGTGCCAGGGCCCCATCACCTCCCAGGGAACAATTCCTTACCAGTATCCCACCTAATCCTGCCCTCCTTCAGTTTGAAGCCATTCCCTGTGTCCTGTCTCTCCATCCCTTGTAAAGAGTTTTTCTCCATCTTTCCTGTAGCTCCTTCAAGCACTGGAAGACAACAATTAGGTCACGTTGAAACTTTCTCTTCTCTAG
>VZTF01008223.1:1556615-1647291 GCA_013397755.1 Cnemophilus loriae
TGGAAGGGACCTTAAAGCTCATCTTTTTCCAGCACCCTGCCATGGGCAGGGACACCTCCCACTGTCCCAGGCTGCTCCAAGCCCCGTCCAGCCCGGCCTTGGGCACTGCCAGGGATCCAGGGGCAGCCACAGCTGCTCTGGGCACCCTGTGCCAGGGCCCCATCACCTCCCAGGGAACAATTCCTTACCAGTATCCCACCTAATCCTGCCCTCCTTCAGTTTGAAGCCATTCCCTGTGTCCTGTCCCTCCATCCCTTGTAAAGAGTTTTTCTCCATCTTTCCTGTAGCTCCTTCAAGCACTGGAAGACAACAATTAGGTCACGTTGAAACTTTCTCTTCTCTAGACTGAACAATCCAAATTCTCCAGCCGTTCCTCCCAGCAGAGCTGTTTCATCCCTCCAATCATCCTCCTCTGGACTCGCTCCCACAAGTCCCAATGACTCTGGAGTCAAGGTATTCCAACATCTCCCAAATGCTAAACCTCACCCACCTTCTCTGGGAAAGGCAGCACAGCTGCTTTGGTGCTCAAATCCACCTCTTCACTCCGGCTCTTTACACACCCAAATATCCCAGCCACGTCCATATTTCTCCAGAGACCTGGAACAATTTCTTTGGTTGTCACAGACTGAAGCTCTTCACCCTCCCCTCCTCCTGGACAGGTGACACTGCTGTTGTGTGAGCCTCATGCCCAACCCAGGAGGACCTTTGCCATTCATCCTGAATCCTATCCCTCCCCTTTCCTTTCCCAGATAACTCTCACTCATCCCTTTCCATCCATCCGTGACTTTTCCAGCATTTTCTAAGCTGTTTTAATCTAATCTTTCCTGCTGGCTCAGGATGGCTCTGCTTTCAGACCTCATTTATCACATAACCACACGGCAGCTTTACCTGATTTCTGGGAATTATTCAAATTTGCTCTTTATTGTTTTAAAAATCTATTATGAACCTCTCAACTCCGCTGCATTGTGCAAAGAAAAATAATTATAAAAATACCCGCTCTCTTTAATACCAATAATTTGTCATCTACTGAGAATTTTTTTCTAGGTGTAATAGTAGTTTAACTCATTAACTTTGTGCTAAGTACAGCAATTTTGCTGTCTCCTACCCAAATATTTCTAATATTAATGATACAGCCTAGATAAAGTGATTTAAGTAGTTGTACATACGGTGTGCCTATGCAACGATAATTAATTACCTCAAAGATTAAACTCCAATCTTTCACTTCCAATTATGCTTTCATATTTCTGATGATCACCCTGCAAGAGTTCTCCTTCAATTCCATAATCCAGTTTGACATTAAACCACCACTGACCGGGAGGGAGGAGGAAGGAGTCGTGTGCCTGTGATGCCTTTTGGGCTACCTAGAAACAGAGGCCAGACAAAATTAAGGGAATAAAAAGCAGTTATATCTATTGAAGGGCCTTCAGGTACATTTTGGGCAGACAAAGCCCCTCCCAGGGGCTACACCCCAAATGAACCACCAGTCACAGGTTTTTACACTGTTATAAGTTTGGTCCATTTGCATATTGGGGGTTAATCTCCCAATTACAGCTTCAGGTAACGAAGTCATTCACCCCAGGTTTGCTCCCCCCAGCTCACGTTTGTTGACATCTCTCGGGGCCTGAGGCAGTGAGGTGTCCTTGACCCCCAGGCCTGGAGAGGAATTGTTGTGTCTGACCGAAATGGGAGAGCAGTAGCTGACATTGTACATGGAGTTTAGAGCTACACACTAAAGAACTGCAGGATTACAAATATATAAAATATAAAAGCTCAAATCCTAAGGCATCACCCGGGAGCGGGAGGCCGGAGCAGCGGGATGTGACGTGGGAATAGGTGAAGATGCTCTGCCTTCACAGGGGGTGCCAGAACAAAAAATATCGTGTTTGTACAACACAAACTGCTGCTGCCACGGAGGGAAACAAGGAGCCAGCTGCACACAGGCCCAGGGAAGGGGTTCCTGCTGGCTGGAACGCAGCAAAGGGTGATTCCCTGCCTGGAGCTGCTGCAGCCCCACCCTGCACGTCTCCCCCAGGAGCTGCAGCAGCAGGGCCAGGAGGGCCCTGCTCACCTGGGAGCTCCTGCCTTCCCCTGCCAGGCCATCAGAGCCCTCTTGGCCTCCTGCGAGGGTGAGCTGGCCTTGTCCGAGCTCTGCCTCACTTCCCAGCTCCTCGGGGTGCGGAGCCAGGAAAGCCCCAGGAGAGCTCTGCCAACAGCTCTGTCCCTCTCGGGGAGGTTGAGCACAACACGAACCTTCTCCACAGGCAGAAACTTCAGGGCTTTAAGGGTTTGGCTCCACAGGGTAATATCTGTAAAATTCTACATTATAACCCATCCCTGGAAGTGTCCAAGGCCAGGCTGGCCAGGGCTTGGAGCAACCTGGGATAGTGAAATGGGATGGGCTTTAAAACCCCTTTCAACCCAAACCATTCTGATTATAAAAAATAAGAAACAAGGCTCGCTTGTGGTGTGATTCAAACGCAGCTGAAACCTGGACACTCTCCTTTGCCTCCACTGAAAACTGCTCAGGAACTTCTGCAGCTTTTCCTTCTTTACTGGAATTGTGGGAGCCTCCCTTGCAAAGGTGAGTCTGGAGCTGCTCAGGACACCAAGAAAAATCCCTGGACATGATCATCTTTACCTCAGCCAGGAAAAATGCTTCGACTTCTTTGCAAAATCTTTATGGCCATGAGCATCATAGAGACAAGAAAAAGTCTCCAAAACCCTTGACAAGTCTTTCTCCTTAAAAAAAAAAAAAAAAAAAAAAAAAAAAAGCAAAATAAATTTTTAAAAATTGTGTTAATACGTTGTGCTTAAATTCCCTGAAACTGTCTGAAACACACACAAAAGGAAAACTTTCAGGAGGAAATCACCATAGACTAAAACCCCAAGCAGTGCTGACTCCAACAACTCCCCCACACATATTCCCAACACCTGAAAGAAACCAGGACAACTGCACAGTATTCAGAACTTATTCTAGACTTGACTCAGTGGATTCTTTTTAAAACAAGCCCATTTTGCACATGAATTAAAATTTAAAAAGCTCTAATAACTGCAGATGATGAGCACTAATCTTGGTCCTCAGCCTCAGCATCCCTGGAAGTCTTTCCCTCCTGCCTGAGCACCACATGTTCAGAATACATCCAATTTTTTCCATCTTTTATTTGCATAGGTAGGGATTATTCAGTTTATTCAGGCCAATTATCTCAGCGTGATTCATCATCATGATGCTCCAAAATAAAAGCAATCACGCTAGATTGGTGCAATTAAAAAGGTATTTTTATATTTGGAGAAAAAAATTACCTGTTGAACCGGGAACTTTTCTCCAAACAACATCAGGGTACTTGTTGAACTGGTGTGAAACATTTTTTTCCTCTCCCTGAAGCTCAAATGCAGAGCTCTGAGCTTTCCCTTGGTTAAATATATGTAAAATCAAGTGAAAAGCTCTGCTTTGTACGCTGAGCCAAAATAAAATTTTCTTGGCCCATTTTAATCAATAAATTCTCCGTGTTTTGCAGGAGCACAGAGCAGAGCTCACACACGGCACTGCAGGGAAGGAAATGAAGGAATCAGGGGCAGGGACCCAGAAACCACCACAGGAAGGAAAAGGGGAAAGCTTTCACTCCATCAGGTTTTTCCCAGAGCCTCTCTGTCATGCACTTCCAACTGCTAATTAAATATTGTTTAATTGACATTCTCAGCTTCTCTGGGCAACCTGTTCCACTGTCTGAGCACCTTCTGTAAAGAATTCCTTCCTTCCTTTCATTTTAAAATCCTTGTCCATATCAAAAATCCCTCTCCCTCCTTTTCACAAGCATCCCTAAGGTACTGGAAGGATTCAAATCTTGCACAAATAATATAAAGATTTAACTGATTACTGCCAATCTCTGATCAGAGTGTGCAGAAACAATGATAAAGGAACCACAGAATTTATGGATAGCAAGTTTTAGAGTTTATGGTCTTTGTAATTCACCTCATCTTTGTTTTCAGGGATGGGAAAGGGATTCTATGGATAGCAAATCATTTATTAATCTAATCCAACTGCCTGACCAAAAGTTAAAGCCTGTTGAGGGCATTCTCCGAATCCTTTTTAAACATCAACACCTTTCTGGGAAGCCTGATGCGGGGTTTATCCACCCTCTCAGTAAAGAAATGCTTCCTAATGCCCGTGGTAAACCTCTCAGAAGAGTTTTGAACCATTCCCACGAGTCCTATCACGAGATCCCAGGGGGAAAAGTTCAGTTTAGGTGTTTTTATACACCTATGAATCCGTGCACGTGTGTGAGTAGCTCTGCATTCCTCACTGAGAAACCTGTGCAAGTGCAAAAGTCACAGAGAGGGCCAGAAACCTCGAGGCTGTAAACAGAATAAGAAAATTCATTGCTTCAGTTCCCCTTTGATTTCCAGGGAAAGCAATTTGTGGAGGCAGTGGGCAGAAGGAAATGCAGAGAGAGGAGCCTGGCCAGCCCGGAACAGGAGCCTCTGACTACAGAGCAGCACAGAAATCCAGCAGCTTCTGACAAATTCCCTGCGCGGCAAACACAGCTGTGGGGCAGACAATGGGCTTCGAACAGGAATTGATGTTCTGCTTCCAATGGAACGGGGCTGTGGCCGAGCCAGACCGCAGCTGCATCATCTGGAAATACCTGAAATGTGCAGATAGCTGATTTTTTTTTTTAATTTTTTAAATTTTTTAATTTTTTTAAAATTTTTTTACATTTTTTTAAATTCTTTTTTTTTTTTTCCCCACGTGTCGCTCCACCTTTCATCGTGGCAGAATCTGGAGCTCATTATCGTTCCCACAACCGATTCGCTCCGTTCGTTTCTCCTTTCAAAGTGCCGCGTTCTAACAGAGCTGAAAGGACTTTTAGAACGGGATGAAAGCCCGGACCCTGCCGGCTGCTGGAGTCCCACCTCGGCAGGATGCTCTGCCTGGAATGTGGCACAGCAGCTCAGACAATGCCCTGTTTGCAAGGCTGTAGGGGCGGATCGAGAGGGGCTGGGTTTTGGGGTGGAATTATCCCAAAACCCGTCTGGAGCCCCAGCCTCAAATCCTCATGGTGACACTGAGGTAAAGATTTAGCGGAGACGCTGCTGAACTGATCTGGAGGCACCTGCCTGGCAGCCAGCCCCTTTACACCACAAAACTTCCCATAGTGGAAAGAAAGAAAAAAAAAACCCCGGGTGGGTTCTTCCCACATATTCCTCCTTGGAATGCGTGGGGATTCCAGCCTTTGGTTTTGGGGACGCCCATCAAGGGCATCCCTCAAGGCCCAGTCCCTAGGCTGGGTGAATTCCATCGACCTCTAATGATTGTTTCTTTTTGCTAACTTTAATATCATTGCTCTGCTGTCGTGCACTATCCAATCTTATGCTCTAATAATAATTTTAGCTTTTATACCCTGTGGTAAATAATTCTGATTGAGTCCTTTTCGTGCAATCATTTATCAGAATAAATAATTCCCGGGCTCCTCTCTCCGAGAAGGAGTTTAGAAAGCCAGTGTTGGTTTGTATCTCATCATCAGCCTTCACCAGTATCGGAAGAATTTGCCAATACAAACCAAATACATGATTTAAAATTACAGATTCATAATTAATAAAAAAAAAAAACCAACAAAACAAAACAAACCCACCTTTTTCTCCCCGAGGCTTCCCCAGGATTTTACATGAGAATCAATTTGTAAAGTCCTTAATTGCTATTTGTACTATTTGTGCAGCCTCAGATTCCAAAGTGCTCCAAGGAGGAACAAATCCAGTGGAAATCAATGCCATGGATGTGCTCTTTAAGCAGCAGCTGAGGCAGAACTCTCCAGAGGGACAGGATCTTTTGGATTTTGTTACTTGCCAGTGTCTGGGGAGGGAAAACATCTGAAAATCCCTAAAGAATTTCAGTTTCAGACAAGGTCTAACCATCACTTTCTGCTGTAGCAGCTCAGGAGGAGATGAACTTGCCTTTACATCCTTTTCTGGAAAAGAATGTGACACATGTCCTGAAAATTAGGATTTTTTCCCTGTGAAGTGCCCTGATCACCACAGGAGAAATGTGGAGAAACACCATCCCTTGTTTGGGGGCTCTTGGGATTTTCCTTCACCTCCCCCAGGCTGAGCAAGGGAAAAAAAAATTAAAAATTCGTGTTCTGGATTCCCCTGTCCCCCTCCTTCCCTTGTTTGTTCTTTAGAGCTGGAGAGAAAACGAAGCTCCTTCATTATTTACTGCCCCCTTACATTTCTGATTGTAGTCAAAGCACACACAGTGACAGAGTTAATAATAATAAATTCAGTTTACAGCTTTTGATGAGGCTTCAGAAATCACTTCCTTTGTGACTTTAGCACAGGAGGGACGGGGATAACTCTCCAATTTCTCAGCGGCTGCAAAGGTGGCTTGCAATAATTATTGATTGCCTTAATTGATTATTTATTGATCGGTTCCCTATGGCAGAGATTGGTGAAAGCTGCCACTGAACCAGTGCTCCAGCAATTCCAAATCCCAGGAATTAGTCTGGATCCCAGAAATTTTCTTCAGGAAGTCCCTGACCTCTGCCTTTCCACCCCCTGTTCCAGGAGAATTCCATTCCAAATCCTCCTTTTAATTGCCTGGATCTCATTTGAAATCAATCCCTTCTCTTTCCCCTTCCGTGTTTCTAATATTGTTGCCGAAGGATCGGGACAATTTCAAATAATTATCTTTTAATTAAGGCTGATTTTCAGTGGAAGTCAAGCACAGCCGCTTAACAACTTCCACATCAGTCCCCAAATAAGTTCCCTGTGATTATGTGGAGCCTCAAAAGCAGCAATAACGAGACTTTGGTGTCATCTCTGGTGAGTTCTTTACAAAAGAAAACTGAGTTTTTTACAAAAAGAACTCATTTCTGAGTCACAGAAACGAGGAAAATCAGGACAGAGAGCAAAAAAAAAAAAAACCCAAACTAGAATTCACCAAGGTCTAAAACAGCTGTTTTAAATTGATTTGATCATTTTCAGTAGGAAATAACGGCATTTCATAGGNTAAGTATCCATTTAAGGGTGCTGGTTATGGTTTGGTTTTCATTTCGGAGCAGTTATTCTGAGGATTTACCTGTTCAATACCTTCTTTTTTAGATCTTTTTGATACTTTTTTTGCGTATCAGCCGTTGGGGCCTAAAGCACGGCGAGGTTCCTCACTGAGGCAGAGCTGGGACAAACAGGGGGAGATCCCCCAAAAAGGGGAGTCTGGAATCATGAGTGGCTCCAAAGAGACACCAGCACTGCCAGATTTTCTGGAGATCACTGAAAATTCAGGAAATACTCCTGGAATTTTTTTCCTACCTCCTGTGGGTGCCTCTCCAGCCACTCCCAGCAGCAGTTCCTCAAAAATCAGGATTTCCAGCCCAAAATCCCATTGCTTTGGTCCTTCGAAGTGTTTTTGAGGAGGGATCCCAAACCATTTTTATCTTTACGAGTTATTTGGATATCTCTCCATTCTTTTCATGGATGCAGAGGTTCACCAGTGCTGAGATTCACTGGGAAAGAAAACCAAACATCCTAATTAGTTCCACAACCCACTAATCACTTGATTATCTGCATTTCCTGAAGCCAAAATCATTTACTTTCAAATTTTGGGGGGATTTGTGCCTGGCAAGACATGAGCTTGAAATAGAACACAGAGTTCCAAAGGAAGAACACAGATTTTCCTGGAAAACCTTTTTGTTTGGAATACAGTGATGTAAAACCCCACATCCTGAATTATGGAAGTGCTTTTGCACCCAGAAGGAAGAACATTCCCGTTGCTCCCGGGCCAAAATTCCCTGTAATCCATCAATTTTCGCAGCAACAGCGGAGTTTTGAGGTCCATGGCATAATTCCTGAAGGGAACATCCCTGGAAGCTGCATGCCAACGTTTGGAATAGTCCTTGGCACCAAGACAGAGCACATGGCATTTAACGGCAGCAAATTGAACAGCTCTTACAGAGGCACATCCTGCTGCAGCCAGCCCAAATCCAGCCCGAAAGAATTCCCTCTGGATTTGCACCTGTAGGAAATGGGTTGAACGTTTCCACGTTAAATTTCAGCCAGGTGCACGGAAATGATGGATTCCAGGTCAAATTTGAACGGAATATTTCCGTAATTCAGAGTTTCTGTTCCCGACCTCCGGAACCTCAGCGTGTCCACCTGCAGGTGTGGTCACCCGTCCCCTTCCCCATCATCACCGGGGTTTCTATTCTTTGTTTCATCCCAGTTCCACAGGTTTAAATTATTCTCCTTCAAATGCACCAGGAAGAACCTACAGAGCAGAATTTACAATCCCAGACCAAGAGAAGTTTAGGAAAGGGTTGGAACTTGATGATCTTTAAGGTCCCTTCCAACCCAAACCATTCCAGGATTCAAAGAGCTTCCCCAGTCATGGCTTGGATCCCATCCAAGTCAAGGTTTTGCCCTAAATTCCCGGTCCTGCTGGAATTTCCTGCCTGTCCAAGCAAGGCAGGCCGTGCTCCACAGCTAGGGAGGATTNCTAAAACAGCTGTTTTAAATTGATTTGATCATTTTCAGTAGGAAATAACGGCATTTCATAGGATGACAAAATACAGCCAAACAAATATTTCTCTCCTTATATATCTATAATTATATTATCTATATATTATATATATANTTACCTGTTCAATACCTTCTTTTTTAGATCTTTTTGATACTTTTTTTGCGTATCAGCCGTTGGGGCCTAAAGCACGGCGAGGTTCCTCACTGAGGCAGAGCTGGGACAAACAGGGGGAGATCCCCCAAAAAGGGGAGTCTGGAATCATGAGTGGCTCCAAAGAGACACCAGCACTGCCAGACTTTCTGGAGATCACTGAAAATTCAGGAAATACTCCTGGAAATTTTTTCCTACCTCCTGTGGGTGCCTCTCCAGCCACTCCCAGCAGCAGTTCCTCAAAAATCAGGATTTCCAGCCCAAAATCCCATTGCTTTGGTCCTTCGAAGTGTTTTTGAGGAGGGATCCCAAACCATTTTTATCTTTACGAGTTATTTGGATATCTCTCCATTCTTTTCATGGATGCAGAGGTTCACCAGTGCTGAGATTCACTGGGAAAGAAAACCAAACATCCTAATTAGTTCCACAACCCACTAATCACTTGATTATCTGCATTTCCTGAAGCCAAAATCATTTACTTTCAAATTTTGGGGGGATTTGTGCCTGGCAAGACATGAGCTTGAAATAGAACACAGAGTTCCAAAGGAAGAACACAGATTTTCCTGGAAAACCTTTTTGTTTGGAATACAGTGATGTAAAACCCCACATCCTGAATTATGGAAGTGCTTTTGCACCCAGAAGGAAGAACATTCCCGTTGCTCCCGGGCCAAAATTCCCTGTAATCCATCAATTTTCGCAGCAACAGCGGGGTTTTGAGGTCCATGGCATAATTCCTGAAGGGAACATCCCTGGAAGCTGCATGCCAACGTTTGGAATAGTCCTTGGCACCAAGACAGAGCACATGGCATTTAACGGCAGCAAATTGAACAGCTCTTACAGAGGCACATCCTGCTGCAGCCAGCCCAAATCCAGCCCGAAAGAATTCCCTCTGGATTTGCACCTGTAGGAAATGGGTTGAACGTTTCCACGTTAAATTTCAGCCAGGTGCACGGAAATGATGGATTCCAGGTCAAATTTGAACGGAATATTTCCGTAATTCAGAGTTTCTGTTCCCGACCTCCGGAACCTCAGCGTGTCCACCTGCAGGTGCGGTCACCCGTCCCCTTCCCCATCATCACCGGGGGTTCTATTCTTTGTTTCATCCCAGTTCCACAGGTTTAAATTATTCTCCTTCAAATGCACCAGGAAAAACCTACAGAGCAGAATTTACAATCCCAGACCAAGAGAAGTTTAGGAAAGGGTTGGAACTTGATGATCTTTAAGGTCCCTTCCAACCCAAACCATTCCAGGATTCAAAGAGCTTCCCCAGTCATGGCTTGGATCCCATCCAAGTCAAGGTTTTGCCCTAAATTCCCGGTCCTGCTGGAATTTCCTGCCTGTCCAAGCAATGCAGGCCGTGCTCCACAGCTGGGGAGGATTTTCCATGCCCTGAACACCTCCCAGATTCCAGGCTCTGAGCACAGCCCAGCTCTTCGCTTTCAGCAACATCCCCATCCTGCGGGTTCATTTCTTCCCCCACTAAAACAAAAAAAAATTTCTTTATGCTGTGATTTTAACCCTCTGGAATTCACTTCATCATTCCGACTCCACCCGGCTAAAATCCACCACGCGGAGCAAACCACCCCGAGGAAATTTCCCGTTGGGATCGCTGAACCTCCAGCTCCAGCACGGTTACCAGATCTGGCTCCTTTCCCGGGATGAAACCCAAAAAATCTCAGCTCAGGAGCCTGAGCAGCGAGATCGTTTTGCTTCACCTCCAGAAACACTCGAAACGATCCTGAAACTCTTCCCGCCGTCCTCGCCGGCGGAGGAAACGATCCCAAATCAGCGGTTTTGGCTTCTAACGCAAAATTCAAACGTCTCTGTTGACGAAAATTCTCTCTTCCCTTGCCCTGCCCTCCAGACCTGCAAACACCCAACCCGTTTGTGGGAATTTAAATCGGGATTTTCCTTTTAGCTCACCCTCGCTGCAACAAGTCCCACCTTCCAATTTGCAGAGAAGTTGGGGTTAATTATTTGAAATTAGAGCTAAATTTATATTACCACGTTCCTTTCCACTCGTCTTTGATTTAACAAGATAAATTCCGTTTCCAATTTGTGGAGAAGTTGCCGTTAATTATCTTAAATTAGAGACAAATTCTTCCACCTTGCCATATTTCATGCCGTGGTTTTTTGTGGTTGGAATGAGGGATTTATTTCCATATTTCAGCTTAAAAGAGAGATGTTGTGAACCACGGGCTCGGAATCAGTGTCAAAATGTTTCAGCTATTTTTATGTTAAACAGCATCTCTATGGAAACGCCACAGTTAAATTTAATGTGAATTTTCAGGGATTTTTCTTGTAGTGCAGGCTAGCAGTAGAGTCCAGGCTGGGTTTAATGGGGAAAAAAATAGGATTTTAGAAATTTTTAGAAAATATCTTAACCAGAACCATTTTTATCTCTGTGATTTGAACAAGTCACTCCCATCACAACAGTAAAAATTATGACAAAATGTAGAAAACTCATTGAAATTCCCTTAAAATTAAAACACCAAGCAGGTCCAGCTTTTTCCAGAAAAACTCTGATTTTTTTTGGCCCTTCTTTTACAGAATAATTTGAATTTCAAGGCTTTGCTGCTTTGGAGCACAGGGGAAACAGGTGAGCTCAGCACGTCTGGCCCATCCTGGGGGAATTTCTATTTTTCCAGGATAATCAGAGGCTTCCCTCCCCTGATTGGATCACTGGGAATGTTCTGCAGGGCCAGTCAGCACCTCTGTGTCAGCGCCAAGAGCGAATCACATCAGGGAGCTCAGGATTAGGAAGATCTGCCCAGTTTCTGCTGCCAGGATCAAAATTCCCAGCAGTGACAGCAAAAGTGCTGCAGGTTGCCAAAGTATCAACGATGTGGGTCTTGGGGAATGGATAAAATAAAATATAAAATAAAATATAAAANNNNATAAAATAAAATAAAATAAAATAAAATAAAATAAAATAAAATAAAATAAAATAAAATAAAATAAAATAAAATAAAATAAAATAAAATAAAATAAAATAAATAGCTGGGAATTAGAAAGATATTGTATGGACCATCAGTTTTTAAACCCTGAGACAAAGCAAACATCTCAATGTAGACAAAGTTCTAACATGATTTTTCTGTCACAAACAGCAGTAAATTCTACAGGAACTCCTGTGCTTTGCTAATAAATCATATTTATGGAAAGAACCTAAAAATCCCCGTTCTCTACCTCAAAACGTTCTGCTCTTTTCACTCAATAAACAACATTTAAATCAAGGATCAGCCATCCTGACAAAACCAAAGTGCCTTTTAAATCAAAATAAAAACTCATTCCAAACCCTGCAACTCTGCAGAGCAAGCCTGGAGACAAGAAGGGGGGAAAAAGGCAAGATTTGGTTCATATTTAATGGATTTTTTTTCCCTGTTCTCACATGGGGTATCCCAGTAGCAGCTCCCAGGACTGGAGTGGTTTGATAGGAAGCATCCATCCAGTTCATTCCTGAAATTCTTACCTTGCTGCCAGACTGCGCCAGGAGTGCTGGAAGGAGCCCCGGCTGAGGGTGACAAAGCATCGCCTTCAGCCGGAGGGCCAAAAAATCAGAATTTTCTTGAAAAACCTGGAGCTGGCTGATGTTTTCATTTTAAGAGTATTTCGGTGTGTTTCCTACATTTTTGTCACGATTTTTACGTGATGGGAGTGGCTTGGCTGGGTGTGGCCAGTTAGAAGCACAGAGATAACAATGGATAGGGTTAAGATACTTTTTAAGTCGGTGCAGACACCTAAAATCCTAATTTTTTTTCCCATTAAACCTCCAGGATGAGAGAGCATTTGGAGCGTCTGGAAACCCGTCTGGATTCAGGCAGAAATTGCAGTTGTGCAGGAAAATCTTTGTTAATTGAGGCAAAGAGACCTCAGAGCCCCTTGCAGGGCCTAAAGGGGCTCCAGGAGAGCTGGAGGGGGACTGGGGACAAGGAGTGGAGGGACAGGACGGGGGGAATGCGTCACCTGGAGGGCACAGAGAGCATTTCCTCCCTTCAATTCAGAATTCTCCACATTTGCTGATGTTACAAGGTAAAAAAAAAACCACAACAAACAGGTGGAAACCCACTCCAGCTTCCTGAAATCTTGTACTTACGTAAACCACACGCTCTGGCAAATATTTTCCGCAGTTTAAGGGCTGGGCTGGTGGGAAAAAAAAAAAAAAAGCAGCTCTCCTACCTCCAGGACTATTCTTTGGAGGTGTTATTTTTAAAATCTCTGTTCCTACTCACCTAAGACGCCACCTACACACCCAGCTCGTGGCAGGAGCCCGGTGACACAAGATGATCCCATTTGCATCCAAGGCTCCTCATGTTTCATGTACAGGAGCTGTGGTTCCTGCTCTTTTTTGCCTCCTTGGAGCTCAGTTCCAGCTGATCCTTTCATCTTTTTTTCCAATCTCGCTCCTGAAGGTCAAAGCAAACCCAACATTCCTCCCACAACCCCAGCCAAGGGCAGCCTTGGAATGGGATGAGCCCAATTTCCCTCGGGAGGATCAAGTGGGAGGTGGGATTCGGTTCCCCTCCCTAATTCCTGAGCCCTTCCACGCTGGAATGCCTGGCTTGGAAAAGGAAAACACAATTTTTCCAGGCTCAAAGGCAAAGCTGAGGTCCCACACCATGAGACCTTCCCTACAAACTGCAGCCTGGCTGTGTGTGCAATAAAACTCCTCATCTTGCCTTTATGTGATGGCTTTTTCCCACAAAAATTGTGGTTTTCCCCCAGAAAATTGCTTTTTTCCCCCACCCGTAGCAGTATTTGGGGTATAAATTTGATATTAAAGATCTTAATGATCTCTTCAGAGGGGAAAGTGTCCTCCCTGCTTGAGTTCTCTCACTCACAGCTGAGAAAGTTGGAGAGGTGAAGGATCAAATATTTAACGTCGGAATATTTCATTGCAAGTGGTGCTCTCAGTTTGCAGCCTGTGGACACAAAGGTTCCTGTGGAAAATAAAGGGGAAGGAGCCCCTTGGACACTGCCAGGGATCCAGGAGCAGCCACAGCTTCTCTGGGGATTCCAGCCCAGCCCCTCCCCACCCTCCCAGCCAGGAATTCCTTCCCAATATCCCATCTAAACCTCCTCTCTGCCAGTCTGAAGCCATTCCCTGTGTCCTGTCCCTCCATCCCTTGTCCCCAGTCCCTCTCCAGCTCTCCTGGAGTCCCCTAAAGGCCTTGGAAAGGGCTCTGAGGTCTCTTTGCCTGCACCACGTTTCAATTAATTAAGATTTTCCTGCAATTTCTGCCTGAATCCAGAAGGGTTTCCAGGTGTTCCAAAGCTCTCTCATCCTGGAGATCATTCCCAGGTTGTGCTGCCCATGCCCCCTGAGATAAAAGTTCTCCAAGCAAAGTTCACAAACCATTATCTGAAAATGAAAGGAAGTAGATTTCTTTTCCTCTTAAAATACAACTTAAAGGACCAGGGTTCAGCTATTTAGTTTGGGCTAAAGTCTGGGGGAATCCTAAAAACCATCCCCACATTCCACATTTCCAGGCCTCCTGGATTTGGTGTCCCTTAAAAGTTCTTAATATTGCTAATAAGAAGAAAGTTTTTGCCAAGATCTTTGCATAAAATATTTCAGGATCAAACTTTAGAAGAAATCCAATTGTGCCAGATGGTTTAGAAAAACCTTTGTCCTTTCCAGTAAACCTTTTTTTTCTTTTTTTTTTTGCCATTTTCATTCATTTTTAACTTCTGTACAGGAGAAATAATTTCTAGGCATCCCAAGGATGTCCATACAGCAAAAGGGAATTTTTTGGGTTTTTTTTTTTTTCCTCTTTTTTAACCCAGGTGTTCCTGAGAGACCATTTGTACAAACTGGTGTCAGGCACGGTGCTGTAGGAGGCCGGGGAGAAGGTTTCTATTTGGAAATCCACTTTGCATACCAGCAATGAATAAAACATAGCCCTTTGTGTGCACATCATATCATGGAGCATGACTAAGCTCGGGATCCATTCTGCCTTCTCTCAATTCCAAAAAAAAAAAAATTAGCAGATTAGCTGGAGTTGTCATTAATAAAAGCTAGATTGTCACCTTAAGACTCAGTTAAAACTGAAATAAAACACAGGGGCTGCTGAAGGCTGTTCCTGTTGGCTGCCCAGCCCGTCAGGATTAATAGTTTCTGTAAACTTGAGGCCTTCATTCTACCAGACTTTTATTTTTTTTCCATTATCATTTGCCATTATCCTCGTTGGTAGGCAAAGGAAAAAAGTCATTCAGACCTTCTGGAAGACTTTTTAAAAACTCCTTAAATAATGATAATGATGCTTAGCTGAAAAGGATCATTTTTAGAGGCTGTAGGCTTAGATCTTTCTTTTCTGATTGGAAACTTTAAGGCCAGGTTGGGTGGGGCTCTGGGTGGTCTGGGAGAGTGGAAAATGTGGAAAGGGGGTGGAATGAGCTGAGTTTAAGATCCCTCCCAACCCAAACCTGCGATTCCATGAACCACAGGCACGGTTTTGCTTTAGCACCTTCGACGGTTGAGAATTTCCCTAAAATCAGGTCGCAAAGCCCCTGAGCAGGGCCAGGAATTTGCATGGGTCCCCCTGGCCCTCAGGGTCCAGGGCACGACAGAACAGGCCCGAGGAGCAGCTCCGAGTCCTGGATGAGGAAACAGAGAGCTCTCTGCTCTCCCTGGGAAAGGGAGAAACCACCCAGCAGGTAGCAGTGCAAACACTGCAGTTTAGTTGCCAAGCAACCCCCTCATCCTCCAAAATTCCTGTTCAAGTAGCGATAAAATCACTTGTTCAAAGGGACTGGAAAACAAAAACAAGTTGTGGCTCTGCCACCCCGATTGGCTCAGTAAAGTGCAGGGGAAGCAGAATCTCAGCGCCATCCGAGGTTTATCTGAGCACAAATAGAAATCACATCATGGAATTACATAAAATACACGATTTCCTCATCACACAATCAAGGAAGTGCAGGGCTGAAGGGATCAGTGCTCCAAAAGCTGCTTTGGAGAGGGGAAACGCTCCCACACCAGCCCCCAGTGGGGCCCAGCTCCTCTCCAGCAGACCAGGCCATCCTGATGAGCTTCAAATATGATTTTACTCCTGACAGAGGGGCACAAATTACAGGAAATGTTGGCAGTAGTGATCAAAGCTGAGTGATTACACTCAAACATCTGCAGAGGTGCTTCTGGTCCCAAAATGGGAAGGGACATCAAAAACCATCCAGTGCAGGGACCCCTTCCCCTGTCCCAGGCTGCTCCAAGCCCCGTCCAGCCTGGCCTTGGGCACTTCCAGGGATCCAGGGGCAGCCATAGCTTCTCTGGGCACCCTGTGCCAGGGCCTCCCCACCCTCCCAGGGAACAATTCCTCCCCAAAATCCCATCTGCCCCTAATTTCTGTTAGTTTGAAGCCATTCCCTCTTGTCCTGTCCCTCCATCCTCTGTAAATCGTCTGTCTTCATCTCCTCAGCTCCCTCAGGCACTGCAAGGCCAGGAGCTTCTCTTTTCCAGGCCTGGAGCTCCCTGGGACAGTGGAAGGTGTCCCTGCCCACGGCAGGGGGTGGGACGGGATGGTTTTTAATGTCCTTTCCAACCCAAACCATTCCATGCAAGAATCCCAAGTAATTAATCTCCTTCAACATTTTAATGAGCATTTTTTTTCCGTGGGAAAAATAGAGTTGTTGCTATTTCCGTGTAGGTCTGTGACCCTCCCAACTCATCCTTGCGTGATGGCAACAGGAATTTACAGATGGAAAAGAAATTTGGCATTAACCTGCATTTGCTGGATGGCAGAAGTTCCCTCTCGTGCTCCCCACCACCATCTGCTGGGAGCCAAACAAGGATCATCAAGGGCTTCAAAAATCCCAAATGTCTCCACCACGACGTTTGAAACCATCTGGCACAATTGGGTTTCTTATCAGCTCCTTCCTGCACGTGTCTCCAGGCTGACAATTATCCCTGGAAAACGTGGAGCAAAGCATATGTTAGACAGAGAAATAGGAAATAATAGTAATAATAGTAATTAATAATAATAATAATAATAATAATAATAATAATAATAATAATAATAATAATAATAATAATAATAATATCCCACATTGTACTCATTTCAAGAAAACCATGAAGAAAACAGACCACAAATTTTGCCACACAGCACAAATTAGGAAAATGAAGTCCCCTTGATAACGTAATGGGATGTCAGCAAAACCTTCTTGGTTATTCTGTTTGTTTGTTCTGATTGGTGGAGATTCAGGACTTTAGAAAAACTTAACAATAAAGGTTTGGATGCGACCTTTCCATAGCAAAAATAAGATTTTGAGGAAATAAAGAAATCTTTATCCAATGCTACGTTGAGGATAAACAAACAGCAAAACCTAATAAAACCAAATAATGTAAAAATCAATGGAAATTCGGTGCCTGGCTGAAAAATCTGCTTTTTTTTCATGTATAAAAAAGGTCAGTTAATATTTCCCAGCATTTCACGAACACGTGAAGGGCTGAAAACAGAGAAAGTGGAATCACATTTCAGACTTGGGGATGTTTTCAGAGGCACCTGAGAAAAATAACGAGAATTCTGCTTTTATTTTCCCAATTTGCACCTCTCTGTGGCATCAATTTCATAACTGAACTGTGCACACACAGCAGTTATTTAAATCCTGGGATGGGGATTAAAAAGGCCCAAAGTGACAGGTTTAGAAAACCCCAAACAATCAACAACCCCAACTCATCAAAGCACTGAAATTCTCTAAGTCATTATTCAAAATTAAAAAGCAAAATAAATAAATTCTTAAATTAAAGCTCCTTTAATTTGGGCTAAAACACCTCAGTCTGCTGAAGCAGTTTGGAGCCTTTTAGGCCCAGATCCGCATTTGGGCAGGATTTTAGCCAGAGAAGGAAAATAAGCCAGAAATTCAGGGGCACCCAAAGAAAATAACAAGAATTCTGCTTTTATTTTCCCAATTTGCACCTCTCTGTGGCATCAGTTTCATAACTGAACTGTGCACACACAGCAGTGACTCAGATCCTGGGATAGGGATTTAAAAGGCCCAAAGCGACAGGTTTAAAAAACCCAAAACAACCCAACTCATCAAAGCACTGAAATTCTCTAAGTCATTATTCAAAATTAAAAAGCAAAATAAACACGTTCTTAAATTAAATCTCCTTTAGTTTGGGATAAAATTCCTCAGTCTGCTGAAGCAGTTTGGAGCCTTTTAGGCCCAGATCCGCACTTGGGCAGGATTTTAGCCAGAGAAAGAAAATAATCCCTAGAAACTCTCCAGGAAAACAAACAAGTCCATGACTGCGCCTTTTCCTGTCTGGATCCTTCACTCTTCATGATCTAATCAAATGTTTATCCTGACATCACCTGGTAAAACTGAACTTAAGCAAGGCCTAAACCAATTTAAATGTCAATTCCTTTGATTTAGCAGAGGGAGCGGATGCATGAGAGCGCAGAATTGCCACATGCTCTCCACCTCAGAGCCACGTTTAAAGCTAAAAATACGATTTTATTTTAGTGTTTAAGAGCTGAGACAAAGCTCAGGGCTTTCCTGCCATCCAGAAGAGGTCCAATCCTTCCTGGGGATCCCATGTGGATATTTGGATTATTTGCTGACCCACCTGAAGCATCAGCTCTGTAGCAAAAGGGTTTCTGGTTGCCAGAGCTCAGCAAAGGGCATTCGAATGTAATAAAATAAAAAGGAATTCACAGGCAAAATAAGGAAAAACCAAGATAGGTTAGGAAATGAGTATGGGAAAAAAGGTTAATCTGCATCCAGTGCTGCACTGAGGCTGAATTAAACACCTTTGTGCACAAACATAAATACTAACAAATCTTTGTTTAGATCAGCACTGCTTTCAAAATCACGTGATTTCTTCTGAAAATGAAAGAAAAGTGCCTGAAAAGCATTGAAAAAACCCCAAGCAAAGAGTTTTTGAGCTACAGGTTCCCTACAACACTGTTATCCCATCAAACTCTGCATGGAGTTGCATGTGTCTCCAAAAAACCCCAACACGTGCTGCAGTTAAGCACTGTTAATTGTTTTTGTTATTCTTTTTCTGGGGTCTGTCTCTGCTCCCAGTGATCCAGGTGAGATTTCTCCATAGGTTCCATCAGGAGGGATTGGGATTTAGGTCAGGAACAGGGAGAGGAGAGACAGGAGGAAAAGCAACAATGGAAATATTGATCAGACATTGGAATTTATGTCAGCGTTTCCAGCAGCTGCAGCTCAACTTCCACCTGCCCAAGGAATTCCCAGTCCCATAAGGAGCCCGAGGGAGCTGCCCAGCCCCGCCTGGCTCCACTCAGTGCAAACACCTGACCAAACCCAGGGGTTTGCAGGAATAAATCTTCTAAAGAACTCGGAATATCCAGCGTTTTCAACAGGAGGAAAAAACAAGAGTTCTCCTTCTCCCTCAGGTGTTTCCTGGGACAAACCATCTTCAAGCCATAAAATATTGCCAAGGCAAAGAGAGGGACAAAACCTGGGTCTTCGATAATTGGGGCAAGTGTGAAAGCTCATTCCAGAAGTTATTTTATACCTGGGCTCGCAAATAAAATGACAAAATTAATGGAATATCCCAGCTTGACTCCAGCAGCTCCCAGCACGTTACTGGGACATGGGCACAGGTTATGAGCTTTGAATAAAAATGATATAAGAAATAATAAAATTCAGCTAAAATAACAGCTAATTCATCCACGACCAACATTTGAAAATCCCAATAGGAGCAATTTTAGCACCTCACTGACCTAAATCACTTTAGGGAAAGTTCAGGGCATGAAAAGAAAATGAAGCTTTACAACCTGACTCCTATTTCTGGTTTTACTCTGTGTTTTCATTCCAGGGTTGAATCCGAGTTGAAACCCGTGGTTCTATGACAAGAGCTCCTTTTCCAGGGATGTAAGGAATGTTTTTTCCTAGGGAAAAGCAGAGGAGGATTGAGCCAGGAGGCACCGACTGGGATTTTGGGGAGCTGGACCGAAAGTGAGGGAAAAAAGTCATCTGTGAGGCAGAAGTGCCACCTTGTGATTGAACAGCGCAATAATAAGATGTTTTAGGAGGTAGAGACAACTTTAATTTGAATATTGTGTCCCCAGACCCCGTTCAGCAGGGGGCTGGGGACACAATATTCGGATTAAAGTTGTCTCTACCTCCTAAAACATCTTCAACCTCTGGAAAAAAAATATTTGGAAGCAAATCAGTTGAAAATCTGCGGATTTGCAAGAGTGGGTGGCAGAAGTTCCCAAATCAAATAAAAAAACTCCAGAAATATTTCTGGCACTCAGGATTCCTGTGTTTAATCCAACTTCTGAATGAGAATTAAATTTCCTACTTCACTGTCCTGTCAGTCATCAAATAACCATTAATTACCAGATATAAAAAGTTATAAAAAGTTATATCTTCAGAAAGTTACTTTCCTTAAACAATTTCTGGGATTATCCACAAATATCACATATGGGAAGGAATATTCCACTTCCAAATAAAAGCATTAAGAGGATGATGATGGGGTCAAATATAGAATTACAGATTATATTCCTTGTCCATTATTATTCTCTAGTCACAGATTGTGAGAGATTTTACCAAAAGTTAAGAAAAGTTATATTTCTGCACTGGAAATTTCCAGGCCGTGAAATCTCCAAAATGCATTAAATTATTGTGACCAAAATCCTGAAGAATTTCTCATATAAACAATATTTTTACTAAAGATTCTCATGAGAATATGCTCAGCATACCTGCATTTCCCATCTTCTGTAGACACATCAAGTCAACCATTCCTGTTGCCCAATTTTGAATATCTGGATGTGATTAATCAATATGAAAATAATCCCAATATGGCAAGAGAAGGGAATTGAGATAAACAGTAAAAAAAGATGAGAAAAGAAAAATTATTAAAAACTATGTTCTTATTTTTAATGCAATTTTTCTTCCCCATCCATGAAATAGTCACCTGTTAAGATTTTTTTAATAAGATAATAGGAGAGTAAATTTAGGGTAATAAGAGAAAAGTGTGAAATAATAAATGTATCAAGAGGGCACCATACAACAAAGCAGAAGTAAAAAAAGGGATTAAAAATAGAAGGTAAATTTACTAAAACTTGAATTATTTTAATAAATTTGGTCATTCAAGCAACGTGGACCTTCGAGCTGGTTGGTGAGTACAGGTTTGATTTATCTCAGTAAAAAAAAGATATTTTTGGTGAAAAGTCTCTATAAACAGATTTGGGGTCATAAAACCTTGTCCAACCTTTCAGCAAAGAAATTTTCCCTGATATCCAACCTAAACCTCCCCTGGTGCAACTTGAGGCCATTTCCTCTCATCCTGTCCCTTGTTTCTGGGCAAAAAAAGATCCAGACAGACTCAGAAGTGGATCCAAATTCAACTTTTCCCGAAGGAACAGGCAAGGAACAAGGAGCACCACGACCTCGGTGCTGCAGAGTTAGGGCAAATCACGTGGATGCTTTAAATAGGAAAATATTGAAGGTTATTTCTATCAAATAAAGTCAGTGCTAATTTGATCCATCAGCTCCGT
Source organism: Cnemophilus loriae (assembly GCA_013397755.1). NCBI lineage: Eukaryota > Metazoa > Chordata > Aves > Passeriformes > Corvidae > Cnemophilus > Cnemophilus loriae. Next base: position 1,577,748 of record VZTF01008223.1, read on the forward strand.
GGAATCCAAATTACAGCCCTGTCCCAGCCCAGGAAAATTCAAAGTAATGCAATTATCCTTTTAGACTATATAAAGCCTCCCATCACCATGGCACCCAGATTTATCCTTTCAGGTGCTTAAATAGACACCCTCACCTCGGATGTGCATCAGAAAGAAACTTCTGCACTTGACTTTTTAGTCTTTCAAAATTACTCCGTGGAAATATTGATGAAATTTCACGTGTGGTCGCGTAGGTCTCATTGGCGCCTTCATTTTTAAAGGATTAAAAACCCCAAAATTAACAAACCCCAGAGGAATTTTACTTGATTTTGAGGACTTTTACACAGAAGAAGCAGGAATTACACGGCCAAATGTAAAAAGTGAAGAAATTTTCCCTGATAGCCAATCTAAATCTCCCCTGGCACAATTTCCTCTCGTCCAGTCACATTTACCCAGGAGAAGGGATCAGCCCCCACCTGGCTACAACCTCCTCTTGGGAACTGGAGACAGCAAACATAGAGAATTAGTAGAAATATATAGCAGAAATATATTGAAAACTACCACACGGCCTTCCGTGGCCGAGGAGACGTCGTTTGAGCTCCAAAATCAGTTCTATATTTATAAATATATAAATCTGGGCTCTGTTGTCAGCACCGCACTCTAAACGATGCCAACAGTTTCAGCTCCTTTTATGAGAATAAATTAAAAAAAAAAATCCATAGCGTAACCAAATTCCAGCTCAGGAATGGACACGTGGACACTTTGGAATGGAATATGGAATGGAATATGTGGACATTTTTTTCAGGGATTCACGACAATAATAAAGATATATTTTGATGTTTGAAAATAAAATCGTAGAACGGCCCGAGATTGGAAGAGATCCTAAAGATCCCCTAATTCCAACCCGTTCCAAGGGCAGGGACACCTTCCACTAGACCAGGGTGCTCCAAGCTCCATCCAGCCTGGCCTTGGACACTTCCAGGGATGGAAAAAATCTTGTTTCAATTCAACAAAGACATCCTGAAACCAAAAAGTACATTTAAGTACTAAACATGACATAATTAATTAAGGTGCAGATGGGAAAATATTAATCCTTACCTTATCCCACTCATCCACAATTATTTTCCTTAACCCCTGGACTAAACCAGGTTTTAATGCAGATATTCAGGTGCTGCTGCTAAGAATGATACCCATCCAAAAAATTTCCACGTGGTATTTAGAGCTAAAACAGTTTGGGGTCAAAAAATACTGAGGATGAAGACAACAATTATCCCAAAGCTCCCAGTGATCCAACTGGAAATGAGGTTCCCAAAAAAGCGGGAGGTGGCGGTTTGCGCTCGCTGATAAGAGCGGAGCACGTGGCTGTGAGAACTCTGCAGTGCCAAACCCACACAATAACAAGAGGCTTTTGGCAGAGGATGAGAAGCCTCTTCCCCCCATCCTGCAGAAAAATTTAATAAGCAAAACATTCCCAAAAATAGCCTCCTGTGAGTTGTGCCCGGTCTGGATTTCCAAGCACAGCTGTAGCGCCGTGAGGTTCAATTTTGAACAGAAAAATAACCGAAATCTTGGCAAATACAGGCAACTTTTATTTTTATACCTGTGCAAGCTTAGGCCACTTCAGAACTCCGTGGTTAAGAGGTACAAATGAGCAGCCCACAAGGAATGAGCTGCTAATTTAATATGGATCAATGGGAGGCAGACAGCCCCAGAACCACAGCTCCTCTCAAGCTGGGCTTAAGGATAGATCGGTAACTCTTCTTAACCATCAGTATTTATTTGCAAAGCTTGCTGGAGTGTAAAATGGATAAAGCTGAAGCTCCCATAAAACTTGTGAGTTGAAGAAAGGAAGAATCAGGAAAATAATTGGCTATAAATATGCCACATGGATTTTTCCTCTTTTTTTCGGAGGATTTTTATGGGCTTGGATGAGCTCTCGATGGATAAAATTGAGAAATATTCCCCTCACACTTACTTTGAGGGGAAAAAAAAGAAAATCAACCCAGAAATTGTTCAAGGAGTAAATAGAAGCAATCCCTAAAAGCCATAAGAGCAGAAGGATTGCTTAATAACCTCCATGGATTTTAGATCTTTCCACATCACTTTGCCAGCCAGTACAATTCCCGGCCTTGCAACAGTGCTGATGTTTCAGGAAATCATCTCTTCACATCTCTGCAGTGGAGACAGTGGTTCAGAGTGAATTTTGGGGGCAGCTGGAGGCAGAAGAGGTTTGGATGTCCAGTTTTCCTGTGCAGGGGAGGCACAGCTGGAGGAATCCCTGCTCCTCACCCGCTGCATGAATTTAAACACATTCAAAATCCTAATTCCAGGGAAATGTCATTTTTAGTTCGATCTAACCCTGCTGATTTGAGTGATCTGGGTGCTTACACCTAGGAAATCCTCCAGCCATCAAGCAACCCTCTGGAAAGGTGAAGGATTCCCACACAGCGTCTGTCCCGAATCCTCTGTCAGCACCACAGCTGGAGATGCCAGGGAAGCAGTGCTGATGGCTTTGGGAATTCCGTCATAAAGAAATTCCCAAAACCTTCCAGCTTTGTGCAATATCCAATAAGGAAACACGTCGTAAACCCAGCATCTTGTTAACCGTGCTTAATTAGCAGATTGATCTATAGTTGATTCGTCCAATTAGATCATTAGCTGAGTGTTCACAAGGAGAAAAAAACATTAAATTTCTGCAAGTCAAAGAGTGAAGGAAAAAATATTCGCAGGATTTCCAGCCCCCCAAAAGATGCTAAAGATCTCTGATTTTCAGTTATCAGTTTTACTGGAATCCAATCCAAGATCCAAGGTCTTGGGAGAGATGATTGCTCCCGGTTTTCACGGAGGTTCATGAAATATTCCCCCCAAAAATAAACCAGAATGGGGATATAATAAATCTGGGATATTTGGAATTGCATCACTGGGATGCAGCAGTTACCACTTCAGCAGCTCCAATATTAAACTCCAATATTAAACAAATAGTAGGGAAATTCCCTCCCAAATTTATCCCCATCTCAATCAGCTTTGAGAACGGCAAACTGGGGAAACTGGTGGAGATTTAAACACTGGAGGATCATGGAATTGCAGAATGGTTTGGGTTGGAAGGGACCTTGAAGCTCATCTCATTCCAACTGCTCAACGTTTCCTCGTCAATCCATAAAAATCTCTGCAAGAGTGGCCAGCAAAAGGGTTGGAACATCAGTGTTTCCACAAAAAAGAGGGAAAATAAAAATAAAAATCAGCAACAGCTAAAAAAATCCATCAAATTATTTCATTTCATAGAGGTTTTTCCCTTTTTTCCATGGTAAATTAAATATTTTCACCCTGTAAAGCTGCAGTTCCCTTTATTCTGACATGAGGGGGTTTTTTCCTGCTTTTCCTACTTTGATTGTCTTTTTTGGCTCAGAAAATTAAATTTCATGAAGTTGGTCCTTATAGATTGAATGCTTCGTGCTAAACAAATGGTTCTAGTATTAGCTGGTGCTTTCAATAAATTAGAATTTGATGCTCAAGCCAATATTGAGCTGACACAAATTAGATTTACCAAGCAAATTTTTCCCCCAAATATCACCTTATCGAACAAGGGCTGTGTTTTGCACCTGTCAGAAAATGTTTATTGCTTTATTTCATTAGCATGGCCTGTCAAGCTTTAATTTTAAATTGCCTGGCAGGACAGAAAAGACATTTTGCTAAGAGAGAACTCACTTTTCACAGGAAGAAACATCAGTTCATATAGGATGAAGCACCACTGGGCCTTGAGGATAAATTTATTTTTTTAGCCACTTGCACCACGATTTTTCCCAATTATTTAAGTGGTTAAAATCCAAGTGGAGGCAGGTTTGTGAACCAGAACTTGTCAAGTCTGAATCATAATAATAAAAATAATAATTGTCACCTATTTTAAACCGAATGGATTTTTCAGTTCTTATTTTTCTTCAGAAGGTGAGGGTTTGCTGATAGAAAGGTCAAACATGAAAACAAATTTGTAGATGCTGCTGCTCCAGGAGATTCTTTATTTTAATGGACGAACCAAAATCCTTTTAAAATTAATTAAAAACAGCAGATTTTTCTCAGCATATCTGAACACCTCATCACATCCTAGAGGGAACACCAGATTTTCCCAGTGCTCAGGAATTGTGCTTTTGGGAAGGACACTCAAACTTCAGGCTCCTGCTGCCCGAAATCCACTTTTTCCATGATTTTTGGTGTCTCTTGCCAAGACCAGAGCAAAGGGATTATTCTGGGGTGCAGGAGGGAGGATCCCACCGGGTCAGGAGCTCCCAGGGAGCTTTGCCATCCGTAGGGGACGTTTGGCACCAAGGCCACCACCAACACCTACCCAGGCTTGGACCAGAGCCTAAAGTATCCTCAGAACACCCCAAGGGGCTGAAAACTTGATTTGATTTTTAGGATTCTTGGGCAAAAGGCCCAAGTCTCCCCTCGAAGGGAAATGCAGCTCTCCAGAACAGACTGGAGAGATTGACTGAATTACTTCAGGAATTTACACTGCTCAAAAAACGCAGCTCCTCTCCGAGGGCAAAAATAGAAACATTTGGGTTTCAGCAATAAAAATCCCTTAAATTATGTATATTTTAGACCACAAGGTCTCGTTTCCATGAGTTGTGGATGGTCAGTCACTAAAACACGAAGTCTTTCCTGCACTTGATGAAAACACCACCGAAAGCCCTCGTTAACTCCTGAGGTTTTGATTTCACCCACAGCACCGCGCCGAGCGAGCTCGATTTTTTGCTGCTCATTTTAATTACTGCCCATTTGCATTTCTTTAAAGCCCAGCCAGATCTGCCTCGGACACGACATTCTCCAGGCTGTCATTCATTTCCTGCTCCTAAAGCTAATTGGCAGCACTTCTGGAAGAGAAATGCTCCTCAGAAACACCCTTCAGATATTTGTTCTTCAGAGCTTATCGCCAGCTTTACACTCATCAAGTACCACAGATTTGGGTATAAAATAAATGAAACTGCAGCCCTAAAAGGCTGCTTAGACCACACAGAGTTCACATGCAAAAAACAAATCCTATCATGCTCTTCCTGTGATTTCCAGCCTTGAAAACCCAAAATCTGGTTACAATTTTTAGGGGAGAGGGGAAAAGGATAAAAAGTAAAGATTCCTCAAGCTGGGGAAATACGGCCAAATTCCTTCCCCAACATATTTGAATTCCTTATTATTTCCCTTAAAATTCATTCACACACCAACACCAATGCCCCAAATGAGGACCCCTCAGCCCTATTGCATTATTATGGAAAATGTCTTATGTAAATATTATGTAAATAAGCTGTATTTTGGATCCTGCACGTCCCAACATGCAAAAACATGATCTTAAAACGTACATTGCTGTTACTTACTAAAGTTCAGAAAGTTTAATCAACCAACCAGCAAACAGTGGTGTTCACATTTTAATAATTAAGGAAAATAATTCCTTTCTACTCCTAAAGCCTTAAGAATCCCCAGCTTCCAGGCTGTGCCACCCTGCTGCTGTTCACATATTTTTATTTATTGCTAAACCCAAGATTTTCACAGGATCTGCATGCTGGGAGAGAGAGCAGAGAAAAAAAGGACATTTACAAGGAGCACAAGCATTTTATCATTTTTCTGATCTCACTTTTTATCTTAAATTCTAAATTCTGGGCTTGCCCTGCCGGGTGGGCTGGGGCCGGAGCGTTTTGGTGTCGCGGCGTTGGAGGTGATAAGAGAACCCTGGTGTTTGTCTGGATCTGATCGCCACCCCTCTCCTGGCAGTGTCCAGCCTGATAAGGACTGATAGGAAAACAAGGTTTCAGCAGGATCTCTTGGCTGTTGACAGCATTTGCTCCCAGCCAGCATCAAATTCCCATCAAATTCCCCGTTAGCGCCGTCAAGCCGCGACCGCCCGAGGCGGGAGCCGTCACCTCCTCACCGAGTGCCACCATTTATTCCGAGACCTGTGACATGGAGCTAATTTTACCTGCAGGAACAACATCCCCCTAAATTTGTCAATTTACTGTGGATACACCCGTGGCCAGGAGGTCAGTGAGGAATCAAGAGGCAAAGCAAAGGCGTTTTCCTCCAGAGGGAGAAGATTCGCTGCCGGCCCCTTCCGACGCCCCTCGGAGCTCTGGGGAGGGGAGTTTGCTTAATTTAATGTTCAAACAAACGATCCCATTGGAAAGATAAGACTTTCACTCGGATAAGACTTCCCCAGAAATTTAATTCCCTAATTTCATCGGGTGCCGCCTCAGCCGCCGCGGTTTTCGGGGACAGATTTGGAGGGCACCTCGTTTGAGGGCAATTTGAGGGAACCGGAGTTGACACGGTGTCAATCGCCTGCCAGGCTGAGTGGCATCTCCCAGGAAAACAATTGAATTTAGGGATGCAGCCTGCTTGTTTTAATCTCCTCTCTCTCACCAGGCTAAAGTACTCTTTTACATAAGCAGCAAATATATTCAATATTTGATGATGAGCGACTTCAAATTTGTCCTTCCCCAAGGAAAATAACTCCAGGCTTTTAAAAAATGAGGACTGGAAGCTCAACCATTTTCCCCAAATGAAAGGTCACAGCAGCCACTGCTATCCTAAATTTGATTTATCTCCTTGATTTTATAAAAACACTTAACTTCACAAAACATTTCGGGGTAGGACACAGAGATTTGAACAGAGATTGTTAAGAGAGAGAAAATTCCTCACTTTCAGGTGCTTCCCACAGGAAGGATGGTCTGTGCCAGGTTCTCTCCTGATGAGCTTGGAGGGCAGCAGGAGGAGCTTGTAAATTGTGTAGTCAGTGCTTCAGGACACCTCCAGAGCAGAAATTAACTCTTGAAATTAGTCAGATATATAAAAAAAAAATTAAATCTTTATACAGCTGCTGGGGTTCACTGAAAGAACAGAGTCCCATTATTTTCTATAAATATATATATAATATATATATAAATGTGACTAACAGGAATAATCCAGGCCTATGGGAATGATATAAAGGAACATCTGATTTCCAAACTTCCTGATGTCCAAACAGCTTAAGAATATTTATTGAACATTTTAATCATTGCACAGCTGAATGTCTTGTGCTGCAGTAAAACACCTTGCTTGAACTCATTAATTAACTTTATAGAAGGTGCAAAAATATTAAATAAATTCCCTTTTTCTAGGCTGGTCTGTTATATAAGGAATACAGCCTGACCTGACTGAAATAAATTATACATCCAGCAGGAAATGATTGTCCATACCACGAAGCCCTTGGATTTTGTTCTCTGTAAAGATCGTGGTCTGAGCATCCTGTGATGTGAAATGTTCAGACAGACTGATGGGACAGTTTGTGGCTCATCATTTCCACGTCAAGGGACGTGTTCGAGTGCAGATATCGAGACAAGTGACACTTGGAACTCCCAGCAGAGAGGCCACACAATGTCCTTGAAGAGTCTGCCAAGAAATTCAAGTTGTCACCAGTTCACCATTTCTAGAAGGAGTTTCTAGCTTGAAAATCAAATATCCCCACGGCTCCTACAAAATCCCTGGAGAAGCTGTCATTATCTCCAGAAAAAATGGAAATATTCCCTTGCAGAAGGTGTATTTGGGTAGCTTCGGGAGGCTGAGGGTGGCACTGAGGAGGGTTCCAAGGTGTTTTTCAAGTGCTGGACAACTGGACACCTGGACACTAGAGATGAAAGGCAGAAAACAGTGAAAAGCAATCCCTGCCTACATTATTCCACGGAGCAGCTCTGAGCTGAGTTGGGAAAGTTGGTAAAAGTAATTTTTGACTTGTTTTTCTCTCCCTTTTTTAAGCAGCGAGGAGGCCAGGCCCATTTAAATTCTGCTTCTGGCTCGCAGCGTGTCTGAACACAGAGAGGTCATGGCTTGATGCTGCTACTTTGATGATGGAAGAGAATTTTATATTTCACTCCTCCAAGTTTTCCTCCATCTCCTGGCTCCGCAAGTCGATGAGTTTATATTTCTAAGTGCACAAACACGCGATTAGCAGAGTTTTCTGTTCTCAGAGGCGTTTGATGTGCCAAAAATAAGGAATATCATACAAAGTTCAGCAGCCAGCAACCTGCCTCACAAAACCTTCACACCTGGCTCAGTCACCTGGAGGGGTCACAAGAGCAAGGAGTGGCTGGAGGGGATGGGGAAAGGTCCCTGTCCACTTCTTCCACCTCCTTGGAAGGGAAGTTTTCCAGCCCCTGGGGAGTTCTACAGCAGAAGGTTTAACGTCAGCCAAGCATTTAACTGAAGGTTGAATTTCAGGCCCTCTAATACAGACTGGTTCTTACGAGGAGTTGTGTTACCAACCTGAAAAGGTTCAGAGACAACTTCTCCTCAGCCTTTCAGCTTCTTCCCTCCTGCTTCTGACCCCACTTATTGTTAATTTTAACTTGTCGTGTTTAGGAGCCGTGACTCAGCCTTCCCAGAACGAAGCAGCGTCCCTGAGGCTGCTCAGGAGCCACATGTTTCGGATCCTAAACCCAAAATCTTCACAGCAAATGCATGGATGTGCATTCAGAAAGGACCCTGAGCTTTTATTCCACCACCCTGATCCGGCACTGAGGGTGCAGAACTCCACCAAAGCCTTCCCTGGGTTCAGATGTGCCATCCACCACTGAATTCCTCCCTCAGAGGAGCAAATCCTTATCCTGTCAGATGTCCTTGGAAGGGGCATGGATGACCTTTCCCAAGTGCTGGAGCACAGCCAAGCCGAGCTTGCAGCAGAGTTTTCCTCAGAGTGACAGGGGACAAGCAGCAGGTCTGGGATTTGGGCTGGGACAGAAGGGACAAGGCACCACCATCTGTGCCAGCTCGTCCTGTGCTGCTCGGAACGGATGAGGGAAGAGAAGATATCAGTGCTAAGAGCCCTGGGAGACGGGGTGCATCCCAAATCCCCGCCACACAGCACACATTGTTTCCAGCACTGTAATTATCTGATAAAGCCATGAAGCAGCCCCCTGAGGTGCCATAAAGAATTCATACTTCCCACCGAAGCAATCGGAGCTACGGCCAGGTATTAGTCAGCAACTGGATGCTGCTTTGGAGGGGGGGAAATTATGTCAGGAGAGTCATTTCCTTGTGTTTCTGAGAAACTTAAGGTTTGTGATGGGAGGATGAGCTGGCTGCACTCAGCTCTGGTTGAGAAATACAGAACTTCCTTCTCAGCACAAAGAGAGAGGAGCAAACATTTCATATGTGCACAAGGGTGGGGGTCTCACATTTGCCTCCACCCCACACTGAAACCTTAGTAAGTGAAAGATAACCAAACTTCCATGGATTCACCCCAAAATTAAAAGTTAGGGCTCCAAGCCAGGCTGGACGGGGCTTGGAGCAGCCTGAGATAGTGGCAGGTGCCCTGCTCATGGCAGGGGTGGCACTGGATGGGCTTTCAGATCCCTCCCAACCCAAACCATTCCAGGATTCCACGATTAAAGAAGCCCAAGAGTACACATAAGATCCCCAAACCTCGGTTGCTTTGTCAGTTAAATAAATAATGGGAAATTATTAATGAGACAAAAGAAAAATTGCAATTACAGCCACTTCAGACTTGAGCAAAGCTACCCTAGAAAAGAAACAGCAGCACTTGGAGAAAGTTCCTGTGTGAGGGAGTTTCCAGACACTGCTCACTGAGGATGCTGCCAGTGCCCAGGTGCTGCAGCACCTTCCTGACCTGGTTTGTCCAAGCAGCAGCACAGCTCCGAGCAGAGCTTCCCTGGGGCTGCTGCCTGGCAAGAAGGGGATGGACTGGTTCAAAACCTGGATCTGGAACAGGTCCCAGGTTGCACATCTGCCCCTGTGTCCACGTCTCCCGCGATGATGCTGCTCCAGGAGGCGCTGGGAACGCGCACGTGGATGTGCAGTGGGATCGTGTCTGTGTGCCAGGGAAACACCCACGGGTGAGCCCTTCCCAAAACTCCTCAGCAGCACAGAGGGAAACACCTCCAGGTCAGTTCTGCTTTACCTTCCATTTTTAATGTGCCAATATTGACACAGCCACCGACACCCATCTCCCTCCTCACCTTCAGCAGGCAGCAAATACAGCGGGTGACTTTGAGCCTTGTTTACCAGGGAGACCAGTTTCAATTCTCCTCTCCACTCGTCTTTTATCTCGGTTTCTTTCCTCCTATCCGTATTTACCCTCTGCTCTGGTATCACAGCAATGTGGTTATGTATAATTAATGTGCATTAAGCACCACTCTGGAGGGGCCTTACAACCCACACTGAGCCAAAAGGAGCCTTGTCCCCCCTACTTCCAACACCCCCACTGGACTAATAAACCTGGGTTTGAGCTTCCTTTTTTATTTTCCTTTTTTGGGGACCAGTTTTTTCTCATTCCAGCAGTCTCTGGTTGTTTTAAAGTGGTTCCTGCACCCAAACACTGTTTTGGCCCCACCAGAGTAACTGCAGCGTGCTGCAAAAACAGAGCTGCAAAGCAGCACTAAAACATCCTGAGCTATAACATTTATACTTGTATTTTATCATTTCACATATGGAGAGATCACCTAATTGTCAATAGACTCACAACAATTCTCATCAAGGGCCTCACCCACAGCTCCTCAGAGTCAATGAGACCATTCTATTGCCTTCAAATGGCTTTGGATCGCCCCCAAAAGAAAAAAAAAAACCACCAAGATAAATTGCAAATTGTCTCATTAACTCCTCCAAATGTCTTTTGAACCATTTCCAGAAAAATAAATGAAGGGGGAAAAAAAAAGTAGTCAAGCACTCCAAGAACACGACTGGAGTAAAAGGAGAAATAAAAATAAAAATGCAGCGCCCAGAGTAGTTTCAAAGTTCTACGAGAGAAAATATAATCACATATTGCAACTGACTCCTGAAAGGCAGGGGGAACAAACCCTGCCACGAGGCTGCCCCTCAACCCTTCCTGCCTTCCTCTCTCAGCCTGTCCTCGCCGGGAGAGGATCAGATCCCCCCCTCTCGTGGGAAGGATCCGCACAACCCTTGTCAGAAATAACCACACTTCTCCCCATCTGCATCGCTCCGAGCTGAGCAGGGAAATAAAACAGAAAAAAAAACCCCAACAAAACCTCACACAAGTGACAAAACAGTTACACCGACAGATGTGAGCTCTGATTTAAACTGCAGTTTTTCTGTCCCTGGAAGTCCTTGTTTTACTCAGAGCATGCGGACTCACAAAGTTTTCTTTTACTCAAGCACATAAAAAAATTCTTGCAAGCCAAACACAACAACGAAAAAATCCATCCTAGGTTCCCAATTCCAAAAGTTTTCAGATGAAAGGAGCCTAAATATCTGTAAGAATCCTACCTCGAGCTTAGAATTCATCATGGGGGGGTGCAGCAAATGCTCTGGCTGTGATTTTCACTTTATCATCTGCCTGGAATTGGTTAATTTGAACCTGTCTCAAAGCAAAATAAATTAGTGCCACCGTCCTGAATATTTCCTGTTCACTGCTGAAATCAAATCCTCTGCTGGGTGGTGATTATGAGGCCTGATTGCCCTGGTAATTCCAATATCTGCTTCCCTTAATTTCCAGCTCTCCCACCAAATAAAGCCGAGGACGAAGGAGAAGATTCATTAGCATGACAAAATTAAAATGATTCAAACGATCCCCGGTCGCGTCCTGCTGGATTTTGCATCGAGCAAAGCTTTGTTCTCCAGCTTTTTCCCCATCTGAGGAACAGATTGTGGCAACCCCACGTCGTGGCTCACCAGAAGGGGGGTTCAGAGAGAGGATCAGTCTTCATTTGTGGCTTCAATGGTTCTGATAGAAAATTGAGTTTTGTCATTTCGAGAGGGGAGAAGCCTCACAAATGCAGCAAAAAAAAAACCCAACTATTTTCAGTTTTCTATATTGTCAAAAGTCTGCGGTCTTAAAAATCTTGCAGGACGGAGTTGTGGAATAGGAAATGCAGCTATTTACAAAATACAGAGCAATTTCTGATTGCTTGTACTCCACCAAAAACCAAGATATCGTGATGGAAAATACCTCAGCTTAATCACACATCCGGAGGTGATATCCCTGCATTTTCTGCCACATCAGGGTGAATAATTCAGTTCCATCTAGCTAAAATTTGCAATATAGTTTGAATTTCTCAGTGCATTCTTCCTTTCTCTCCACGATACATTAGAGCCCAAAAATTGACATTAACCACAGAGGGCCAAAAAAGCAAAAAAAAATCACACCAAGCTGACCGATTTTGGAAATGAAGCCAAATTATTTTGTATTTTCACCTCTTCAAAAATTTATTCCAATGTCTATCACCCACAAAAATACACACACAAGTTTCACAAAAAATATATTCACAAAAAACAGATAAATAAAGGAAGAATTTTTACATGATGATTAATTCATGCTTCAAAAGCCACAGAAACATTCGGGAGGTTCAGGTGTTTCCTTCCCTTCCTGAATAATTGGAGACTTGACCTGATGCATTTCCAAAGGACAGGCTTAGCTCCCAGTCCATGATTCCTCACCAATTCCAATTTCTCCTCCAAGAACTTAGGAAGAAAATCTCGCTTTCAAAAGTTATCATCGAGAAGACTCCAGAGAAGGATTTCAGCCATTAGAGAATGTAATTATTCCATTTTTAAAATCTTTTTCCTTGCATGGAGCTTGGCCAGAGGCTGGAATTTATAAATTAAATGTTCATAACCAGCATAGCTGCTCAATAATAATAATTATTTCTTTTTCCCCAACAAAGGCCCCCCGAGGTGCAGCCAGCTGTCCCTGAGGAAGGGACACGGAGCAAAATCACAGCATCCTTTAGAAAAGTTGGAAAAGATCTCCAGGACCATCAAATCCAACCATTCCCAGCACTGCCAAGGCCACCCCTGCCCCATGTCCCAGGTGCCACGTCCTGGTGGCTTTTAAATCCCTCCAGGGACGGGAACACCTCTGCCATGGGCAGCTGGGCCAATGTTTGACACCACTTGTGGTGAAGAAATCTTGTCCCCAGTCCCCCGATTAAAAGTTCATCCCTCAGCCACACGTTGAGGCCACACTTTGCACCCCAGCAGCCTTTCCTGACCAACTATTTTGTGTATTTTCCTTTTCCATACAAAAGCAGAAAACCCCAGAAATCCAGTAAATATAAGTGGCCAAATAAAAAAGGAAACCTTCACTGAACCACACTCCAGGGAGCTTTGAACTGCTTCTCAGGAGAGCTGGGAGAAACATCTGTATGGATCACGTCGGGAGGAATTACCAGCGCTTTTTCATGGCTACATCACCCAGTCCTAACATTTATTCACTTTATGGCACAGCTTCACTTTTAATTTGCTCATCCTCCCCATTTTCTCCACATTCCAAAAGCCCTGGGGGCTCTTTAGAAATAACTCGTGTATCGAGCCCGATCCACGTAAAAACACCCCGGATAAATCCGGGCCAGCAGTAAATAACCATGGGCTTCTCCCTCGGATGCTTCACCTGGATTTATCCCGCTCAGAAAGTCCCAGGCTGCCTGTCCAGTATCTCCATTTTCCACTCACCAGTCCCAGTGGCTGCACTCCCTCCCAGTGGGCTTTATTTTTGCACTAAAATGGCTCGATTTGAAGGCAGGATAATCTGAGCTTCATCAGGATCCCAAAGAACATCATTTTAAATTAAAATAGATAAAATCCATTTCGCCAGCGACCGAAGAACAGGTGACAGATGTTCTTCGAAACTTTTCTCAAAGATCACCCCTGTTTTGAGCAGCTGAGAGAAGTTTTAAGAAATAACTTCTGAGTCAGGGCGTGACATCAAATTCCTTTTCAGCACAGGCAACCCAAAAACATGTTTAAGACACTGAGGTAACAATAAAGATTTGCAAAGTACTCAATACTCAATTCTCCTCCTTCCTCAGACAACAGGATGTGGGTTAGGGGTTTTTTTTTTATAGCAGGAAAAAAATAAAATTAAAAATAAAAATATCAAACAAAACCAAAAAATCTGGCGCCAGCTTATTAAATATTCAACCAGTCTGGCCCGGCTGCATGTGTCTAACTCAGTCTGGCAAGTTTGCCTCTCTCTGAAGAGAGATTTATTTTTGCATTAAACATGCGCTCAAAAAATTAACTTCAAGGGTTTGACAGGCGAGATTGGGGAGTTTAACAGGGGATTTATTGGCCTCGAGTTGTCGCCACCTGACCGCGTTCCATGGAAGTTTCTCAGGCGTCCTCTCCAGAGGGATTTGTCCACAGCTGACCTCTAGCCCCCAGGAACAGAGGCTCTCTTCAGAGCATGGCTTTTCCTTTTGCGCAGCAAACCCGCCCTTGGATTCGAGATTTTTTTCGGGGTGAAAAAAGGAGAAAATTGTATTTTGATGGAGCCTTTTCCTTCAACAAGACGTGTGAAAATAGTTACCTTGTGCATTAAGTGGCTATAAAAGAAGCTGCCGTCGTTTCATTTGCTTTCAGAACCTTCCTCCACGAACGATGTCACGTTCTGCACATTGAAATAAAACCTGGTGACACTGAAACTTCTCAGACAGCTGGGTGGTGTTCTTGGGCCAGGGCTGCCTCCCCACACACTCCACGCTTTCTCCAAACAGCCTCGTTTGCCTTGATTTCCCAAGTGCAGCACAGGTTCAACAGTCTCGTCATAAATAAAAACCGTATTAACTGAGCGAGAATAATAGGAAAGAGAATTTTAAAATAAAAACCAGTGTTCGGGTTGGGGTCTTGTTCCTTGGGTGTATTAAAGGATTTTTTTGGCATGTTTTTCCCATTTTTGGTTTAAATTGAAGATGGGGTGCAAAGTGCTGCCTGTAATTAATTTGCACATCTACTCTATAACCAATTCCTCAAAACCCAGCACAAACCCAAATCATACCATTAAATTAAGCCTTAATTAAGTGACAAGACCAGGCTACCTGGGTCAGCAAAGTGACCCTGAGTCCCCATTCAGCACCAGCACCCCCTGGGACAGTGCTGACTCCTCACCAGCAGGAAAATGCCTCATTCCCATTGATTTTTGCCCAGCAGAAGTTGAGTCCTTCCCTTGCCAGGAAAATCAGCGCTTCCCCAGCAGCTCTGCACAGGGACAGCAGCATCCCGTGGGCCCTGACTAAACAGATCCCAGCCTGGCCATGGGCTGCCCCCAGACAGGAGCTCTCCCAAGTCCAAAATGTCAGGAAAGCCCAAAAAGTCATCATTCAACACCTCAAAACTGTGTCATTACCATGACATCAGAAATAACTCAATAATTGACCATCCACCCGTAGCAGCTTCACCGAGACAAACTCATTTCCAAGGCTGCAATGGGATGATAATGTTTCCAAATTTTGGATTTAATCATAAATAACCTCAGATTAAATGGGTTTACAGCAGTTTATTTGTATTAGGTATATTAATTTTATTTCTGAGTCTTTGTTTTTTAATATACTGATATATATTATATAAACAGAGATATCCTTCTATATATATTAAAAATACTGATGAGAAAGATGCAGACATTGTTCTCCTGAGCTTACTCAAATTATCATTTCACGATTTGCAAGAAATCCCTCAAAATTAAGTTCTTTTCTTTCCTAACCTCTATTAAACCATACAAGTCATTGCTCAGTAAGTCTCAAACCTACTTGCTTTAAATGTCTCTCCAATGCTCTGGATATTGGGAGGGAAGAAAAGGAGGAAGGAAAAAAGGAGGAAGGAAGGAAAAAAAGGAGGAAGGAAGGAAAAAAAGGAGGAAGGAAGGAAAAAAAGGAGGAAGGAAGGAAAAAAAGGAGGAAGGAAGGAAAAAAGGAGGAAGGAAAAAGAGGAAAATATTCCCTTGTGACAGAAGTGTTTCATTCCTGCAGAGAGATGGAGCTTCCAATGAAGCCCAGACGCGAATAATCCAGCTGGAATTAGTGTTCCTTGGAGCAAAATCCTGGTTTGCTGGGCTAATCATGGAACCGTTTGGGTTGGAAAAGCTCTCCACAATCACTGAGTCCAAACACTGCCCCCGATCCCCGAGTGCCACATCCTGGAGGCTTTCCAGTCCCTCCAGGGATGGGGATTCCACCACTGCCCTGGGCAGCTGTGCCAGAGCTGGACATGAGGAATTTTTCCTTCTATCCAAGCTAAGCCTCCTCTGGTGCAACCTGAGGCTGTTTCCTCTCCTCAGGTGCTTCCACGTGCCCAGGAGATGGGATCAAGGTGGGAACAGGGCTCTTCCCGGGCTCTTCAGCACAGAAACTCCTCTACTCGACTCAGAACTCAACCTCTCAAGCCACTCCAGGAATGTCTCCAAGCCCACATTCCCAGCAAAGGCTGCAGCTGCTGATTCCTCTGGAATCCCCATTCCAGCACTAATGCCTGGGAATGGTTCACTGAATTACAGAGGCAGCAGAAAAGGACAACTTGTTACTGTCACCCTGATTTTTCAGTTCAGATCATCCTGGAAGGGCTCACCAGTCGCTGTTTGATGTTCCACGGGGCCACACGATCATTTCAAACAGCATTTTTCTCCTCTTGCTTTTCTGTACATAATTGCCAGGTATAAAATCCAGCTCATCTTGAGCCAGCAAACCCCAGCACAGGGCTGCAGCTACATTTATTTCTTCTATAAATAGCATTTCATAGAGTGCTCACCGTGGAATTTATACCACTTCAGCAATAAAATGAAAGTGGTGCTTTGGAAACAGCATAAAAATGCATTTTTAATCATGAAATCTTGTAAACCTTGCCTGGGATAGTGTTAGAGACATCTTTTCCTTGTGAAAACATCGGAGGGATATGTGCTGACCAAACCACGGGTCAGATGTTGGAATGATTGGCATTCAGAAAGTGGCTCCAGACACACTGAGCTGTCCCAGCATTTTAGGGTTGAAGTTAAAAATAAGAAGCAATAAATTTTGAAGGGGATTACTCCATAGATGCCTCTGGGCACTGCTGGAGAACAAAATTTGGGCAAGGTACATGAGGCTGATGAATCCCAGGATCTGGGATGAGGCAAGCAGTGCATTTCAGAGGTGGAGAGGGCCTGGTAGAACCTGTCTTGGCCAAAAATCATCAATCCCCACTGCCCTGAGGACCCTGATCCTCCCTGGTCATCACCGGCTTCTTTCATCAAGGTTGGGCCTCGGTGGGTCTTTGTCTCCGTTACCAAATTAACACTTAATTTCTGTTAAACTTGAGCCCAATTATGTTGGCACTAACACAAAAAAATTCCAAAGTTCTGGCAGGTGAAGTGAAAGGGAGCATCAGGATAAAGCCAAAAAGAAAGCAAAGCAAAAAAAGAAGAGTAAAAACCCAAACACATCAACCTCTTCCTATTTATCCATGGAAAAAGAAGAAACTCCTTATCCTAAAGCCTGTTTACAACCTATTTCCCACAATTTTCAGGAGTCAACAGAATAATGGGAACCTGGTTTTCTCCTTTTCCTAACAAGTGAAATAAAACCCAAGGAAAGGACTGAAACGGTGATTAAAGTCAAGGAAATTAGTGGGGAATAAGACAGGGACAAAAGGAAAGCAGGGTGTGAAGCTTGGCTCCCAGAGTGTGCACCGAAGTTTGAATTCATTGTCTTCATGTGAAGACTGAACAAACACGATTTTAAATTAAATCCTGAACACCAGTAAACTCCTTTGGCCCAGACACTTTCACTTCATGGATGTATTTTTCTAGGGGGGGGAAAAAAACCAACCTGAAACCCAAGAAATTACCATGAGGAAATTTCCTGTTCTTTCCTTTGGAAAAGCAGAAAATCCAGCAGGAAAGGCTCAGTGAGGACGTGCCAAAGAGGGGTTCTCTCCATGCCTGGGCTGGGCTCCAGGGGAGCACTCAAGGACAGATATCCCTGTGCTTCCCACCTCCCCTAATTCCAGAGAATTCCCACGACACAGATTCCCAGCAGCTCTGCAATAATTCCTGAGCACTGGAGGCTGACCTGGCTCAAAAGGGCTGCTATAAATAATTCCATGGTTAATTCAGTGCAAGGGCTTTGGGAAAGAAATGAGGGAATGATGATCCCAAACGAGCCATTCCTTGAACCTCCTCAGGGCTCTTGGAGCGCCAGACGCGGAAGGTGCTGATCCTACACAAAATCCAAAGGGCAATGCATATTTGAAAGGAAAATCCACTGCAAACACCAGGGGAAGGCTGGCACTGACTCAGGGAGCTGTGCCTGGAGCACGAAAACCGGGAGCAGTCTCATGGAGCCCGCTGAACCCGAAGGAATCAGACACGGCCTCGGGAAGGCGACACGAACATCAAATATTCCAGCTATAAATACCCTGCCCGCCTCTGGCGGCGACCTGGGCCACGCAGGGATAAACAGGACAGACATGGAAAGGCTTTTGGACCTCCCTGCGTGCCACCGACCACATTCCAGAGAGACTGAGCCACCAGCACATGGAGGAGGAGCAGCCACTGTGAGCTTCCCATGGACCAGGTGGGAACCTCAACACTCCACGGATCCCAAATTAACAGGGGAATTGAATGGGAGAAGCTGCCCTAAAAATGTGACCCCGCTGCTGAAGCCATAAAGGGTTAAGGTTTATAAAATTATGGGTTTGGATGAGATTAATATTCCTTTTTTGTTGCACACAGGAGGAAAAGTACAAGCGAGAGAATTCCTGACCCCATCAGCATTTCCCTTGCACTTTGAATCATAATTCACCTCCCATTTCAATAACAATTGGAGCTGTACTTTAAAATAGGCTGTATTTTGCTCAATCACTGGAATTTTCAGCCTGACCTTTCAGAAAGAGCCAAGAGCAGATCTGCACACCTTGAAAAAGTGAGGGAAATCACTTATGCAAAACTGGAGAGACCCAAGGAACACACGCCCCACCACCACAGCTCCGAAACCACCGAAAACTCCTCCCAGCTGAAATTCATAAATTAATGAAAAAAACCCTTCAGTATCACCACGAGGACTAACAGGAGTTTGGTGAATTATTTACTCACGGAGCGGGAGACAAGGGAAAGCTCGCAGCAACATCAATACTTGACACATTAGCGAGTGTTTCACTTCTGTTTTATCAGCCTGCTCATGTGCTCTCAAGTTTGCTGACCCACATTCTGGGGCTCACTGAAAAGAGCAGCCTTGAAAAGATGTGACAGTCTTGTCCACGTAGCAGCAAAGCTGGAAAACTCAGATCTCTCTTTTACCATCTCTTCTGCAGCCACTGCAAAGGTGACTCAAAAAGAACAGCTGGGATTTCATTTTGGGTCTTCCATGACATAAAAGCTGTCCACTCATGGTGGTTATTAGCCCCAAATAAATGCATGTTTCGGGAAAATATTAGAGTTTTGTCATTGTTTCCACTCTAATTTTTTTAATTTATCAATGTTTCATCAATTTCCAGACAGAGAATGTCACACCTCTGATCTCTGCAACAAAGGTTTGTCTAAAACTAAAGGAGCCAAACTCATCCTTGCTCTCCCAGCAGGGAAAGATGCAACGGAAATAAATGGTCAAACACCTTCCCTCCTCTCCATTCTGCAGCACAGGAGGGAAGAGGCCACACCAGAGCTTCCAGGAAATCAGAAAAAGCTGAGAATGCACAATTTTTCCGTGATTTCCCTACAGAAAAAGACCCTTTCCCAGCAAGAATTTAGAAGTTCGGAAGGACAAGACACAAGGGCTCTGCACTGAAGATGGGAACGTTCCCATGGGCAACCAACAGCCACAGGAGATTTTTCTTCATTTCTTTAAATATGGACAACATCTCCTTCCACGTCAGCCTTGCTTCAAAGGGACAAACCTCATTTGACCAAATTTGATGGGTTTATTAGAAATGTTTATGTATATAGAGAGACAAACGAAAAGCAGATTTTAGAGGCAGGAAGAGGAGAAAAATCCTGTATTTTCCTTGAGTCTTTATCACTCTTTCATGATTAAACAATTGTCAACCCCACCAGGGTTGAACAGTGACCACGTCCCTGGTTCAGAGGGGAAAACCCCCACTAGAAAAGGCTGCTTGGAAGGGGGTATTTGGCCCACGGATATTTCCTGGAGTAGTTACAGAAAGGAGCCTGTTTGAGCATCTCAGGTCACCAGCAGACAATTGAGGCACAGATGTAGAAAGAACATCGAGCTTTGGGGGATAATCAGATTTATTTTTTCCAATAAGTAGAGCGTATTATTTTCAAGTGGTTAACTGAGAATAACTCTTGCAGAAGTACAATATAACAGTAATTATTCCAAAATCGATGGCACAAAAGGGTTCATTTCAAATCATGTTATGATTGCTGGATTAAAGTAGTTATTATATAATAGGATAGCAATTACTCCACCTTAATAATTTCTGGGTTTCTGAGGGTGAAAGTGATAATACAAGCTACAGCAGGTGTCAAATTTTAGATGTTGTGGAATGAATATTCCAAAGGCTGGGAAGAAACAAACAGATTAGCATATAAAAACCACAGGCATGGAAAAGAGCTAAAAATACCCGACTGCTTCACCCCTCTGGCCTGGAGCAGACGTTCAGCAGCAGCTCGCTCGTGACAAAGGGCTCTGAGCACGCAGTTTGAGCCACGAGGAGGCTGGAGGCTCTCCTCACCCTGCTCTGAAGGCATTCAGTGGTTTCTGGTATCATCAGCTTTACTGCCCGTGGCTCTGGCAGGTGTCGAGCAGAGACGTGGGACAGCCCGAACCCCCAGATTTGCAGGGCACGCTGAAGCCGCGCCCCGAGCCTCCAGCACGGCCGCCTCCGCTCCGGTTCAGAGTTCCGCCAGCTCGTTTAGGACTCCGAGTCATGGAATCTCCCTCACCTGGGATATTCCAGAACCCTCTGGGCACAATCCTGTGCCATGACCCTGCTCGAGTAGGACCAGGGGATCACCGTGGGCCCTTCCAGCCTGACCCATCCTGAGATTTGCTGTGAAAGCACCCCCAGCCACGTCCTTATTCCTGGCTTTCTTGCTCCTTTATCTCACTTCTTTTTAATCCCAAACTCCCTTCTCGTTTCTTTAAGTACCAGGTGCAAACTGCTTTTTAATCACATCATGAGAGCAGCATTTTTCCAGATGCCACCTTAAATCCTGCTTGGAAGATCTGGAAAGAATATAAAGGAGAAGCATAAAGGAGAAGCAACCCTCTTGACAAGTTTCTCCAATCCCCCTGTTCTTTCTCTGGTAGATTTCTTTTAGGAACTGGGAATAAGGAAAAAAAACTCTGCCAATAAAACCAAGAAGTGGGGATTTTTTTACAGATTCAGGGGCCTGTGAGGCTCCAGATAGAAGAACTGGGGTTTTTTTCCTGTTTTCCTTGAGGAAAGTTCCCATCAGTGCCCAACAGCTGCAGCACAAAGGTAGAATTAAATACACAACTGCCTGATTAGTCTTTAAAATCGAGTTCTCTTGGTGTTACAAACTAAATGGCAAGTCCAAATGAAGTCCACCTAATTCCTAAAGAACAAATATTTGAGCCCTGTCACGGAATGCAAAGTCTCTTTGGCAAGGGAAGCAGACACTGAGGTTCATCACAGGTAAACGTGCAGAGTTTAATGCAGTTAAAGCAAGGAAAAAGCAAAGCCTCTTACAAAAAGATAAATTTGTATCGATTGTGGATTCACTAAATGTAGCTCAACATACGAGTTTTTGCCCAGTCCTGTCAAAACAGGGAAACACAGAGGAAAAGCAGCCCTGGATCTGAGAAGTAGGATCAGCACTAACTCACGTCCCCAAATGCCACAATTCACACGGATCTTAAATCCCTCCAGGGACAGGGACTCCACCACTGCCCTGGGCAGCTGTTCCAGTGCTTGACAACCCTTCCTGGCGAGAAAATTTTCCTGATATCCAACCCAAACCAGCCCTGGCACAAGTGAGGCCATTTCCTCTTGTCCTACGTAGGACAAGTAGAAGGAAAAGAAGCTGAACACCTGCACATGCCCATCTTTCAGACTCTCAGGTGTATAAATCACTGCCCACCACGGGTTTTATTTCCTTTCCAGCCAAATTAACTCCAAATTCAACAGCAGTGAACACTACTCCAAGAATTCTGTCTCACCTGGTTTCTTGGGGGTCCATTCACCAGGAGTTTTTGGTGAGCAGCCCAGAGATAAAAAACCAACAGGGAACAGAGGATGGGAGGGAAGGAAAAAAGGGAAAACAAACCAAAAAAAGAAGGTGGCCACAGGCATTTTTATGAGTCCCCATCCTAGAGGGTTGATTGTGGAGGAGCTTCTGGTTCCTTCCCAGACCTGACTCAGGCATTTTGCTGATTTATTTTTTTCCCCAGCTCCTACACTGTTTGTAATTAGCAAATTCTTCATGTGAGGGGACAAGAGGCTGATCCTCCAGGCTGCCCACAGCACTGACAGGCCAGGGGAGGTCAGCCCACCTCTGACCAAAACACTTCATGTCTGTCCCATCTTTTCCAAGGAATTCTCCGTTTATTAGGAATTCTTCCAGGGCAGAGGTGGTTTTTGTGACACCACCAGATGGCCCAGACCAACTTAAACCAGGAACAGCAAATGTTTCTCCAAACATCAGAGGGAGAAGTTGGACGCTGTGATGTTCAGCCAGGAAAACTCCCCTGGGCCCAGCAGCCGTGGACCAAGCTGAACTCCTGCTTTGAAGCCTCCAAAGCTGCTCCACCAGGACTTGAGGAGTCTTATTTTACAATTTTTGGGACCTAAAGGAAGGAAATTGTATTGGGAAGGGGTTGATTCTTCTAATTTTCACTACATGTGCAGTGCCTGAAAGCTCTCAGTTGGGGAATAAGTGCAGAAGAAAAATAAAAGCAGTGGTTTTGCTGCTATTGGACGTTTTTCCATGAGAAAGAACCCAGCAAGGGGCTGCTCTCCACCTTACTGTGCCCACATGGAGCTTTTTCCACGTCCTGCTCCTGGTTTTTTCCCCCTCATTTTCCTTTCATTGCCTCATCACAAAGCTGAGTGACAAGAACACTGTGCTTACAGGTAACACCTTTTATCACCAAGCCACTGCTCCACTCCTCCAGTCCCCTTCCTACCACTCCCTTCAAGCCAGGAAAGGCCGAATGTGGTGGGAAAGCATCCCAAGGCACAAGAAGGAAACCTCCTTCCTACAGCACAGGAGGGAGCAACACCCAGCTCCCCCTGACACCAGCACGAGGCTCACCCAGAGAACCTCCTGGCACAGATCCTGGGAATGCTGAGAGCCCCTGGAATCACTGAATTGAGCAGCTCCGGGCAGGAATTCACTCCTGCAGCAGCCACCAGACAGTAACATCCACGGGGAGCAAACACATCCTCCATCTCCTGTTCAGAGAAAGATTTTTCCAGAAAAAAAAAACCACAAAAACTCCAAAAAACAAAGCAAACTCCTTACCTTGAAAGCAGCAATTGCCCCATTGCCAGGAGCGGGAACACCCAAACCTTGTGACCAGCCAAAAAAAGCACCTGCACTTCATCTCTCCTCCCTTCCTGCTCTGCTCAATCCCCTTCCCACAGCTCCTCCTTCCCGAGGGGCAGCAGCTGTTGCTGCTCTGCAGCCCAGCTCCCCCCGGGCAGCAGGGATAACGGAGGGGATTCCTGCAGCTCCAGGGAGTTCCGGGCACCCACCCGGCCACAGCCCTCCTGGAAGGGCACAGAGCACCCGCACAGCCCCTCCTGGCTCTCTGCAGGGTGTATTTCAGGATAAATGCTCGGATCTGAGCGGAATAACAGGAAATTCCATGGGATCTCAGGAGGTTTGGCAGGACCAGGAGCTGTGTCCCGCTCTGGGTTCCCACAGGACCTGCTGGAGGAGGCCACCAGTGTTCCACCGATGTTCCAATATTCCAGGAGAGCTTGGTTTAAAACATTCTCTGTTTCTGTTCCTATTTTTTCCTCCCTCTCCGAGTTTTGCTGTGTTACAGAATGGCTTTAAAATTTCACGGTTTCCTCTCCCTCTCTTCCCCCGAGCCCCTGATATTTGTGTTATTGAGCCACACTTGTGCCCAGCCTCACACCCAACACTTCTCCCTCTGTGGAAAATCTCTCTCATTTACTGAGGTCTCCAGTTTCAAACCATTGCCAAACACATCCCAGAGAGGTGATTCCTTAAAGAACACCATTGCAGGGGAAAAAAATTAAATTAATTCCCTTTACGAAGCCCTTCATGGAGGGCACGTTGAGTTTTTTGAAGGATCCATGACCTGAACTGGCTGCAAATTCCAAAGGTCACTGGAAATGCTGATTCCTCTCCCAGACCAGGAATGGTTATTGATAAATTTGGGGCTAAATTTGAAGGGGTTTTTATCTGCCCTCAGCTTCCCCTTTCTCAGATCCTTCCTTTTTTTCATTGTCATGCAGGGAAGTCAAACTCCTGCGCTGTGAAATTGCAAACTGTTTCCATGGAGATGATTAATATGTTCATAAATCCCCAATAATTCATTCACTGCTGGACCACTGAGGGTGAAATGTTAGCTGGGAAAAGAAGACGCCTTTAAATCCAGATTTTTTTTTTTTCCCCTTTTGTAATAACCCAAATAGAGAAACAAAACAATTAAATAAGTGCAATGCAAGCAACGTGAATATTTGAAATTATTGTTTCTCCTTGATGGTGTTTAAGTCTCATCCCACCAGGTGTCCTTTTGGATTTTAGCCTTCAAAAATGCTAAGGAATATCTCGTCATCAAAGCTCTCAATAATTAAAAGGTGAAACAAGTTGTTCAACGATAATTAAGGTGTGTAGAGGGTGGATTATTGTTATTTACATAATTCCATCCTGTGAGAGGCACTCTGGGGCAGCTGGTTGATAATAATCCCTGTTCAAGGTCGGGATTGTGCCTTAAATAACATCCCAGGTATGACAGGAATCGTCTCCTGCCTGATGGAACTGCACGGATCCGAGGGGAACTCATGGCAAACACTGATTTTTGATGGACACCAGCGCAGACAATCCTGTCCTCAGCCAGGATTGAGCCTTTCCAAAGAGTTTAATGGGAACTGGAGCAGCTGTCAATCCTTTGGAACAGCCCTATTTTTAAATAAGTCAGAGTTTGACTTGGACTTGAACGCAGATACAAAATTAAACACACTGGGTTTTCGCTCTATTTGACCTAAAGTTAATTTTTAAAAAAGTGAATAATGAAAAAAATAAAGAGTCAATGGTCATATTAGAGCAGTCATTGAACAGGAAAATAAAAATACCTGAGAGCTTTCACACATTTCATCTTTTTTATTGCATCTCCTCTTTAAGGAATCATTTTCTACTAAAGCTGTGTTGCTAAAATTCACCCAGACATCCTGGGATGTGAGAGATGAGCAGAGCTTCTCCACTTACTTAGTACAGACCTCTCAGCTGATGGCAGGGCTGGAAAAACTCACCTCAAAGCACACGGGCAGAGATGAAGGGCTGCATGTGGAAGATGGAAATGCTCATCCCAGTCCAGCCTCTCCAAAGAAGCTGAAGCGATTAATTTTAATTAGATTAATTAAAAGTCATTCGAAATTTTGCGCCGCACTTTCGACGCCCCGGTTACCTGGATTGACCCCAGGAGATCTCAGGGGTTTGGGGCAAAACTTGGGACTGAAGGGGCAGGAAATGAAGTCGTTTGTGATCTCAGTTTGGAGGTGACAAAAAGCATCGCAGAGTGACCTCCCAGGTCCATTTCCCAGCCTGGCTCTGCACAAACATCTCATAGTGCCTCCCCTTGGAAGGTTTAAGGGAGACGCTCCAGGCCAGGATGAGGCAAATCCCATTTGCTGCCAGGAGAAAAGGCTGGATCCAAATCAATCCTGTCTTCCGCAAGTCTGAGAGATTTTGGGAAGGGTTTGGTTGTAGGAGAGCTGGGAGAAATATGGTGAGCAGCTGAGGGTGTGTTTTGTACATTATAGTACAGAATTCTGGAATTCTGAGGAGTGGCTGGCGAAGCTCCACAGCTTCTGCCATTCAAATCCTACAGGAATAAAGTCCTGCAGAAATTCCCAAATCACACTGACACGACTCCAAAGAGCTGCAGCAGTGCAGGATTTCCCTCCTATTGGAGCAAATGGAGATTTTTACAAAAGTAAAATTACTCTGGAGCTGCAGTGCCCTTCCTGTAACAGTGCATGTATAAATACATGGCCAGGGTAAGGGCAACGTAATCAAATTGAAATATATTCCTGTTTGACACTTTCATCTGCTTCCTCCTGGTTCTTTCCACTGGAGAAGGACTTTTTACAAGGACATGCAGTTGTAGGATGAGGGGGAATGGCTTCAAGATGAAGCAGGGTAGATTTAGATTAAATATTAGGAAGGAATTGTTCCCTGGGAGGGTGGGGAGGCCCTGGCACAGGGTGCCCAGAGAAGCTGGGTCTGCCCTGGATCCCTGGGAGTGGCCAGGGCCAGGCTAGACAGGGCTTGGAGCAGCCTGGGATGGTGGAAGTTGTCCCTGCCCGTGGCAGGAGTTGGAATTTGACGATCTTTAAGGTCCTTCCATTCTGTGACTCAATGATTCCTTCAAACCGCTGATTCCGTGGGATTTTAAACCGCACAGGAAAAGAGAGTTCACACCCGGCAACTTCCTTCTAGCCCTGAGAGCAGATTCTCAATTTCCAGATCTCTTTTCACGTTCCTGCGCAGCATTTGCAGCACCAGCACAGAGCTGCCTGGAGTGCCAAGGTTTTGGGAATAACGGGTGGGGAGAGGGATGAGTTCAGCGGTGCCTCAAAGCCAGCGAGGGCAGCAGCTGCTCTGGCTCCAGCCCCGATCCTGCTGCAGTGGAGCAGGGCCAGGGAGGCTCCTGCTCTGCCTGTGGGCTCTCCTCCATGAGGTTTGGATGGGGCTGCAGCTCCTGGCTCGTGGCTGAAAGGCAAATCCAAGCCCCAGCTGCAGCTAAACGCTGTGCTGGGAGATCCAGCTGCTGCGCCAGGGGCAGGGCGCAGCCTCCACATCCAGCAGGAACCTCCAAAACAGGAGGCTGCACCTGGGCCACGCTCATTTGGGAGCATCCCGTGGGCTGCACAGACAGGGATCTGGGCCCTCTGCCAGCACGGAACTCCAAAATCACATCCAAAGGAGGCATTTATTCAACAGCCTAAATGTCTCTCCTTTTTAAGGCTTTAAATTTCCCTCTTTTTTAAGGCTTTAAATTTCTAGGCTTTTTAGGGCTTTTAATTTCTCCGCCTAGAACTTGACCTCAGCTCAGCCCCTCAGACCTCTTCAGTTTTCCTACCTAAAAATGCAGGGAATCCACCCTTTATCCTGGGATCCCATTCCCAAAACCTCCCACTTGGGTGTGATAAGGACATACTCCTAATTAACCAGCACTTTTTAAGAACCATTAAAGCTGTTCAAGATCCTTTAATTCGCAGCTTGGAATGACTCTGGGGAGTTCCCCATCTCCATCCCTCATTGACAGGGCTGAGCTGTGGCACAAACCACAGATGGAAATCCAATTCCTGGCACTGCTCAGCTGGATTTGGATCGTGGAACCACCTCAATAGCATGGAATTAACAGCAATAAATGCTATTTCTGCTGGTCATTGTTCCAGGTTCAGGCCTGGGTTATCCACTGTTGTGAGGAAAATCTGCAGGACTCCTGAAATAGGCTCCAGCAGCTCAGTGAAGTAGGGAAGGCTTTGGAAAACCTTGGCCCAGTTTGGATTGATCCTTAATTTGACAGCTTTTTGTTCTTCTCAATAAGCTGGGTTGTTTTGTAACTCAAAATCTTCATTCTCTCGGCACCAAGTGACTTCTGTAAATGCAATTTTTGCTGGGCAGGTTGTCTAAGATCTCCTGTTCTGCCTGAATCTGATTTCTGTTGCTAATTCTTTTTTTTTTTCTTTTTTTTTTTTTGCTGGTATCAGCAGCTTTTTTCTTGCCTATATTAAAGACCAGCAACAAACAAACTCAGCTTTAATAGCATGTAAAATTTGGCTTTCATGAAGAGAGACAAGGAGGCTGTTGAACCCCTCCAGAAAAAAAAGAGAAGGGCTGAATTCCCTCCTGAAGTTTCTCAGCCAATCTTAATCAAACCCACGAGGGAAAACCAACAAAAAGTTTTATAGTATTAAAAAAAAATAAATCCACAAAATCCAAGTCATTTTCCACCTCTTCTCCTGCCCAGTTTCGTTTAGGTAGATGGGATCTGTGGGCCTGCTGCAAAATAAAATACTTTTAGCAATTTTTTATGACAAGATGAAATTCTTCCTTATTGGTACCTCAGCATTTCCTGAGCCGTGGACAAGTCGTCACTCAGAGAGAGAATTTTAGGTCTAATTACCCCCACCAAGAGGAAATCGTGTCCTTACAGGTATAAAGTGAGCAGCAACTACATTTATCATGGCAAATCACCCGATAATAGGGCCAGCACAAGGAGGTTTGGTGCTGGGATGACACGATATCATTTCAAAGAGAAAAGACAATTCTTATCAACCAGCCAGCAGCTTTTCAAACAGATTTACTGGTGGGGACAAGCTGTGTGTAAAACAAGCAGCTCGCAGTCTGCTGCTCCTTCCATATTTTATTTATAGACTCCCCAGTTTGCCAGTTAACCACCCAATCTGTCTTGGAAATGTTTAATAAAACTGCTGCTCTCTCCTAGTTCATTTTGCTGGCTGGAGTTCCTGGAATTGTTGCTCCCCAAATTGGACACTTGATGATTTACGAGGACAATGACTGCTCGCTGCTCACCTCAAACGGGCACAGAAAATAATTGTTATTCATTTTTATGCGTTCATTTATTTTCCCTCTCTTCAAGCACTGTCTCCTAACGTGTCTTAAAAAATACGTAATTTTAGGAAATGGAAAGAGTTGTGAGCTCCTGCCCAAGGGCTGAGATTGAAATGTGCTTGATGGTCACAGGTTCCAGAGGGAGCAAAGGGAATTAAGGATCTGGATCAGCCCTGGGTCCCGGGCCTGGTGGAATTATCCTCTCCGATGGCTTTTAAAAGATGAAATGAGGCTGCACCAAGAAAAATTACAATCTTTTAAATCAGTGTTTCTCTTTAATGCAGCACTGCACACTCTCCTTTGCACTGACAAAGAAGGGAGTGAAGGCACCAACACTGGCAGCTCTTCCTGCATCTCCAGGAGTCATTAAGATCTCACAGCTGAAATTAAATCAAAGGAAAAAACTGACCCTCAAATTGTGAAATAAACTGCCAGAAGCAGGGAGGGGACTGTGATTGCCAGGAGTGGGTTTCTACTTTGTGCTCCCACCCCTAAAACTTTATGGATTAATTCTAGACGTGGTTATTTATTCCCAAAAAATTCCCAGCTACTGCTTTGCTCTGCAAAAGGTGGATGAGGTCCCTGCATCAAATTCGCGTGTAAATTTTCGGAAAAAATGGGCCTGTAAAAATCTTATATTTAATTTTAATTTTTTTCCCCTACAAATCTTTACAGGAGAGTTGGATTGACACAAGATCAGCAGTTGGAAGAGAAAGTCAAAATAGGATACGGGGGCCTGAACGGGCTCTCAGAGACCCTAAGCCAGAGGAAACAGGGAAAACCATCCCCACAAATCTTCTGGGTGTGATTCATGATCATTTTGAAGGCTTTATTCATCCTGGCAAAGCCACCCTTTGTAGACAATTAGATACTGGGCTCCTCATCAGAATAAGCTACAAAATATTCTGTGCCTGGGATTCCTAAAAAGAATCTTAAATATTGATAAAGAATGTCAACATCTGAGAGTACAGGAAGGTTTTAAATTTGGTTTGCTGGGTTTGGCATTGGAACTTCTCTCCTTCCTGCACGGTGCATTTCCTTCCGGAAAATGCCTCACAAACATCCAATTTTCAGTGGTACTGTTGATAATGGGAACTGCAGTGATGGAGATGAGGCAAGGATTGTATTTCACCACTATATAAAATATATAAAATATAAATTTGAGACAATAATCGTTCTTGGATAAAATTGAGCTTGGGATACTCAAAATATTTTAATTCCAGGTAGCAAAAAATGCTGCAGTGGAGGAGAGGAAAGGAAAAAATCTTTCAAAAAAAATTAGAGATTCTTTCAACACCGAAGTATTTTTAAAATAATCAAACCCAAACTGAGTCAATTAGTGCTATCCATGCCATTCATATTAATTAAAAAATGCTTATCACCAGATTATATTGCTTGTTTGCACCATCCTTACTTCATTAGCGCTAATTGGAAGTAATTACGACTGATATGTGAAATATTTAATTAAAAGATTTATCTGCTCCTATTGTCATGTTTCTGGAGCGTCTGCAGCGTTGTCAGGACTACAATTCTACCTCTGGAGCTTCTTGGAGCCTTCCCAACCTCTTCTGTCTGTTCTCATCTCTGCTCAGAGTCCGACCGCTCAGGAAGGGATCCAAACCTCAGACTTCACCCTCCCCTCAAGAAATCAATGCCCTGAGGGAAGAGCTGATGTCTTCTCACCCTGATTGCTGAGAAATTGAGACGCAGGCAGTCACACAGGTATTCCTGACTCCCCTCTTCCCTTTGGAGTCATCCACCAGATCCAGCCAAATTTGACCGACCAGGAAACGCCGTTTCTCTCCTCCAGGTTTCACGGGTGGGCACAGAAAAGGGCTGTGCCTGGGTGCCCTCCCTCCTGAGGGCTCAAAATGGGATTCTTGCTTTTACTTCTCGCGCCCCTGAATCGCAAAACCTGGAAGATCCAAGACCCTCACCCAGAACCCCAGGAGGGGAAGCAAACCCCAAAACCGGTGGTTCAAAAGTCAGGCTCTGCTGTTTCCCAGCTCTTTTCCCCTCGGTAGCACCAGGGACTGCCAGGAGCAGCGAAAAACAGGTTCTGCTCCATTCCCTCCCCAGTCACTGGTGTTCTCCTGCTCCCAGGAACGTGTGCTGGGAATGTTGGCACAGCTCTGAGGGCGAGGACAGCGAGGTGACAGAGCTGATCGCGCGCCCCTCGCGCGCAGCCCGGCCACGGCGACGCCCCCTCGGCTTCGCACCGACGCTTCTGGCGGCAAAGAACGGCCACGGAGCTCACGGGCTCTGTGAACTCACGGGGTCACCAAGGTTGGAAAAGATCTCCAAGATCAAGCCCAGATTTGGCCGAATACCACCTTGTCAATCAATCCACATCACCAAGTGCCACACCTGCGCGTTGTTGAACCCTTCCAGGACTGGCGATTCCACCACAGCCCCTTCCATCGCTTAATCAGCCATTCAGTGAAGAAATTTTTCCTAAAATCCGACCTGAACTTCCCCTCGAGGCCATTTCCCCTTGTCCCGTCACCTGGGAGAAGAGGCCGACCCCCAAATTCCATTGTGCTCCGTTCAAAGGCTCATTGTGGGTAAAAAACTGCTCTTTCCTGTCCCAATATCCTAGAAACTCCATTATTTTCTATTAAATGCAGCCTAGTGATCACCCTGGCCATGCTGCTGTCACCCTGGAACCACCAGCACTGTTATGGGGGTGTCTTTTGAAAGCTACCCTTTGAAAAAATCCTTTTCATCGCGTTCCGGGACCAACGATTCCCATAAAATTGGTTCCTTTTTCCCAACCACACCACCTACCCTGGTCACAAGGCACTGCCAGGCTTCAGGATCTCTCTCAGGCACGAAATGAATGGTCTGAGTCATCGGCTGCAGCTTGGCTGAACCCAGCTCTTCAGCCCGGTGAGGGAAAAGTGCCTTTTATAATCTCATAAACAGCGAGGCTGAAATTATCACCGCGGTTGTCGAGAGTTTTATAGAGATTAAATCTCCTCCATGATAGACTGGTAGCAAAGCTGAGGGTTGGTTCACGAGGGGAAAAAAGCAACCATAAAGAGAGAATTGGCTTCGCTCGCTCTCCCCAAACCTCGTTTGAAAACTCTTCCTGGCAGCCCTACAACAACGACAACAACAACAAAAAAGCACAAAAGCACCAAAAAATGAACGGTTTCTTCCTGATTTTGCCCTTCCTTATCAACTACCGTGCCACAAGGAGCATCACCTCCTGCAGGGGGATATGGCTTCCATGGGAACTGGGAAGATTTTCAGGGGAAGAAGTGCACGTTCAGTAGCGGGGTAGTCCTGAGATTGAATCTTCCCACGCTGGCTCAAGGGTGAGGCAGTGCCTTGGGGGGTCTCTTCAGCTGCCACGTTTTTAAACAAAAAGCTCATGAGGAAATCCATTTTAGGGCAGAGAAGGCAGTTTGGGTCACAGAACCACAGGAATGAGGTTGGTGGGAGGAGAAACCTTGGGAATGGCACAAGAGGTGCTGAAAGATTTGTTGGCCAACATTTTGCTTTGATCCAGCTCACCCCACATGGGGAATTGCGTTTATTTATTCAGATAATTACTTGGAATTAGCTTTTTATCACTCCCTGGGTAAATCCATTGGAAATCAGTCTGGCATCCAGCTGAAGACAAGGGAGCATTGTCCAGTTTGAGTCTTCCATCCACATCGTGGGGATCAATAAAGGGGTTTGCAATTAACTCAAGATAAAGTGGATGAAAAGCCTTCCCCAAACTCACAGGACGCTTTTAATGGGAAGTTGTGGTTGAGTATTTGTGTTAAAGGACAGGGAGACAGTCAAGTGCCCAAATCCATATCTCAGGAATTATTTAAAGGCAGATATTCCCAGCAGATGCTGAACGCAGCTCTTCCAGAGATAATGAAAGAAAACTAATCAAAGCAAGGCTTTAAAAACGAGAAAAACAGACCTCCCAAACGCCATTCTCAACATCCCTACCCTGTAACACAACTTCTTAAATCAAAGAAATGGAGACTTTTTTGACAGAATCGACACCATCTGTAAATTCATGCAAAAAAAACCCAGCGACTTTCCCCCAAAAAAGTTCACATTTGGATTCCTTTTCCTTCATGTTAACTTTCAAATAAGCCTCACTCCTGCATCCAGCCAAAGCCTTTACTCTGACATTGCCTTGAGATGCTCTGGCTGTTAGTAATAATAAGGACAAGTGAGAAATTATGAAAAGAGATTTATTGAAAGCGACTGAATGCTCCAGGGTACCATAGGAGGAGGTTCGATCCTCAGAACAATTTTGTACAGCATATTGAGCCTCTTCAGACTTTCAACTTACAAAAATAAAGAAAAAAAATGGAAACTTTCTCGTGATTCAGAGCTACTTTGACACAGCTTCAAAGCAGCAGCATCTCAAAGCAGCGTTGAAGGAAAAATGGAAGTATTTTACAATGACAGCTCTAATATCTGAACTCAGCCTAAAAGCTGTCAAATAAATTAATAACGATCTAGCAGCTCTGGTAGGGAACCTTCTCATGTACAAATGGCCTTGGGTTGTAGCCTGCTTTTTTAGGACAATGTATTTGTAGAGGAATTTAGGGAATTTTCGTTTGTGCTACCGGTTTGTGGTGCTTGACCATGACAAAGCCACTCAGTAATTCTTGACTACGATGTTACATGCTAAGAACATTTAAAATTATGATTATCCAACTTATCTGAGCAGCCTGGTGTAGTGAAAGGTGTCAAGCCTCTACATGTGCGATAATTAACAAGGGGAAGTTTAAAATCAACTTGCACAAGGGAAAAATTACTTGAAACATTTGGAAAATTATCTCCAAAATCCATTTTACTTCCAAAAGGAGAGGAGAAGGAAATCTTTGCAATTACAGCCTGCAGAAAGTGTCTGCTCCTTGGATTTTTTGTTCCAGGACTGCCCTGGATTTAATGCAACTACAAATCAGTTCCTGGGCTTTGACATCCAATATAAATTTTGTTATATCAAGACTTTGGGGGCTCTGCAGTAAGAAGCTTTTAGGATTATTTGGACGTGTTGGAGTTTGTTCTTTCCTTCCAACTGCGTTCAAGTGAGACAGGCCCAGGGAGGCAGATTTCCAAAAGCTCCTGGTGTTTGTTGGGTTCACGTGGACGTTTCCCCAGCGGAGAAAATTCTCCCAGTGCTTTTCACTCAACCCCCACAGCCAGGAGCTGCACAACTGCTGAACCTCTCGGGGGAAACTCAGTAATGCCAGAGCCAGCAATTCATTTTCTTGGATGCAAATTTCTCCACACTTGGGATGCTTTTCCCACGAGCCAGAGTCAGGTGGGTTCCTCCAGAGGTGTTGGAGCTCAGGTGGGATCTGGAACTCCCAGCTCCTTCTCCGCTGGTCCAAACCAGCAGCCCAATAAATCTTAATTTGTCTCTACACTCTTGGTTATCTTAAATTTTATGGGTCACACCAGAGGATTTGGTTTGTTGAATGTTAATGTTAGAAAAAGTTAATTACTGGAGAATGAAAATGTGAAGAACTAGTTCGGCTTTTAGCAAAAACAACCTCCATCCATGCTAATAATTCATTCCTTGAGGGCTGGATTTTCTTTTGACCTTCATGTCCACACTTCCTGGGATTGGAGGTGCTCCTTGGCTTTAGCTTCACTTATTTTACCCACCTGACTCTTCCCAAATCCAGAGTTCAGCCCAATTCCTGAGTCAGGGCTTGGAGAGCACAACCCTCGTCCTCCAGGTGCAATAACAACTCCTCCTCTTCCAATAAAGCCTGTGGAGATAACGCCTCCAAAAGGGCTCTAATGAGACAAATGAAATCTCCTTGGGTTGTGTTTTACCTCGGTTTAAAGGGAAATTATTGCCCAATAATTCACTGGGGTGAGCCTCTGCAAACAATATTAGCTGAAATAACTGCACTTCATTATCTTTATAATAACAACACCCAGAATTCAGGGTGCCTGAAAATTCCTTTGGACAGCACGACCTTCTGTTAATAATAGGATGTGAAACCAATGCTTTGGGACTCTCGGGAGGAAAATGATTTATTTATAAAGCACCTTTTCTCTCTTAAGTGATACTGAATCACTCCGGGTCACAGGTAATTAAAGCACAGGAAATGAAGGATGAGATTTAAGAGCTGGAGCTCCTTCACTCAGCAAAGAGCCCCACGGATCACAAAATCACGGAGTTATTTAGGCTGGAAAAGACCTCGGAGATCATCGAGTCCAACCTCGTGAAAGGTCATGAACCAACTGTGTAAATACAGCAGTCCACAACCCACAGTCACTGCCAAAGCACGAAACTGGGTTATTTTTCAGAAATCCTCACTGAAAGCACTCTTTTTTTTTAAAAAAAATAAATGCACTCCATTTATTCATTAAGACAAATAAATAAATAAAAATGCTCCATAAATAAATATGTACCAGCGAACACTGCAGCTCTCCCAAGTCGTAACTCCCAGCAAAAAGAAATTTGGATGTCTTATCTAGACCTGCTTGTTATCATTGATCCTGGAAGTGCCAGAACAGCACAGGCAGTGATCTGAAAACGCAGGGAAAAAAAAAGCCCACACAGAACCCGAAGCGCTTTTCAGCTGTATTTGAAAAAGATGCAGACAATGAAGTTTTTTTTCCCCTTTACCTGGCGAGGGATGATATTTCAACTATTTGATCTGAGGAAAGGAGGCATCTGCTTGAAAATCCAGCAGCCAACGAGGCTTGTTATACAAGCAAGGTTGTTTTCTTCAGAGGTTTTTGAGAGCAAACTTTCCCCCATACGAAGGCTGATGACAAACGAGCGCCGTGCTTTGACATCTGCTGCACGAGCTGAGTTGGCTAAATTGAATCCCCTTCTGTCTCCTCCAAACTGCCTTGATTTGGGAGCAAATAGGGAAAAGAGGCTTTTCTCTGGCTGTTTCAAAGCTTTCCCAAAGAGAATCATAACTGACAGGAAATGCGGTTTGCGAGTTAAACAGGAGGAGCGGGGAATTAACGCGCAGAATTTGGGAGGTGAGTTCTCCTCTGGAATGGGGCGTGTGCATATTTACAGATCAATTTAGAGCTTCCCCAGCCTTTTCTCTGCCTTTCCACTTTGCTACAGGAGAAAGAAGCTGAAATTAGGGGCCACTGCTCATCTCCAGCAGCTTTGGAGGGGACAGGTGGCAGGAAAGGGAGGGCACCGTGAAGAGGTCTCAGGTGAGGAAGGTTCCCTGCGGAAAAGACAGGACACGAGGAATTCATGCCATCCGCTCCCTTTCACAATTCAAGGGGTTCTGTTGTTTTCTAAGTTGTTTTAATTGGGTTTTTTTTCTCCCTTTCAAGGTCTGCCCAGGGAGGTTTGGAGTCCCCATCCCTGGAGGTGTCCTGGCCTGGGCAGGGTGACAAGGTCAGGATTGGGCACAGGTTGGAGGAGCTTGGAGGGCTTTTCCAACCTTCATCATTCTGTGATTTCCCAATTTGTTTTTCGCCTTTCAGAGTTTTGATCAAATCCACTCCTGCCAAATAAAATAAAAATCCCTGCCAAAGCATTTTAAGCCTTCAGGAGTGTGGGGTGCACCAAATATTTAAATTTCATGCCCTCCACGCTGTCCCTGTGTTCCTTTTCCAGCCTTGTCTCCCAGTTTGAGCTGCACTGCTGTTATTTTCCCTCAGCTACTCTGTCAGGACTTTGACTCATCGTTTTTGTCAATCAGAAAGGATTGTGAAGGATTTCCTCCCCAGCTGGGGCAGGGTCTGGAGGCCAGGAATGAGCCCAAGCCAGCTGGGTTGTGTGAAACCTCCTGGCTCCTGTGAGAGCGAATCCCCTCAAGTTGATTTTCAATCATTGAAAAATGGGTTTAAATACCAAAATCTGCTGCAGAGACAAGGAGCCCGAGATTGTGTAAAAAGATCTATTTTGTCCCCTTGGAAATCAGTTTATTGCTCAGAGCTGCTATTTAAGCTGATGTTTGCTTTTCAGTCACGTCAAGCCGCTCCAGGATAGTCGGTGTCCAATCATCCTCAATCTGTGGGATTTTGGGGATGCTGGGAGGGAGGTTTGGAGGGATGCTCACAGGCAGAATCTGCTCTGCAAGGGGAGCAATGAATTCCAACAGTTTTGGACCTCCAGTCCTTTGGCATGCATCAGAGGAATGTTAAAAAGATATAAATTAAGAATCATATTGAGAAAAAAAAAAAAAAACAAAGAGTAATTTGAAGTGTTTGGGAGGGGCAGGGCTTTGCACAAAACCTGTCCCAACAATTTCACAACAACCAGCAGTGGCTGAGTCCCCCTCAACTCGCACCCAGCCACCTTGTGCTCGTCGTGGCGCCTTTTTATGGGGCTGACAAAATCCAGAGGCAATTCCAGCTTTTCCTTGGGAATTTGGTGTCCCAGCGTGGATATTCTGTGCCTCCAGTGGGGTTTCAGGTGAATGTAGATCAGCCCTGGGCACCCGGGCCAGGCTGGATCAATCCAGCCCCGTTTGTGTCAAAGGCAGCTTGAAAAGGGCTCAGTAATCAACTTCTCTCTGAAAGACAAAGTCAGCCCTCAAAGGCAAAGTTTTGCAGGCAGTTCCTTAAGAAAGCTGGCCAGGAAAAACTGACTTCATTAATTATTCGGCTCACCTAATTGACTCTCAGTTAAACAGCTCCATGCATTCTCTAAGTAGGCAAAAATGACCTGAACATTCCTTCTAAATTCTGCTTTTCTGCTCGGGAGTGGGGTATGTTTGATCAACACCCGAAATATTAAAATATATTTTCAAACTCAAAGAATCCAAATACCTGGAAATCGTCTTCTGTAAACACGGCTTTTCCTGTGATATACGAAGTTAAACAGCAAGAAATATGGACTGAGAATCCAAATCAGTTCTTTGTAGAGAAATGGGGTTGGACCAAACAAATTTAGCAGCATTTCCAGTCAAATGTCATTCAGATTTTTATACGAGCAATGTTTGCTTAGCAGGCTGAGATATATTTTCTTCAAAATGAATGTGATTAATCCGAATTTCAACCATTTCTATTACAAATATTCCCTCACCACCGGTTCTGTTTTATTCCTTTCAACCTCTCCCTCTGCTCTTCTCCCAGGTCTCACTGTCCCCTTGCATTGCTTCCCACAATATTTTTACCCACTAAACCAATTTTATATCTATTACAACATTTAAATAAAGCTCTAATTTTCAATTTCAGCCGTATTTTGCTGCCCCTTTCCCCTTTGTTGGATAAAATCCCTGCCTTCCAGGTGTGCATCCCGCCCTCCACCTGCACCAGCTTCTCCAGCACAGCCCCAGACATGGATTTGTCCCCTGTTCAGACACTCCACAATCGTCAAACAGAGCAGCCACCTCCTATCGATGAGAAATCTGCACTTGCAACTAAGAATGTCAATAATTCGGTATTTCAGGATTCTGTCTGAAGCTCTGCCAGAAGTGTTACTTCCACAAGTGACAGAATCTGGCTTCTCCCCAGCTCCACAAGAGGCAAACACCAAAGGCCACTTTTTGCTGATGCTGTTGGAAGGATTTGGGGCATAATTAAAAAGCCAAAAGGATTTCAGAGAGTTGGAAGGAAAGGTGAGGAGAATAAAAGCAAAACAGTTCAAAAATATAAGTCTGAGGGGAAAAAAAATGCAGTCCTGTGCTCTGTAATCTAATTTTTTTTAAATTCGAGTTTTACGATTTTGCTCCTCAGACACTCTGTGGGCATGGATGATCCTAAGCAAGGATTATTGGAATCAGGGGGCTGCTCTTAGCCCAAGGCAGGGATTTAACACAATCTGGGGTGGGTTTTATGTTTTATTGGAAGGGACAAGGACAGTTCATGTGCTCAGTTAACATCACACAGGGATTTCCAGTGAGGAGTCCCAGCTCTCCTGCCTGGGAGAGCATCGCTGGTTTGCCCCACGTCTGGGAAAAGCTCTCTCAGCTAAACTGGAAGGGAAAGCAGCACTTCTGGAAGTGCCTTTTAGACCTCATCTCTCGGTCCGTCCTGGATTTCTGCAGAGAGGTGCAGTATTCCTCCTTTCCTGCTCTGGACCTTTGCAAAGGATTATTAAAAAATCCTGTGGCTGGATAAGAATATTGGGATGAGCATCTGCCAGTGCCTGGAGTGGGAACAGACCCTGGTGCCGTGCTGGGAACGAGCAGTGATTGCCAGCACCTCACCTATGGAGAGCTGGGACTGATCAGCCTGGAGGAGAAAAGGCTCCAAGGAGAGCTCAGAGCCCTCCTCCCCTAGGGACTGGGAACAAGGGATGGAGGGACAGGACACAGGGAATGGCTTCCACTGCCAGAGGGCAGGGATGGATGGGATACTGGGGAGGAATTGTCCCCTGGGAGGGTGGGCAGGCCCTGGCACAGGGTGCCCAGAGAAGCTGTGGCTGCCCCTGGATCCCTGGCAGTGCCCAAGGCCAGGTTGGACACTGGGGTTTGGAGCAGCCTGGGACAGTGGAAGGGGTCCAGGGGTTTGGAATGAGATGGTCTTGAAGGTCTCTCCCAGCCCAAATCACTCTATAATTCTATTTCTCTCACTCACCTAGCAAAAACAGGGTTTTATTATTTTCCCTGTATTCGGCTTTTAACAGTCCAGTTCTTTAACTGACACTGGAGCTCGGCCACAGTAAATCTTATCCTGATTTTTTAGATCTTTTTTTTTAGGCAGGAAAGCTGAGAGGAAGCTGCTTTTTGGTGCCATCAGTGTCAAGCTGGTTGTGCCATAATCACCCTTCACCTTCCCCAGGAGGTGCATGGAGCAAAACAAACACAAAGAAAACCCCCAAAATAAACCAGAAACAATCAAAGAGCAGAATATTGAAATCTGGATTCTAGATGTTGTTCAGGAACTGGTACAAAACTGCACAGCACTGATTTGGGAAGCCACAAAAGGCTTGGACACCTTGGGAGAGAGCGCAGGGAAGAGCTTTTCCAGTGCCACATCCCTATGGAAGCAGCCAGCCGGGAGACAGCCAAGATCTAATTCATCTGACCCCCACCCAGCCCTATTTTCTGCCAAAGGAATCGGGCAGGAGCAGGAGGATTGATGGCTCTGAGCAGCAAAGCCCCTCCTTGGCACCCTCGGCACCCTCCCTGCACCATTCCTTCCATCCCAGCGGGAATTCCCTGCCTCCTGCCGCACCCAAACTCCCTTGAAACACTTGGAGATCTTCGCCAGAGCCACTGGCACCTCCAGAGGGGACGAGAAAGTCTCAGGGGGTGCCTTTGGAGAGAAGGTTTGGGCAGCTGTGCTCCCCAAAAGCAGCACTTCTGTGACCAGGAACACGCAATCAGTACAATTAAATTAAACAGTATTCCCTGAAAATAAAACAAACAGTTTCAGAACAAATATGAGGCCTTGGTACTTATTTTAAAAATGTTCTTTAAGCTTCAATGATTGTTTGCTGCTACCCTTATCTACAGTCATGCTGAAAAAAGCTATAGCTAAATGGAAAGTTAAATGTATTCACGAGGTGTTAATGTCTACATCTTAGTATTTGCAGTCTCTCAGAGAAAGCAAAAGTAACTACAAATAGCGCTACGCCAGAAACTGGTTTCTTGATTTGTCATTAAAAGCCAGATTTGTCACTAAAAGCCATCACTTCCCCCAGCCTCCCAAAGGTGACACCGAGTGACTTCAGAGCAGAATCTGTCTCTAATATAACAAATTCAGGCTGTCAGCCTCCTTTGATTCCAGCATTAACTCCAAAAAAAATAAAAATTATAATCAATTACCCCTTCAATAATTTAGGAAACTTGGGAATTCTCTGCATTTAACAGAAGGTGACTGCAGCACCTCCAACTCCTTCTGCACCGGCTGCAAGGAATTATGATTTTCCCTGGCAATGCTGAATTGTTGAAGGCATCTTTTATTTTGGGAACTTCAGGCACCTGTCAGACATTAATTCAGGGGGGCCCGGCAGCAGCTCCACCTCGGAGAAGAGCGCTGCTGTCCCTTTTTCAGGTGAGCCACGGACACTTGAAGAGCTTTGCTTGAGGCCAGGAGCGAGTCACGGGCAGAAGCAGAACACCTCTCATGCTGCTGCCATCACCAGCTCATGAAAATAACGGGAATAATTCATGGCAGCCTCGGAATTTATGGCAGAATTTAAGGAGTTCATGGTCTGAGCCCGTTGGACTAAGAATCCTTTAGCTATCATTGATGTGGTTACTGTTCATAGCCATTCTCACGGGACTACTTGGGAAAGAATTCCACAAATTGACTCTTTTTAATGCTAAAATAACCAGAATTCCCTAAAAGACACCAGTGCTGAATTCATTAAAAACAACCCGAATGCCATGAAAAACCCACTAAGACCCAAGCCCCAGTTTGGGACACCACACCAGCCACTTTCCATCCCTAAAAAGCTGTAATTACTCAAAAAAGGGAACAAGTGCCAGGACTTTTCCAGGGGCCTTCACCAAGCTGGGATTTATTTTTCGTTCTCCTCAATGAAAATTTCCAAGATACAGCTGTCATTTGTAGGAGAGAGCTGTTTATGGATCATTTGCTAATATTTTGTGTGTTCTCCTCTCCTTTCAGCTATTAAAAGGAAATGGCTGGTCATGATTCATTGGTCAGACCAATGCAAATGCTGCCCTTTAAATACGGCGTGATGGATTTAATAGTTCACTTCTGCTGCAGGAAATTATCCCCTGGATAGAAACAAAAAGTCCAATTCCCAAGGAATTTCCCGTTGTTTTTACAACACTTCCAGCAATGGCACAAACAACTCAGAAGTCTCTCAGAAACGTTTTCAGTGGTAATTGCCATATGTCACTATTAAAAATGATCCTAATTCTGGCTCAATTACAATAAAATGAAATATTTCCATGGAAATAATGCTGGAGTGTTTACCTGGTGGTTTCCCAGCCTCTGGATGTTGTGATTCCCAGAGTGACTGGGTTTTGAAATGGTTTTGGAAAGGGGAGGCTAAAATATGCAAATAAGTCCAAGGCACAGAAAGCAGCTCAATTAATTTTCAGGAGGTGCTGAATGGGAGGATTTTGAATAGAACTTGCTTGTAAGGGGAGAAAAAAAAAAACAGCATTGCCTAAATCCATCAATCTCCACACAAGACCAAAACACTCTGCTGTAGCACTCATTATTCATCATCGTTTTGGGGACAAGCAACTCTTTGTTCAGTGAGAGGTGTAAAACACCTCGACTGCTGAGCACGGCTTTGTCACGTTCCCAGGGCAAGGACGGGGATTTTTTTACATGGAACTGCAATGCTGGACACACTTGGAATGTGCAATTAGCCACGGCACTCTGCAGTTTGGCTGTCAGCAGGGAGGAGGAGGTTCCTCCTCCGAATCCCTCAGGATTTTCCTGCCATGAAAATGTCCCCGCGTGCTGGTGTCGCAGGTGCCTGATGTGACAAATTCTCGTCCTCACAACCCACCTGCAGCTCTGTTTTGGGGTTGGGGAAAAGCTGGAATTTTCCCAAGGTGGCTCCAACTAAACCAAATCTGCTTCAAAAACCACGCTGGAGGTGACCAGCCACATCTAAAGCACTTTAGAGTCAACTTATTTGGATAAGGAAGGGCTGGGCGGGGTTTAATCCATGCCATGAGCCACCCCAAGTGTCACAGGGGGTTCTCCAAGGCCAGACCTGCAGAAGACACCACAGACACCCCAATAAAGCCGCTCCAGCCACCCCTTTTTGCCACGATCCCGAGTTCTGCAGGTGATTCCCTACACTGCTGGACAGAACACCAGGCTCACTCAGTCCTTCGCCATGGAAAACAGCAGGAAAAGCCCAAAAAGGGCTGGAGGTGGTGGGACTGCCTCGGCAATTGAAGGAATCTCTGCAGGAAGGCCTGGACTGGCAACATGCCGTGAGCCCAGAGTCTCTGGAGGTCCAAGGAGAGGCCCAAAACCACATTCCCATTCCAGGGAGATTCAGACTGAGCACGTCCATCTTTAATGATGGAGCACACGGGAACATCCTCTTGGATTTATCAGCTTGGGCTGCTGCTTTTCACTTAAAATGAGCTCAGTTTAATCTTTTGAAGAGTAGGAACGGGTCCAGCAGCAGCCTAAAAAAAAATCAGTGGGGTTTGACTCCTCAGCCCACGGTAGGAGGCAAAGAAACAAACCTGACTGTCCTTGTTCACATCTGCTTCTGGAAAAGCTGAGGAAGAGAGGACAGAGAAGGAAACTGCCAGAGCCTGGACTCGTCTCAGTGCTGGAGGTCAAACATCTCAACACTGTTGAGCTCATCCAGACCCAGCCTGAGCCTCCCGGTGTCCCCAGGGACTCCAACACACAGCTGTGCTACAGAAAGTCCCCTGGCCTGAAAAGGAGGTGGCAGGAATATTTCAGGTCACACTTAAGCACGAGTCCTTCAAGAGAGTTTCCAGCGCACTCCTCCGCGTACCTGGAAATCCACAGTTAAACTGCTTTCTTCCCCAGGCCCACGTGGGGATGGGTCCAGCTGTGCTCTGCAGCTGCAAACATCTGCCTGGAGCTCTGCCACCTGCCTGGGCCAGCTGTGACCACGCGTTCTGTCACCAGTCAGATGATGAACGACACTGAGCAATGTTTTGTGGAGGAAATCAGTGACCATGTGACAGCACGAGGGGACAGAGCCTCCAGCTGGCCCAGGGGTGGTTCAGGATGGACATCAGCAGGAATTTCTCCATGGAAGGGGTGGTCAGGCACTGGAAGGCGCTGCCATGGGGGGTTTGGAATCCCCATCCCTGGAGGTGTCCAAGGAAGGCCTGGATGTGGCACTGAGTGCTCTGGGCTGGGGACAAGGTGGGGATCAGGCACAGCTTGGACTGGATGGCCTTGGAAAGCTTTTCCAACGTTAATGACTCTATAATTAAGCTAAAAAATTAAACCAGCTGCATTGCCTAATGGAAATACTTTTCCCTGTCCCAGTCACCTGAGCCCAAAGCTGTCCCCCTTTATCAGCAGGGGAGCAAAGCTCGTAGGGAGACCCGGAATCAGCTCTGCAATTGTCTCCAACAATTATGGAAATCAGCCATTTCCATACATTTTAAACTCCACAGCATTCCCTGAAGATTTTCCCAAGAAATAAACCTTTTTCTATGATCAATTCATCCAGCACAAGTGAGAAATACAGATTTGTATTACACACATCTCCTGGTCCAGGCAGCTTTCCAAAATACCTTTGCCATGAATTTCAACTAATTAAGTCGTTTCCAAGGTACAATATTGCCTGGAAGAAGAAGTTAATGAAATGAGTATATGATCCTTTAGCGAAGCTTCACAGTTTAGGAAAGAATTTGAACCTGTCATCAGGTCAGTCTGAAATTATTCATGTTTAAGGCTAAAACGATTCTGAATTAGCCTTAAGTTAATAATATGCTTGAGAAAGGATTTTGTGGAAGGAAACCCTAGAAAAGCGCTTGTGGAATTTTTCGTTTAGTTTTTTTTGTGATGGAATTTCCTAGAGGAAAGACAAGCCATGCAAGTAGTGTCTTTGATCTGCTAAATTTCATCTAAAAATTTGTCATTAGCACTCACAAAAATTCATCTTTTTGTGCATCCACAGTGATTTATGCCATGCGTGCTTTCTGAGATGCACATCTCCACACTATAAATGATAAAAAGTGGATTTGATCAACTCCGCTCATCCTTCAGCAGCTCTGATCACTTCTGGAGGTACTTTGCCCTCACCAGTTCGTTTTCATCTGAACTATTTCTTATAATCCTCATCTTTGTGCTCCCAGCAGCTGCATAAGAACAAAGCCCCGCTCAAGAAACATTTCCTTGCAGGACATGTAATTATTAAATTGGGTTCTAATTACAGATCAGAAATTACAGACACTTCTTTAGCGAGAAAATACCCAGAATGCCATAGAGAAATTCAATGCCTATTTTGAAGTTAAACTAAGACCATTTTGGTTTTAAAAAAAGAAGATATTTTGGGCTCAAATCATGCCCCCTGTATGAATTACAGATATTTAAGATGCTGCTAGGCATTCTTGTACACAAATATTACTTCCTATTAAAATATCTAAAAACATATGTCACTTCTGTGTGGCAGCAGCAGCCAGAAGAGCCGGGCAGTCGGCATTTTCAGTGGGAAGAGGAAGGAAAAGTGCCTCTGGATATGTTCTTTCTATAGAAAGACAGACATCAGTGTGCAGCCG
The DNA here is from genome assembly GCA_013397755.1 of Cnemophilus loriae. NCBI lineage: Eukaryota > Metazoa > Chordata > Aves > Passeriformes > Corvidae > Cnemophilus > Cnemophilus loriae. The sequence goes on from VZTF01008223.1 coordinate 1,622,289, forward strand.
AAGCCCTCCAGGAAAGCCTGAGCTCCGACAGGAGCCCTCAGCTCCCAAAAAGCAACTGGGAGCCAAGGGGAGATTAAAGAGATTAAAGCAACCAGCAAGCGCTTGGTGCTGGCTCCAGCTGAACCTCAGCTCCACAGCGGGGCCCTCGCAGCACCCAAAACCCGAGGGGACAGACACCAAAACGCAAAACACAGCAGGAAGTGTCGGATCAAAGCGAAGGCTGGTGGTTAAAGCGGAGGGCAGAGGCACTGTGGAGGTAAAAACCTGAGGTTTGGCTCCCTGGCAGGGAGCCCGGCGCTCACCCGGGGTCATTGTGCCAACGGCGGGGACGGGGACCATCCCCAAGCCACGGGTGGTCACCCCACAGCCACACCCACAGGGCTGGGGTGGGTCAGCCAAGGAAAGTCCACCCCGAGTGACGCCAGCCAAGAGAGACCACCCGAACCACGGCCGGTCCAGCCCAGCGCCAGAAAGCGGAGTTGGGCCTTCACCACTTGGCCGAAGACACCACGCTCAGGAGGTCACCGAGGGGGATGGCCACGGCTGGGGTCTCCGGAGTGACGCCCTCCCGGCTGCACCACTCCCCCCGGGCCAGTGAGGTGAGCTTCCACGTGGTCCCAGAATCCCAGGATGGGTCAGGCTGGAAGGGCCCACAGTGTGCCACTGGTGTCACCTCCCAGGGCCATCCCAGAGCACGTGGCGCAGGACTGTGTCCAGGGGGGTCTGGAACGTCCCCAGGGAGGGACACTCCACACCCTCTCTGGCCAATCTGTGCCAGTCACCCCCACAGCAAAGAAGTTTTTTCCTCATGTTCTGGTGGAACTTCCTGTGCACTGGTTTCCTCATTTCCTCTCCTCCTGTTGCTGGGCCCCACGGAGCAGAGCCTGGCTCCAGCTAAGCACATTTTTGGGATCTGCTTTTCCCAGCTGGCACAAAGAGTGGCTGTGGAAGCACCTTTAGAGCAGCTGTGCTGTAAAAGGAACGGAGGGAGAGGATCCAGCGCCCTGCATCTGATCCACCTCACCAGGCTCTGTCTGGGGTGGCTGGAGAAGGACATGGGGTCAGAGCTGGCTCCAGCTGACCCTTCCCGGCATCCCGCGGCCCCCGACCGTGGAAATGTGTGAGGAGAGCCAGAGTTACAGCGAGAAAGATTTTGCTGCCATCTTCTGATGAAAAGACATCGCATGGGGAGGAATGCAGCTACTGGGCAGCACCACATCCCCTGTGCCCTGGAATGATCCCATGGGAAACCCGGCGCCTTTGGCTCCCAGCAGCCTCCTGGAATCATTTGGAGAAATTATTTCAATTCCTGTTCAAATTCCTGCTCAAACTTCAGAAAACTCAGTGTGTACTGTAGCACCTCCACCAGTGGTCAGCAGTTAAACACCATCACATTGGGTTTAACAGCAAATATTTTACCAATCAAAACTCCTCCATGCTTCGATTTCCAAAAATCAAAGGTTACGCTAAAATTGCAGCTTTAAGTCTGAGGCATGAATGAATTTTCTTCAAATAGTTAATGGATTTTCTTCAAATTTTGCTTTGTTCTCTAAAAATAGGTTCAATATTTCAGTCTCCCACTTCATGGAATATTTTCACATTGGTGGTTCTTGAAAATAAAAAAAGGGACTTTATATAACAGGCAGAAAAATCAACCTAGCATTAAAATAAACTTCTTCTGAGGATAATGATGAACTGCCTACTTCTTTTTTGCATTACAGAGGCACAAGCCCTGCTCCCTTCTCAAAAGTACCACACACAACTTCGGGTAAAACACACAAAACAGCTAAACTGGAGCAAGAGCAGCTCCCTTGCAGTGCCTTAAGCTGCAAAGTTTTTGCAGTAACTCAGAATTTGGGTTTTTCTGTGCCACAATGAAAACCAATCCATGCATTTCTGTTCTAGTGCTGTTTATTTTATCCTCATTGCAGCTGAACTGAAATATTCCTGTGGAAGCAGCTCCCTTCTGCTCAGTGGAATGCCACAATAAAAACACTTCAGAATACGGGATTGAGCCATTGAGGGGCTTTTCTCCATTCTTGAAATCCCTCAATGGTTTGGGTTGGAAGGGACATTAAAGCCCATCCCGTGCCACCCCTGCCATGGGCAGGGACACCTTCCACTGTCCCAGGCTGCTCCAAGCCCTGTCCAACCTGGCCTTGGGCACTGCCAGGGATCCAGGGGCAGCCACAGCTTCTCTGGGCACCCTGTGCCAGGGCCTCACCTCCCTCCCAGGGAGGAATTTATTCCCAATATCCCATCCATCCCTGCCCTCTGGCAGTGGGAGGCCATTCCCTGTGTCCTGTCCCTCCATCCCTTGTCCCAAATCCCTCTCCAGCTCTCTCCCCTTCCTGCACTTCACTGCACTTGGGATAAACTTTAAATTCCCGTGTAGGTACGTCAAAATTCTTAATATTGTGTCTGAATAGGTAATTAAACAGTAAAATTAAAAAATCATCTATTTGATTTCATTTTTTCTTCACTATTCCTCAACTTCAGTGGCCACCTACATTTACCCCAGCAGCAAACACAGGACAGAGTTGGGAGAAATTCTCTAAGTGTGGAAGAGAGTTATTAAACCTCAATTATAAATCTGGGAAAAATAAAAGCTCTCTCTGATCCCCAGTTCCTGCCAGTCTGTGGAGAGGAGCAGTGCAAGGTGTGTGAGTGTCAGATCGAATCAATCCACGACGTTCTCTGGAAGCTGGCACGAATTCCAGGTGTCCTTGAGCCCAGCACTTTGTGCCTGCCAGGAACACGTCCAGTGCGTCCTGATTTCCTCACCAGACCCTCCCTAGAATGGACCAGGGATTTATCCCAAGCTTGGATAACCTCTCGTGGAATAAATCACCAACTCCTCGTCAGCAATGAGCTCCTCAGCACCTGACTCAATTTAAATGATGGCAATAATCAGAAATCCATAATCCCCCACGATTATTGCCCAGCTTTGTTTGCTTCTCCAGACCTAACGCCATCTGATTAAATTTCACCATGTTTACACATCACACCCCCGAGTTCCTCAAACAGCAGAAAATGAGACTGACTCTTCAACAGGAAGTGATAATGGAATGCAAATCCTTCCATTCCCAGTTTAGCAGATTGTATTGTTTGTCATGGATGTGGATCTCCAATACCAGCACCACACTCATCCCTAACTGGCTCACAGCTCTTCCAAAGTGCTCTCATTTCATATATTTATCCTCATGCATAATTGATTGATATTTCTTGCATAATTGTGCCCTTTTTTTATGAGTTTAATGGTTTTAGTTCCTCTGTGTGGAATGATGTGGGAATTTAGGCAGGAAAAGTCACGACCGCACAGACAAGGAATTCACTGCCAAAAAAATCCATGTTCAGCAGAAGAGATTCGCTCGCCATGAGTTGTGTTCATTCGTAACAAACCCACTGAGAAAGGTCACATCTAGAACATGGATTAATAATCAGAATTTTTAAGATAAAATTATTCTGTTAAACCTCTCTCTTCCTGCTGCCTTTCAGGAACACAAATAATCAACAATACCAAAGTGTTCCCCTGAGGGAACATCCACTTTATCCTTGATCAAACGACTCTTAAACTGAGTTTTCCATCACAGGATATTTCAATCTGTGCTTGAGCTGTCCTAAAGAAGACAAAAACTTCTGTTTAGGCTTCCAAAAAAAGCCTAAATCAAGATTCACTGAATAATACAAAGCTGATCAAATCTCCTGCAATGAATAAATGAGAAGCAGAACTTTTTGCTTCATTTTCTGGAATAAGGCATGGAAAGGAGTCTGTTGGGCTGAAAAAGGCCCAATCTGACATCTCTGTCCCTAAACCATCCCTTTTCCTGTGATGCCTTCAGAGTTAGAGACCAATCCTGGGAGAAAATTCCATGACACCAAAATCCATCATCATTTGTGGTTCCTGCAGTCTTAAATCATCCTAAACACGTGTTAAGCTAAATTAGGACTCCCCTAACTGTGCTGAACTATACCGAGCATAAAAATATTACTCCTAAATTCACAATTGGCTACTGGAGCCTTCCAGGTCCTCAAAATCCCTTTTAAAAACCTATTTTCCCTTTTTCCCCCCCCCCACTAAGTTCAGAAATAGAAGCCTTGCCTAAAACTGCAGCGACGCCTCCACAGTGATGTTACCACAATAAAGGAAAAACAAGGGACGAAATAAACAGGAGCCAGAGGCTAAAGCTGAATTTTTCAAGATCATTCAATGCTGTGCTGTAGAATTATCCCCTCATATGGAGGATTTAAAATTTCAGGCAGAAATTCAGGTAATTATGGTTATAAAGAACACTGAGTCTATTGAAAGCTTAAAAGACCATAGAAAAATGGCAAATTTGGGGAGAAATCAGCTTGGTGACTCACAGAAATGTGTGTATTCATCTACAACGTGCTCACAGGTGCCCAAAACGTTCTTCTTTGCCCAATTTCCTCTCTGTTTTGCTGTTATCCATGAGGATCATCACATCCCATTCAGTGAGTCAGGCAATGCCAACATTCTTGGTGTATTTAGTTCACCTGATGTTTATTTTGCTGAAATTTTGAGCAGAAAAATACCTTTTATTCATATTTTTTTTTTAAAAATTATCAATGCGTAGGAAAGGTAATGGTCTTCTAATAGCACAGTTAATTACTGATATTTTCTCCTATTAGTGAAATGTCATTAATGCCTCCCAACAACGAGCTCAGACAAATATTAGGAGACATTTTTAGATGTCTTGTCCAGAATGTTGTGAAGATAATGATAAAGAGACGTTCTCAAGTGTTTAAAATACAAAAATCTCTTAGTCCTTACTGGTTAGTCCTTAACTATAAGGAGAAAACAAACTCCTAATGGATTTTGACAGATGATGAAGTTGCAGGGATGAAAAAAAGATGTGTGCTGGTTGTCTTTGATGTATTGTTTCTTGAGGTGGTACCACAGCCTAATTTTGCTGCTAAAATTCCTCCCTGATAAATCACTCGGTCGTGACATTTAAATGAAGGCAAAAAGAAGAGGCTTAAAATTAAGAAGTCTTTATGAATATGTTGTTGCAGTGGATAAATGGATTTATAGCAACAGCACGAAGATCAATAATTCTATTAAAATGGAAAAGTGATTTTCTCCTTCACCCCACACCCAGTGGGCTGCAGGTTGCTCTGAAAATACAGCAATGTAATAAATTGGAAAACCATCAGAATTAGGGCACTAAAAGTGTGAGCATTTGGGGTTAGGACACTTTTAATGAGTGCTGCAGTTACTTCTTAGAGCATCAGCAATCCAGATGAAATAAAGTTGGGGTTTTGCTGTTTAATGGTAAATCAATTCCCCAAAACGGGGCTGAAAATGAAACCAACTCCTCCACGGAGCTGCTTCGAGCCAGAGCAGCCAAAATCAATGGGATCAAGGCTTGGAATTCTGCCACAGCCCAGCCCTTCACACCACAAACGACTTCCAAACAATCCATGGCCACAGAAAAAGTTTGTGTTTCGTTCTGTGGGGAGTCACTGGAGTGACACAACCCCGAAACCGCCGGAGCGGCTGCGGAAAAATGGGAATTGGTCACACACTGACTTCAACTTGCGGAGTTTTCTTCTCCTCTGGCTTTAGGCAGTCAGTGAGGAATCAGAGAGGAGAGCTGGATACGAGCCCATCAAAACGTGGGGCTTCATTTTAACTTCCAAAATTGTAGGGAAGGACGTCCAGCCCACTTCCCACGGGATGAGGGATGTGCGGGACGTTCCTGCCCTCCACCCGAGGTGGATCATCGCCCTGTGAGAGGTTTGTAAGAGCCTCTGTGCTTAACTGCTGCTTCAGGGGGCATGGAAATCTTTATCCCAACCTGGATTATTATCCTGCTCCCCATCCCTACGGATATCACCTGCTCATTACCTGCACCAGAGTCCTGTAGTGGCAGCTGCCCCTGAGCACAGCAGCAAAGGACTGTGCAGTGGGGGCAAATCCCACCTTTCCCTGACTGAACTTCCAGAAAAAAATATCATTTATTTCCCTGTTTTATAGCTCTAATTGCCACGGGGCTCCTTCTCCTGGTTCTCCCCGTCTCCACTTCTCCCATCTCCGAGTCTTTTCCTGTTTCCTCCTCCTGGAGTTTCCCAGCAAGGCCCTTCTCCCTCACAGTTCCACCCCACAAGGGCCTGGAGTGCCAGCACGAGGGGAATGGCCTCAAACTGCCAGAGGGCAGGGTTAGATGGGATTTTGGGAAGGAATTCCCGCCTGGAGGGTGATGAGGACTGGCACAGGCTGCAGGCAGCCAGGGTCACGCCTGGCAGCATCATCCAACTGCTTCTGCCGTGACAAAATCAACTTCAGCTGGGCCTATGTTTATTTCTTATCCTTATCCACCTCACAGCTAAAAGCCCTGGTCCAGGAAGGTCCATAAATAAATTTCCCCATTCCTTTCCATGAGGTCGGCCAGGTGTTGAATAATCACGGATTTAGTCGTTGCAGAAGGGATGTGAAAGGCTCCAGGACAAACAGGAGCTCTGAGGGAACACCACACCCCCATGAACACGAAATTTATCTGTACCTGGTGCATTGAGATGCTCAGTCACACGTAAATAATCAGAGCTAGGGCACTGTTGAGGTGAGACAGCTGCTTTTACCCAGCACAGACCTGCCACAGAAATACTCTCAGCAACAATTTTCTTAATTTGTCCTGCTGATAAATTCTCTGGGCAACAACTTTCTCAATTTTTCCTGCAATCGAGCACATCAGTTTTCTTTCTGCTTTAATTTTTGATAACAAAGAGCAGATTCTTTTTTATCATTTCAACCCCCAGACTAACCCTGGCTTTCAGGGAAGTCTGATTTTTGTGTTTGAAGCTCCCAGCCCCGTCCACGTGTGCCACCAGCGGAAATCTGAAAGGTAAAGTTCAGCTGCTGACGATCCAAATTAAAATGGTTCCCTCCATTTGAAAGGATGTGGAATTTTCTCCTAGATTGAATTTGACACTGTATCACTAAAGTGAATATAATTCACTGTGATCTCCTTGCCATTTAGAACCAACGGCCCATTCATGTGTAAATGCACAGTAAAAGGGGGGAAAAAGTACAGCAAAGACAGACCATAATGTCATCTGTATCCAAGCAATCACTTCCATTGTGTTCCTGGGATAAAAGGAGAGGTAAATATTAAACAGAAAAAGGATTGAGGTTTTACAGGCATTCAGGAATGTCCATTTTAGTACCAAATCCAGTCACTCACTGTAGTTCTGTTTAAGTCTATAGGCCGTGGGAATGGATTACAAAGGCAAATTCTGTTTAATACTGAATCCCACCTACTCTGCAGCCAGAAATTAGGTATCCCTGCAGGCAATAATCCGAGAGAATTCCCCACAAAAAGATCCCAGAGCACGAACCCTTCGATGGGATGTGACCAACGCAGTGAAACAGCATCCTGAGCTGTGGATTGCAGGTGTGCTCTGAACACAATGGCATGGAAAATGCTTGAAAGAAATTCCCTCATCTAATTACGAAGCCAGAAGCCAAGCCGAGGGTTAAGTGAGTCCTACAGCACTGAGGGAATAAGGAGTGACTGGTACAAAGAGCAATTTTACAATAATAAGGTATGGAAATACTGAAGGTCAGTCCTCAAATAAAATCATCATCAGGGCACAAATGAGCAGGGTGGGGAAAGTGCCAGCCAAGAGATAAAGGCAGAAGCCTCCCCACTGCCACAACTTTAGTGTAAAAGCCACTGGTTTGGTTATAGACCCAGGTCCAAAGGATTTTAGGCATTACAGTTTCAACCCCATCTCAGTGCTCCTGGGTGAGGAATCCTGAGTTCTTCCTGCAGTGTAAAACCTTCCATGGTGTTGCCCTGGTTTGAAAAGTAAAATACAAATAAATAAACAAGCAAAGGAATCACTAAAAGGGCTGTAAATAATCTTCCCCCTCCTTCAGGGGTCTTTAGGTGAGGACCCAAGAACTTCATCCTGCAAATCATTCCCAAACTGAGGAACTCAGGCAGGGGCGGGGTGGGTTTTTCCATAGGATTTTTTACTGGGGAAAAAAAAATTAGTCTGAGCTCATCTAGTTTCTAATCACTCCTTCCCTGTCTAGGAATTCTAATTCTAGCCATTTCTAATCTGGATCTGATTTTATGGAAAAGACTGCACTCTCTAAAGGGTCCAAATGGTGGGAATTCACTGCTGGAGGGTTTTGTTCCTGTCCAGCCCTGGCTGGCTCCAACTGCTGCTCGCTTTGGTACAGTTGTAGATGATTACAAGAGTCATTAAGCAGCATAAAATCATGCATGCTGGCTAATTAATGTGGAATTGATTCTCCTTTTCGTTTCATTTTTTATGCCTGTTGAACTCCACTGAAATCAATAAAGGCAAGCTCAGTAAAAGCTGCAGTAAAATTGATGCAAAGGCGTCGGGTTGGAGTTTAATGAGTTATAAAATCCAAAGAAACAGAAAGAGAAAATCAAACTTGCAGCTCCATCCGTGTATTTGTTCTAATTGTACGTGATCAGGAGCATTTGGGAAATTTTCCTCAACATTAGAGTCCAAGTGATGCATTGGAGGTTCAGCAGAGGAGTAATGAAAGCTCTCAGAGTGAGGTAGAAGGGGATGAAAACCCCAAAAAGTTCAAACTGAGGCTCTGGAAGTTTCCATTCTCTACTCCCACCACAAACCCACTCCAGGTTTACACAGAATCTTCCCAGACTTTCCTTCCATTTGCCCAGGGTTGGTATCTCCATCTCCTTTCATCACCCACCTTCAGCGTTCAACTCAGCCCCGGTCCTGACAGATCTCAAGCCTAAATTAGGACATTCTAACCCAATTTAAACCATGGAAAGGATTTAAAAGTTAAGGGGCCACCTCTGCATCTGGCTGTTAAAACTTGACCCCAGCAATATTTGTGTGGTTTCCTTTCTCCCTCATCCCACGCTGCCCCTCTCAGAGCAGTGGTCCCCAAACTCTGTTTAAATACAACGTTTTTAGGCACCCCAGGAGCGTCACCGTGCCGTGACACGCGGGCCGGGGCTGTCATGTCATGTCACATCACGTCACATCACGGGATGCGACACGACACAATTGGATGGGCAAACCTGATCTGACACCACGACTCGAAGAGATTCGCGGTCATCCGACCACGAGCTCGTGTCACACTCTCCGCGAGAGATACGCACCAAAAATTTGCTATTTATCTGGTTTTTTTCAGCCCCTGAAACCTTTCAGGGCTGGCTGGAAATGAGCAGTGCCAGACTCGCCTGCCCTGAATGTTTTGACAACAATTTTGCTGATGACAGGATCAAGTTGTTGCCGTGCTCAAAACCAACCTGCTCCGCACAAAAAACGAAGAGTTGGCTTCCAAAATGGTTGTATTTTACAGCCTTAATGATGACAGAGCACGGCTTTCATCCCCATTCCTTCACAATTTTGGGAAACCAAATTATAAAAATGAAAGAACGTCAGAAATTGTTGATTCCTTACAGGAAAAACAAAAACAAAAACAAACAAAAAAAAAAAAACCAAATAACCAAACAAAAAAAAAAAGTCAAATTTCTAAATGCTGTGTTTAGGTTTTTGCCCTCCGAGGCATTTTCTATGGATATGTTCGTGGCAGCTTTAGCTCAGATTCCAGTCAGAAGTTAGCTCCAGCAATTAGGCAGAAATACAGGAATATTCCTGTCAGACACAATCCATGATAACCACAGCCACACATGCAGTCAGCCTCTCCTCAGGGCACATCTATTTTTTTAAATGGAAATACACCCAGAATAAGCTGAATTTTCTTCAGCCTCCCAGCCCACAGAAGGTACAGGAAGGGGTTTTTTTATCCTGCCTTGCTCATCCATTCTAGCTCCATAAACTGGATTTTTCCTAAGGAGTCATCTGGAATTCATACCAGGCAGAGAATGGAGCCTGGGTAATTGGTCTAAAGAGGTTTCTTATTTATCCTCCCTGTTTTTATGTTTAATACAAATTATCCAACGCCAGTCTCTCCAAATCACACGGGAGGTGTTTAAAAATCAATTTTTCCTTCATCCCTGGTAATCAATGGGAGCATTTTCCCTTCGATGGCCATTTTGGCAGGGAGGTTTCACCCAGATTCCTGCTTATTCCTTCAGACAAATGACACAGATTCATCCCCCTGGAACATCTGCAGCACCAGGGAGTGCCTAAAACCACCCACCAAGGTGTGTGCACAGCTCATCATTCCCTACATTCTGCTGTAGGAGTTTATTCTCCAGGATAAATCCACTGTCCACGTGCATCAGTGGAGAATTCCTCAGTGCAAGCAGCTGGATTTGCATCCAACAGAACAATATCCACTCTTTCCACACACTCCTCAGATGAAGATCAAGAGTTTTGCCCAAAAAAAACCCAAAAATTGCCTCACGCTTTAGGCTTTAGATTCATTCCATACGGACGAACGACCAGAATTAATTGTAATATATTTTTAAAAAATCAAGATCCAAGTCAGCGTTCAAAGGGAATTCTCTCAGAGGGTTTTTTTTTTTTTTTTCCTCCCCAACAGCAGCTGCTGACTCACTCAGCTCTTAGCTGCTAAAATTTATGACAATAATAAAATGTTGAAGTCAACTTTCCTTGCAGACTGCAGCTCGAAATCCAGGGAAGTGACACAGGGAGAGTGATCCTGTGATGATCCCACCCGTTAATCCCCAACCAAATCGTGTCTCTGCTGCCTGCATTTATTTCTCTTTGCGTGCTCGAGGTGGTGTCAGTCTCAGGGAGCTGAATCCCGAGGGATTTGTGTTCATCTGCAGCTCTGGCACGTGCTGAGGGAAGAACAAACTCAGCATGAACCAGAAAACTGCTCAGAAAGGGCTCCTGGAATCACAGAATACCCTGAGTTTGAAGGGATCCACACGACCATCGAGTCCAGCTCCTGAGGTGGGACTGCGGGTTGGAAATTGGGATGGGGCTGCTCTTCCCTGCAGTCACCAAACTCAGGAAAACCACATTTTCTACATTTTCCCCAGCAAGTCCTATGGAATCTGAGTTTTGTTCAAGCATCATCAACAAACAGAGTCCAGAGCCACTCACAACACTCGGGTGGTTCACCCAGTCCCCTCAGAGCCCTTCCTGTCTCTGGCCTCTTCATCCCTGATTAATTGGATTTACACTGATTGCATTGGTTATTAGGCAAAAATGTGTGAGCTGAATAAACATAATAATAAATAGAATAAAAAACCCTGCACTCAGCAGGTCAAGCACCACGTCCCAAGCTTATCCCTGCCAGGAAATTAAAATTAAATAGCGACCATTTGGTGAGAGATTTAGATTAAATATTGGGAAGGAATTGTTCCCTGTGAGGGTGGGGAGGCCCTGGCACAGGGTGCCCAGAGAAGCTGGGGCTGCCCCTGGATCCCTGGGAGTGTCCAAGGCCAGGCTGGAGCAGCCTGGGACAGTGGAAGGGGTGGAATTTGATGAGTTTTAAGGTCCCTATCAACCCAAACCATTTGGATTATATGGAACTGGTCCCCATTCCTGTCTCCAGGGTGGGGCTTTACCTGGAGACCAGCGAGAGGTGAAATATTTAAGGGCAGCCTGACCAGGAGGCAAAGAGAGTTGGGATAATCCACTGGAAGCCTCTGGACACTGAATCCTGGATGTTTCACTGCCCTGTTTGATGGGTCAAACATCACCCGGTGACTCAGGCTCTGAGTCAGCCCCTGCCTCACGCTGCTGCTGTGGCCTGCAAGAACCACCTTACGTAAGCTGGAAATGTCACTTCGTTAAGCAACCCACACACCCTAATTGGTCGTGTTTTATTCTGTGCCTCGGCCTCTCTCGGTCACCTGATGCTCTGCAAAGCATCTAAAAATCAAAATAATTCTATCCTCCAGAAACAAACAGTGCAGGGCCATTTTTACTGCACATTTCGGGGGGAGTGGGACATCATCGAGATGTTTAATTAACTCCCAGTTACTTTTCTGACTGTTTAGTTGGCCTGGGAGGAATTTCCAGTGCTGTGGAATTATCCAAAGGAGCAACCACGGGAAAAGTGGGATTTCTATTTTAGGAAGCCAGTCCCCGGTGTGCAGGCAGCTGCCTAAGCTGCTCTTCCCTTGACGGAGACACAGGGATCATCTGCAGGAGCTTCTGCGAGAGAATTTTGTTTCTCATTGTATTGCACTGGAAAAATCTGCCTGGGAAACAGTGGAGTCCCCATTCCCGAGGGATGTAAAAGCCACGGAGACGCTGCACTCGGGGACAGGATTTAGTGGTGAAGATGCCAGTGCTGGGTTAGTGCTTGGACTCACTCCTAGAGGGCTCTTCCAACCTGAAATTCCCCAGTTTTATGATTCCTGAGGCTGCAGGACACACCACACCGTGAGACACTTCCTGAGGAGTTTCTGCTCCGCAGTCCCAGCCCCCGGGACACTGGAAGCTGCTCCCAGCACTCCGAGGCAGCTGCAGGAACCCCCAGCATCAATCCAAACCCACGCTGCCGGCTCCTTTAACCGCCCCCAACTGTTGATACAAGCCTAACAATCTTGGTTAGATATTTATAAACCATTAATAAATCATTAAACTCTAATTATCTCGCCTTCCTTTTCCCTCCCATTCGAGCTGCTCCTCCTTGCTGGTCCTTACTGCCACGAATATTTCCAGCCCACGAGCACATTCCAAGGAACTGTTCCGCGAAGGATGGCGTTTAAATCATTTACAACTAACAAATGCTCTTAGCCATCCTGGCAGAGAGCATCTGTTTATTTAAACCATCTGAGAGGACTCATTAATCCAGAACACACAATCAAATCGTCAGTTTGGGGCACGCCATGGGTCAGGAGATGCTGCTTGCAGCCTTGACAAGGCCCAAGGAAGATGATATCTCGTGCTGTTAAGGATTTCTCCAGAGAAGCTGGATCTCCCAGCTTTTCCCTGGCTTCTCGATACGTATTTTTGCAACTTTAAAGATGCCCGTGGCCGTCTCGTGCCTTCAGAAGTGCCACAGCAGCCACTTCTGTTTCCAGAGGAGTTTTGCTCCAGCATTTGCTCACAACATCTCCATTTCCCGTTGCGCTGGAGCCCTCAGGAGCACCAGGCTGCCACAATAAAATGCGGAAGAAAAAGATTTTCTTGACCCCAGAGAGATTCTCCACTGACCAAGGTGTTTCAGAGAGCCACAAACCTGTGCTGGCAGTGACAAAATCAGGTTTTGCCTACTGGAGGCATCAGGATGCTGTCATTTATTTTGCCTCCCTGGCCAATGAAATATTTCAATATTTCAATATTTCAAGCTGATTTTGTTTTTGCAGGAACAGTTCCCTCTTATTTTGGAACTGAGCTCATCCTAACACTTCATAAAAGAGGAATGCAAGAAGGGAAAAAACCTTTTTTGTGCTGCTCCATTCTTACAGAGCTAAGAAAACTCTCAAATATTGCGTTTCAGGTATTAAAAAACTGTATTTTCTTTCAGGAAAACAGAAAGCCAGAACTTTTTAACCAATTGAAATGTGCACTCACATAGCAGCTACACTGGGATTTCATGGTTAGAGTGAGAACAGAGATATTTTTTTTCTCCTCAAGCTTCCAAAACTGATCTCCCTGCTTGACTTTTCTTACGCTGAGCACAGGTACAGCCAAAATAATAAATTAAACAGTTTAGCTCTGCTTTCAACATTCATTTCTCATAGTAATGCTTTAATAAACCACAACTCTGAGCTGAACATACCACCCAGCTGTAGAACTTCGAGCCTCAATTTCGCTTGAATTCCTCCCAAAGGAGCAAGAATTCCCCAGGGGCCGTTCCACACGGAGGGGACTCTGCAGTGAGACACAAAACCTTCCCCACCCCTCGGAGCCCCAGCCAAGCCCCAGCTCCTGCCCTGCTCAACTTCCAGCGCGTTAAATTCACGGTGAAACCCGCACCCAGCACGGAATAGAAAGCGTAACTTTTAGTCCCATCCATAATTTAGAACAACCTTCGGGCGCTCGGAACGGCTCCAATTAAATAGGAAATGAAACTCTTCCCCCAAGGTGGTGGGGAGGAGGCAAGAAATGCATTTAGAAATAAGTACACAAGTCGTTCACGCTGCTTTTGTGGGGATTACTCGGCACATCTCCTTACCAGTCCCCTGACAGCTTTTTTAGGGTATTACCTGAAGCATCCTGAGTTTAAGCTGCCTTAATGCCTCCAGCACGCTCCCAGCTCCCCCTTCCAGGGGCATTCTCAGCCTGGCAAATTGTTTTCCTCCCGTTGTAAATCCATAAAAACCACACCAGGGCTTTCCAAGTGCTGAAGGCCAGGTTAGAGTGTGCGCTCCCTCCTTTTCTGGGGGTTTTAAATCAGTGCAGAAATGAAATCTGCTGTCATTGTAGGGGATAAATGAAGATATTCCCTTTCCATCGGGCCCTGCCTCAGGTAACCCTGAGACTTTTCAGAAAAGTGCTGATGCTGTCAAATCTCAGCCTGAGCTGAGACAAACATTTCCTTTCGCAAAGAAATAAAACCTGGAAAATGTGAAACTTGGAGTCAGGAAAGGAAGAGGCACCTGCAGAGCCCGTGGGATACTGGGAATGCCCCAAATTTTTCATCCCACAAAAGTGAAAAAAGATGGGAATTTGAGAAGTGGAAAGAATTCACAGTTCCTGTGGAAGGTTTATGATCCTTCCCTTCCTGCTGGAATAAACTGACATTTTAGGAGTGCTGCATTTATTTAAATGCCACCCTGGCACATAAATATTTGATTCCATAATGATTATTGGCAGTTATGATAAAATAGCTCACGAGCTCACCCTGTGAGTTTATTTATTGTATGAAAGGATTTGCCCAGAAGCAAATTTTGGTGGTGATGAGAGTTTGTATTGACACAGAAAAATTAAAAGGGAATTTTATTGTCATAAAATATCAGGATTAAGCTAATCACACCCCAGCTGTCAGTGACAGAGAGAGAGATTTATCAAAATACTGCAAAATTACAAGGCCGTGGAGCGGGGTTGGGTTTGGGGTTTTTTTTCCCCTATCATTTTGATATTAGATTAGACAAGAACCTATCCCAACAGTGCACTTTCAGTTGCAATATTTAACAGTTAACTGGGAAAATTCAGCTTTACGAACAGGAGAATATCAGTCATGAATCATTCATGATAAAACCTGAGGAGCCGACACCGTCGGGCTGACACTTTATACCGACAGAAGAGCCATGAAACCACGGCGTGCACAGTAAGTGGCCCTAATTGTTGAAGGAGTTCCTTGATGGGGTGGTTGATCTGCTCAGGCAGAGCCACAGGAATCAGATTTGGGCCTGGTTTGAAGGAAAATGGGGCTCTGAGAGCCACGAGGGTGGGAAGGAGCTGGGAACAGGCCGGGAGGGCGGAGCAGGCCCCGACGTCCCAAAGTGACACAATCCCAGAAAGGTTTGGGTTGGAGGGAGCTTAAATCCCATCCCAACCCATCCCATCCCAACCCAACCCATCCCATCCCATCCCAACCCAACCCATCCCAACCCAACCCATCCCGGGATTCCCTGGCTCCTTGTGCTGCCTCTCCAAGCCTGGGCTGATCCTTGTGGAGACCCTGGAAGAGCCACAGTGTAAACACCACAATTCGGGAACGATAAAGGCTTCCCAGGATGGAAAACCTGTCCTTGCAAGAGTCCCCTGATGCTCACCCCGCCTCCATCCCCTCTCCCATATTTCTGTATCTCCGCGGTTTCCNCCCTCTGCTCATCCTGGTGCCTCCTCTGGACTCGTTCTTCAAATATTTCCATGAAAAACTCCAAAAAGCTCCATTTTCTCATGGAAATCATCTTGCAGTTGGTCACTTTTAAAGCAGTTCCCCCTTGTCCTGAGCCACAACTTTCCCAACTTCCCTTCACCGCCGACGCTTCCCTGCCCTTGCACCACGTGTTTATAACGCACAAAGCTCCTGGTGTGGCTACCTGGGAAAGGTCCTGCCCCACCTCCCTTGTTATTCCTCATCCAGGACCTTCCTTTCTGTCCCACCCATGCCAAAGGCAAGACTTGTCCTCTCAAGGAGAAAAAAGAATTAAGGAAATTTAAAAAAAAAAAAACCACCCTCGGATAGGAAAATGCCTTTAATGCTCTGGAAGCAGAATTTAGAGACTTCCTTTATCTGGGGTTTTTGTCCATCCCAAAGTCTCCATTTGTTCTTCCCTGATTGTTTTCTAACTTTTCCAATTATCTCAGGGGGGCATCAATTTTGTTTTCAAAGTCAGGCATTAATTTAAAACAACACTTTGAGCAATCCTGCTTGTTTCTCTCTGAAGGTCTTTTTAATGGCACAAGCATCTGCATAGCCCATCAATCTTCCCTCCTGGATATCTGGAGAGCCATCTCTGTCCTTCCAGAAAGGCTGCTCCAGGAGCATTTATTAATTCCAGAAGATTCAGATATCTCATTACGCCTTACCTGGAGAGCCTCTTTCTGGCTGGGGACACATCAGGAAAGTTTTGCAGCGGTTGTCTCCAACTTGACTTTTTTCTCCCTCAAAAATTACCCCAGAAAGCCTCAGATTCAATGTCAATAATTGTAAATAATGCTGATTAACAGTAATATCATTTCAGTGGGCCTGAGGTGTCTTGGGAGTGAATATTCCATAGAGTTGGGCTCTTGTGTCTCCTTTAGGGATAAGGAAAATAATTTCTTTGTATTTGTAGCCTGTGAAATCCTGCAGTGCTCATTTCAGATATTAATTAGGATTATCCAGGCAATTCCCCATAGTGGCCTTAACTGTTTGTAACTGAGTTTGTTACTGAGCAAAGATTTGCTGGGATGAGTGGAAAAATGGGATCAGCAGCTTTTAACCCTCTCCAAGGCATGGGCTGGGCTGCTCTCCTCCCACTCCTTTCTCTCTGCCCACAAAGAATCCGATATTTCCACACCTTTTCTATCCTTGTTACCAAAATTTGAGAACTGAGACTTAAAATCGGCACCCTGAACAACCCAAAGTTTTCCAAATGCTTCCAGGGAGGCTCTTTCTTTTTCCCTGAAAATATCCATTGCATTTTTCCTCAATTAATCTTTGTGATCTTTTAAACATCCACAACTTCCTAAAGAAAAACGTCACCGAACGCTTGTTGATATTTTGGATCTGCCACGAATCTCTCCCAGAAATTACACACAACTCCTTAAAATTATTGTGGATAAGGAATCTCAGAGCTTGCAGAGTCCACCCCAACCATCTCCTCAAAATGAAACAGGTCATCACTAATTTAATAATTAATTACAGTATTTTTGAAGGCTTACCCCTTATAGTATTAAGGAAATGAAACAGAACGAGAAAGAGGAGAGGAGAAGAATTTCTACCATCCCCTGCAATACTCCAGGTGTTATTAAAATACAATCAAAATGTAAAAGGTCTGATGTGAGAAGGAAATATGGAAGGATTGTGCTTTAAAAAACCAAAATATTAAGCAGGTGATGCAGGAGATGAGTCAGACCCCCAAATAAACTCCAACTGTGCATTGGGAGGGCAATATCTCCATTTTTCAGCTTAATTGAGCCTTGTGATTATTATTTAAATTGTGGGTCTTTTTCTTTATGATAAAAACAATGAAACTCAGTGCATTCTCAGTTGCAATATTTAACAGTTAACTGGGAAAATTCCCATTTCCCATGGGAATTCTGCAGAGTATTGCCAGTAACCAGGAAATCAAAGGGACATTTCCTGCTTGGTTTCCCACATCGGTTACTCTGGTTCAGGTCAATAACTGAGCTCCAAACTGAAAACGAACATGCAAAAATCTGTTTGCAATCGTATTTTAATTAAGGAAAGCTCCTTACAGATGATTAAACATAGGCAATCACGATTTGTGATTCCAAGGAAATCCTCACTCGTGAAAAATCAGTGAGCTTCGGATGTTCTTATGAAAGGTTCTGGATTCCTTTCTAAGCGAGGTCCAGAGTAAAACCCCAATTTTGTGGCCTCACCACGAAGGTCATTATCCCTCAGGGCAGAATTCCTGCGTTAATAAGGCACCAGATTTGGGATAGAAGGGTTAATGTTGTGTTTCTCATGGGGTAGGCTGGATTGTAGAACCCACAACATTTAAAATTGGCACGTTTAAATGAGAATTAAAGAATATAAACACGTTACTTAAATCAGCACTGAACTACAGCAACACGACACCACCACTTTGAGAAGTGCTGGGAAAATACTCACATTAACCAAGGTTATCATGGGATGTTCCAAAAGGGCAGGAAAACGATCACAACTTACCCTCCTGGATCAGGCCAAAAGCTGGTATTCCATGTTCCATAAATGTAATCATCCCTTCACTGTTCACATCACTGCCACCTTTTAACCCTAAAACACCAGCTGAGAGCTGGGGCTGGAAGCACAAAACCCTTCCTGCCTTTACATCAAACTCCTCCTCACCTCAAAAGCCAATAATGAGGCTTCCCTTTCATTTCTGGCTGCATTAAAGAAATTTAATTAGGCCACAGCTGCAGGCAGCTGAAAATGCAGAGCCCTTCTTGCCTTGCATTAAATCCCAGTTCTGTTGCATTAAGGGTGAGTGATCCCTGAGGAGCTGCATTTCTTGGCTGAGTCATCCCAGGTGCATTAGCACCAGAATCATTTCAGCTCGTTCAGGGCCAAATTCTGCTTCTGGTTACAGGGTGGTGACTGCAGGAGAGCAGCGCCATTTCCCTGGATTTTGCTGGGAATCTTGCTCTGATTCCTGGGATGTGAAGTGCCACCCCTCAGGAGCTTCCTCAGCAGCTGGGAAACACAGAGCGAATTAAAGGGGCTCAGACTTTCTCCGAAATCTGAGTTGTTGTTCTGTTTCAAGGAAATAATCACGTTTCTGATGATGGATTTAAACCGATCTCAGAAAAATCGTGAATTAAAGATTCAGGGGTGGGAAAGCATGATGAGGTTAACCAGAGAATTTGGCCCGATCATTCAGAAAGCTGCTTTTGCTGTTTGCTTTTTTGCAACTGTTACACTTCCAAAGAAAATTATTGCAGCTTCAAGGAAGAGAAATCTTTCCAATGGGAGATTGTCAAAACCAGAATTAAATTGGATATTGGGAAAAATTCCTCCCAGTGAGGGCGGGGAGGCCCTGGCACGGATTCCCAGAGAAGCTGTGGCTGCCCCTGGATCCCTGGAGGTGCCCAAGGCCAGGTTGGAGCAGCCTGGGGCAGTGGAAGGTGTCCCTGCCCACGGCAGGGGTGGGATGGGATTTAAGGTCCCTTCCAACCCAAACCATTCCATAAAATGTAGAAATATTGGGGAAGGTACGAACCTGCCCTTGTAGAAACCAACCTAACAAGAAATCTTGTTATTATTTTGATTTATCGGAGCACACGGATGGCTCCTGACCTAAATTACTTCTTGCAACGAAATAAAATACAACTTCCCATGGCATTAAGAACAACCATCGCAAAGATAAGAAGAGAAAATGTTATTTTTTCCTGTTAAAATAGGGATGCAATTTTAAATTTTCTCCTAGCTGAAGCCTGAGAGTCCATTTCCTAGGAATATTTTTTATTCCATGAAAGCTCTCCCTATGCCTGCACACACTGAGGCATGAAAGCAGTAGTTTGGGATGTTATTACATTCCAACAGCTGCCAGCTACTTTTCATTAAAAAGGGACAGACAGTGGAAATAACACTTTTAGGGAGAAAAAAAACCCAACCAAACCTGGAGAATATTTTGATAACTGCAGTTATCAGGTATTTTACTGCTGGAAGTGAAAGGGTTTTGACAAAGCAGCACAGGGGAATTGTGAGGGCATCGCCGTGGGATGGAGCTCGGAGTCGTGCATTGGGAAATTCAATCTTTGTCTGGGCAGGGAGGTTGGGAAAAATCCAAATTCAAAGGCTCTGGTTTTGCAAGATATTGAGAATGACCTGAAATTAGGGACTGGGAGCTTTGCAGCTTCCCAGGCACATCATGTGCCAAAGAAAACGTCACAGTCAGCAAAAATATGCCCAAACTGCAGCGAGACTCTGAATGAAACCATGGAAGGAGGAATTCCATCCACACCACCCTCCAGCTTCAGCTAAACTCAAGGATTTCAGCATCCCTGGAAGTGCCCAAAGCCGGGTTGGATGGGGTTTGGAGCAGCCTGGGATTGTGGAAGGTGCCCCTGCCCACGGAACTGGATGAGCTTTGAGGTCCTTCCCAGCCCAAACCCTTCTCGGATTGATTCCATGATTCCGTGAGCCTTGTAATTTCCTTGGGCTGATCCCATTTAAATTGTGACATCAGATATCCTGGCCCCACATCCCTCTCCCACCTGGATTTGGTATTTTTAAGGGACAGCCCTGCAATCCACACATGTGAAGTTAAATATTCTTTTTATTTGCATTGCGAATTTGAGGGTAGAATGGTTAAGTTAGAAAGAGAAGCCTGGGCTGATCCCAGGGCTGTATTTTCCTGTTACCAATATGAGCTCCTTACTCCTCATCCGTAACTCCAGCAGGAGGGACAATGCAGGAAGCACAAGAAAAGTCCCGCAAAATTTCTCTCTATGAAGAGAATCCATTTCCCCCTCCCCTTTCCTCCAGAAAATGTTTATTCCACAGAAGGCTGAAGGTCTTGGCTAAGCAGAAAAAGCTCCTGCTCATCCCAGCAATTGGAGTGATGGAAAACATCGTGTCAGGAAGAAAATTTGCTGGTGTTCCCCTAATGATGCAAAAATGCTTCCTCATCGCTGCGTGCGCGCTGCTCGAACTCAGCTTCCAGCTCTAATTGTTCCTTTGGGCTCCCCAGGGACTGGGATGCTGCTCCCTCCGAGCCACTCCAGCTCGGATCCCGCTCCCTCCGAGCCACTCCAGCTCGGATCCCACTCCCTCCAAGCCACTCCAGCTCGGATCCCGCTCCCTCCGAGCCACTCCAGCTCGGATCCCGCTCCCTCCGAGCCACTCCAGCTCGGATCCCGCCGGCTCCAGAGCCTGCAGGGGAAATTCCAGGTAGTTTTGCAGTCAGGGAAGGTGGCAGTGGGAAGGAGCTCTACGCTCGGTCCCCACACCCTCACACTCCTACATTTTCCTGGGAAGAAGCAGCAGCACAAAGGGAATGATCATGTTCTCAATCAGACTTGGAAGTCTGGGAAGAACAAACCCAAACCTGGAATTTTTCAGCGAGAAGAAGGAAAGTTATAAAAGATACTGAATTAACAGAACACCTGAGGATGGAGAGCAACAGAAAAAGCAAACTGAGAGCCCAGCCCCAGCTTGGTCCCCATTCCCTGCACACCAGCGTGGATTGTGCTGCCTGACAGGGACACTGGAATAAATCAGCACATTTTTATCCGTGTGCTCCCTTCATGAATTTGGAGCATTGTGGAGGAAACCTCTTGTCCATGACAAATGGAGGGAGCTGGGCTGGCCGAGGGCTGCCCGTGGAAATCAATGTATTTTCACCCTGCTGTTGGCTCGGGCTCAGGCTGTGCCATCTGGAGCAGCGAATGTTTCACGTGAAGAGGGCTCTCGACCGGGCCTGGATCATCGAGGATTAGGCTGGGAAGGTTTGTCAGCAAATCTCCACGAGGCCGCTCCCAGGAACGACTTCAGCAGGCCCGGGGAGAAGGGATTCACCCCCCAGAACTCCCAATCTGCCAGGGATACCTGTAGCCAGGGAGGAGGGAAAGTGCTGATATTCCAGCTAAATTTGGTGTTTTCAAATTGAGCCTGTAATTGGAAGAACAGTCTTTTATATTCCTGATAATATCGGTGGCATCCAGCTCCGGGCTGGAATAAAAGAGCTGCAGTTTACCCAGTCAGGGCCCTGTTTAGCATTCCCTGCTGCCAGAAATTCCCATTGTCTCCAGCAGGAGCTTTGCCTGCCTCAAACAAAAGGAATTCTGAATAGGGACAGAAATAACCCAGCACAATCCCGGGCTCTCCATCATTCCCCTCTCCCGGAGCCCGGCGGGGCCGGCAGCGGGCACAACCTGCCCTGTTCCCGGGAATTCCGGCAGATATCCCGCCTGTATCCCGAGATTCCCAACCACCATCACCTGCAGCTCCACGGAAACACCCACAGGAGATGAGCTGGGACCTCGGTTGGGCAGGAATTTTCGTTATTTGGGGTAATATACTAATTTAATATTCTTACTGGAGTGTCCAAGGCCGGGTTGGAAGGGCTTGGAGCAGCCTGGGACAGTGGGAGGTGTCCCTGCCCATGGCAGGGGTGGCACTGGATGGGATTTAAGGTCCCTCTCAACCCAAACCATCCCGAGATTCTGGGATTCTCATCTAGAAACACTGACAAATGAATAATGGGAAACTCTTCTTTCCTCCAGGAGCTGGATGTTTTTTAAGGCCCTTTCCAACCCAAACTATTCCATGATTCCATAAAATAATGACACGTTCCAGTGTGCATAAAGCCGGCGAGGAGAGGAGGGTAAAAAGCTGGAGAGGGAAATGATGGCAGCTCGTGGGTTCGCCTTGCCCCGTGTCAGCAGCTGCAGCGAGTACAAATCCCAAAGGAATTAATAAAAAAAAAAAGGGAAAATTGATAGAAATCTGATCATAAACACCTCCGAGCTGGGAATAATCCATACAAATGTTGTGTTTAATGGAGCAGCCGGGGCTGCCTCTCTTTATGGAAATCATCCCAAACGGAGGATGTCTCCCAAGGAAGATGCCAGTGCTGATTCATCATCCTCATCCACGCGCCACACCAGCACCGAGTGTTTGCTCCCGCTTCCCAAACTGGGATGGGATTTCCTCGGAAGGTGCAGATGGGAACAGGATTCAATTATCCTCTGGGAATGGAGGAAACAAGAAAAACCATTAAAAAATAACTCCCTGATTCCCGCAGGATTTGTCTGTCTTTTTTTTCTTTTTTTTTTTTAAGTCATTTTAAGACTTAAAATATTCCATATTCTAGAAAAAGTCATTCCACGAGTCTTTATTTTCTTGTTTGGAGTCATTCTCTTTCAAAATACCACTTTCATCAAAGCCAAATGTTTGGGTTTCAATTCACAGGCCCTTAAAAAATGGGATTTTCTTTAAATAATAGGAAAGAGAGAAAAAAGGAGAGAAAAAATAGAAAAGAGAGAAAAAAATTGTGGCCAACTTTCTGCCTCCAAGAAAAAAAAATCCCAGTTTTTGCCTATTTTTTACTTCTTATTCATTTGAGTTTTGCCATCCTGGAATTATAAAATGGGTGCTGAGATTTGTAACCATTTTGGGAATGAATTAATAGACCTGAGATCTGAATTTTTGTGGGGGTGCTGATGATGGAATTAAATTTTATATAGATATATATATAACACATTATATAATATAAATAGATATAAATATATAGAATATATTGCATAATATAATAATATATTACATTCAATATATTTAAGTATACCTATATAGAGTATATTACATAATATAATTATATATAATCATAATTTCACAGGGATTTTTTCCCTAACAAGAAGAGCTCTTGTAGTACAGAGTATTCTTTTTCCCTTTTCCCCCTTTTTTTCTTTTTTTCCCTCTTTTTCCTCCTTTCTCACCCTTTTCCCCCTTTTTTCCTTTTTTCTCCTTTTTCCCCCTTTTTTCCTTTTCTTTCCCTTTTTTCTTTCCCTTTTGCCCCTTTTTCTCCCTTATTTNTCTTTTTCCCTTTTCCCCCTTTTTTTCTTTTTTCCCTCTTTTTCCTCCTTTTTCACCCTTTTCCCCCTTTTTTCCTTTTTTCTCCTTTTACCCCCTTTTTTCCTGTTCTTTCCCTTTTTTATTTCCCTTTTGCCCCTTTTTCTCCCTTATTTTCCCTTTTCTGCCCCTTTTCCCCCCTTTTTTCCTTCCCTTTTTCCCTTTTTTCTTTCCCTTTTTTACTTCCCTTCCCCCCCTTTTTCCCCCTTATTTCCCCTTTTCCCCCTTTTTTCCTTCCCTTTTTCCCTTTTTTCTTTCCCTTTTTTACTTCCCTTCCCCCTCTTTTTCCCCCTTATTTCCCCTTTTTCCCCCCTTTTTTCCATCCCCTTTTCCCTTTTTTCTTCCCTTTTTCTCCCTTTTTTCCCATTTTTCATTCCTTTTCCCTTTGCAACGATGAGCAGAGAGGCCGATGCAATATTTTAGAGTAAAGCAGGTTCATAATGAAATTTTCTTTAGTGAATAAATTCTCCCCAAAGGAGAGTGAAGTTTACTGGATTCACCCGTGCTGGTTCACGCAACCAGCAGCTGGTTTTGCCCACAGATTTTATAGAGAAAAAACACTTTATCAATGGATCTGTGAACTCCAAAATTTTAATTCTGCCAGAAATTCCAGCCAGCAAAACCTCCATTATCTCCTCAACACCTTGGAGTTGTTCTGTCTGCGGATTTTGTCCTGGGAGACTGGAATTAACGCGATTAAATTCCTGTAAGGAAGCACAAAATCAAACCTGGAGAGTTGGAGCTGTTAACATTTTTATTTCTTCACCTCTGGAACAACACTGATCTTTCAAACAGTGAGAAAAACAATTTTGGCTCGTCGTTCCTGATAGGAAAATCCCACACTGAGAACTTCCCGGGGCATCCCTAAACCTCTTCCCTGGAAAAGAAACTCTGCCTTTGCTTCCCTGGCAGGGGATTCCTGCTGCCAGGCCTGGCCTTCTCCTGGGGACTGAATGTCTACAGCAGCACAAAAGCGAGGTTTGAAACTGTAAATTTGGGGGAAGAATTGGATATTTTGGGATCAAATGTCTACAGCAGCACAAAAGTCAGGTTTGAAACTGTAAATTTGGGGGAAGAATTGGATATTTTGGGATCAAATGTCTACAGCAGCACAAAAGTGAGGTTTGAAATTGTAAATTTGGGGGAAGAATTGGATATTTTGGGATTGAATATCTACAGCAGCGCAAAAGTGAGATTTTGGAAACTGGCCTGTAAATTTGGGGAAGAATTGGATACTTTGGGCTTGAATATTTACAACAGCACAAAAGTGAAGTTTAAAATTGGTCTTTAATTTTGGGTGAAGAATGGGATATTTTGGGATCAAATATCTACAACAGCGCAAAAGTGAGATTTTAGAAACTGGCCTGTAAATTTGGGGGAAGAATTGGGATAACTCGGGACTGAATGTTTACAGCAGCGCAAAAGTGAGATTTTTGAAACTGGCCTGTAAATTTGGGG
>VZTF01008223.1:1647720-1699221 GCA_013397755.1 Cnemophilus loriae
AGCAGCACAAAAGTGAGGTTTGAAACTGTAAATTTGGGGGAAGAATTGGATATTTTGGGATTGAATATCTACAACAGCGCAAAAGTGAGATTTTGGAAACTGGCCTGTAAATTTGGGGAAGAATTGGATATTCTTGATTGGGATTGAATATTTACAGCAGCACACAAGTGAGATTTGAAATTGGGCTGCAAATTTGGGTGAAGAATTGGATACTTTGGGATTGAATATTTACAGGAGCACAAAAGGGAGATTTTAAGCTGGCCTGCAAATTTGGGGAAGAATTGGATATTTTGGGATCGAATACCTACAACAGCAGAAAAGTTAGGTTTAAAATTGGCCTGTAAATTTGGGGAAGAATGGGATATTTTGGGATCGAATATCTACAACAGCACGAAAGTGAGATTTGAAATTGGCCTTTAATTTTGGGTGAAGAATGGCGTACTTTGGGCTTGAATATCTACAACAGCACAAAAGTGAGGTTTAAAATTGGCCTGTAAATTTGGGGGAAGAACCGGACACTTCAGCAATCTTCCCCCTTTCCCTTGAGGCTCCTATTTCCAAACCACCTTGGGCCAATCCCATTTCTCCACCGGGGAGATGGGAGCTCCCCTGTGCCAGGAGCTGCCGCGGGTGCTCCGGGACGCGGGGGCCGCTGAGCTGGGTGGCTGAGGGGTGGCCGTACAACGAAGCCGTGGTCCGGCGCTCCTGACAGCTGCAGCCTCTCGCCGAAGCACCATTCGGAGTCCAGGCTGTTAAATTCCGTGGATTATTTACCCCCCGGCCGGAGCTGACGCGGATCTCGGCGAGTCAGGCTGATAGCATAGGGTTAAAATGTTTCGAATTATAGTAGCAAGAGTAGGCCCGAAAGCAATATGGACATTCTGTTCAAGCAAATCTGCACCTGTGTACTGAATGTTCATTTAGGGGGGGCAGTAAGAAATTAAGATAGATGAGTTAATTGTGTGACTGCACCTGGGAAAAGGGGGTTCCAAGTTATGCTTGTGTAAAAACAATAATGAATAGATGATTGTTTAGGGGTTTCAGGTTATGCTTGTGTAAAAACAATATACACAATAATGAATAGATGATTGTTCAAGGGTTTCAAAAATCATGGTCGGGTAAATGATTAATATATGATTATATAACGGGAAGGGTATATAATGTAAGCACCTGAAACTCATGTTGGGATTGATTTGGGTTTGTACCCCTCTCCCCCGGTGCCGCAATTAAAAGCACCTTGCATATAACCCGCGTGGTTATGTGTTTCTACGCTAACAAGGCGTTGCTGCATCATTTTGCAATTATTCCTCCTGACAGGTCCAAGGTGGCTTCGTGCATGAGAAACATTTAGGGAGGATTTTTTTTTTCTCTTTCCGTTCGATGACAGGGTTATTCTGCTCGCTGGAGGGACTGATAGCTCTGAGTGTTTGCACTGCAGAGCTGTTTGGGGGAAGGACAGGGGCTCTCCCTGGATAAAAAGCTGCTGGGAGCACACCCAGGATCCCAAAATCACTCCCGTTTTTAAGGATATTCCAGATTTCTATAAACAGATCAATTCCTGCTTAAAACTGGTGTAAAGCTAAAGATTTAATGGATGCATGGTTGGAATCTGCCCGAGGAGAAAGGAGTGGATAAAGTCTGACCCATCCTCAGGGATTTCTTTTGTCCCAGCAGTCGCCCCCGAGGCCAGAGCAGGCTCCTCCAGGTCCAGGGCATTAATTAGGATAAGGATAATTATTACTTTCTCCTCTATTGAGAACTTTCAGGATCTTTATCATGTTTCCCCCTTTCTCATAACTTACCAGGAAATCCTTCCATCATTTACAAGGCCTAATAAAAATGCAGAATTCTTTTCATAATTGTCAGGATGTTCCAGCCCAGGTGAATTTCCAGCACCATCCCCTCACTGAGGAGCAACAGTTGCACAGCAATTTTGGAGCTGAAATTTCCATTTTTTTTTCCATTTCCCATCATTTTCGTGTCTTTTTATTGTAATGGGTGAGTGTAGCACAACTCAATGCTGATGTGAAATCACCACCACTTCTTTTTTCCTCTTTTATTGGGAGTTAAATTTTTGTTTGATATCATGTTATTACTTTATTATTCAAATCCTGCCACTTTAAGTGGGCAGAGGAGAATATTTGGCTTTTTTTTGTCCTACATTTTGCAGGAAATTTGGGGCTTTTCCGTGTCAACTTCCCAGAGTTTTGCCTTGTTTATTTTCAAGTAGAGAGATTTTAAATTTACCTTGAAAAAAAAATACTCTGGAGCTGCATTTCCCCTTCCAAGCAGTTTCAGTTCCCAGCTCACATAAGTTCTGTAGTTTTATATTAAATCCTTCAACTCAGACAAGCCGGGCTCCTGTTTTCAGATGGTTTCTCCTGCTTTTCCAAAAATAAATATAAATAAAGTGCTGCTGTTGGGTGGGGAATGTGCCAGGCTGTCGGTCCTTGGGATCCAAGTGCCATCTCGTGTTCATACGCTGCATTTCAGGAATTTTTCTCCTCACAAATTCCTCCAAACCGCAGCTCCCGAACTCCACGGAAATGCTTGGAGAGGTGTTTGTACCATTCAACACCCAATTATTGGCAAACTGAAACACCAGCAGAGCCAGTTCATGATAAATAAAGGTGTAGATTTATAAATAGGAGCTGTTTATATAATAAATTCTTGGGGTTTCCTGTAAAATCCACTTCCAGTCCCTCCAGTGGGATGCAGGTCTGGCTGTGCCATCACCCTCCTCATCCCTCTCCCAGCAGGATGAGTCTCAGGGGAATTAGAGTTGCTCAAAATTGTTATTTTACCAGAAATTTTATTTTATTTTATTTTATTTTATTTTATTTTATTTTATTTTTATTTTTATTTTTATTTTAGCAGAAATCAGGAGTTGGAAACTGTAGGTTTGCAGAAAAATGATGGGGTTTTAACAGCAAGCTGCTCAGGAATTAAAATCAGTTTTCCTGAAAAGTCACAGCTGAGATAAATTTTAAAAGGTGGAGAAGCTGAAGGGTCCATCTTGAGATGTTTATAAAGTTTTGAGATGAAAGTTTCAATATTTAATAATGGAGCTACATTTTAGAAGGAAATAGATAGAAAACTAAATCAGAGTTGGGACCACGTGGAATACCTGGGAGTCAGGGTGTGCCCAGTTCCAGGCATTGCAAAATCACCTCTCAATTTACCCTCGACTTCCACCATGGAGGGGCATCAAGTTCAGAGCATTCCAGACTGAAAAAAGTCCAGTTGGATTAATTAATTCACCCCTAATTAAAAACAACCCACCACAGGTACGCTCTGGTTGTACAAAATTCTGTTTCGGGATGAGCAGTGACAGGTTTGTAACAAATCATTTCCAGAAAGAAAGGAATTAACGTTGAATTTGAAACCCAAATCTCTGAACATAATCCATGTAGGATGTGCTCGGCTCAGCTGGAATTTCTCTGCTCTTTCTCCCTTCTCTACACTCTGTTTTCTCTCGTTTTGTCTCTATTTAAAGATTATGTCCCTAATTTTATCTCTCCGTAATTGAGGGACTTCCTGAGCTCTCAGGTACGGCCCTGCTGTCCCATCAGCAAGGCAAGAACCACCTGGAATGCTCAAATTCCCATTAAATCCCCATTTCCCCAGTGGCTTGCAGGAGGTCTGGGCAGGGCCATCCCATCCAAGGCACTGCAGGATTAAAGGAGAGCTCTCCCCTTTCCTCTCCCCTTCACCTGAGTGAAATCAGACTGAAACCAAGGGCAGATTTACAATAGAAACGAAGATAAAACTGCGAATTGTTTTCTCCCAGGCTTCACTGAGCATGCAAGGAACTGGGTAATAATCACTGGAATAATGTCTGCTCAAATTCCAAACACAAGGAGAGCTACCACACATTTTCCAAAGGAAAAAAAGTATCTGGAGTGTTTGCTTTCAAACCATTTAATCTTTTACCTCTGCAGAAAAGATGTTTTCTCTCCGTTTACACACCCAGAACGATAATAAACCTTTTTATCTGTGCGGACAAAAGAAAAAAAAAACATTAAAAATGTGTTACAATTAATCCTTAATCCTTGTAAGAGTCCTTCTACAGCAAAATGGAATCTCTGGGGATTAAAGGAGAGCTCGTTACTCACTCTGCAGGGTCACCAGGAGGAGCTGGGTTAATGGCAATTAATCAGCAAGGAATGCACATTCCCAGAGGGTTTATTCCTTCCAGGATCTGAAGGAGCCTTTGAGGAAGATGGAGAGGAACTGCAGAGACAGGGCAAGGGGGAATGGCTTCAAACTGACCGAAAGGAAATTTAGGTTCATATGGAAGAAATTCCTCCCTGTGAGGGTGGGGAGGGGCTGGGATGGAATTCCCAGGGAAGCTGAGGCTGTCCCTGGATCCCTGGCAGTGTCCCAGGCCAGGCTGGACGGGGCTTGGAGCAGCCTGGGACAGTGGGAGGTGTCCCTGCCCCTGGAAGGAAATGAGATGATTTTTAAGCTCCACCCCAACCCAAACCATCCCGTGACTCCATAATCCCATTTACATGACTCTGTGCATTTCCAGGGCGCGCACATGGCAATATTCCCAACGCAGCTCCCCTTCCCAGCGGGGGAAAAAAAAACCAGGAGAAGTCTGAGAACCCATGAACACCCTGAGCAGCTTTGCTGAGTGCTTCTCTGCTGGCTCGGAGCAGCCCTTTGGGTTCCTTTGCAGCGACGCCAATCCCGTCCCTCCACGTGCAGAACGGGTGCCCCAGGTTTGCTCCGTTCCCTTCTCCTGCCAAACCCTGGCAGAGTGCAGCTCCACGTTCCCCGCCCTGAGCTGCAGCGACAGGCTGCCAGGTGCTGCCAGCGAGGGGCCGGCGACAGAGGGATGGCTTTGGCTTTCCATGGAATTCAGTGAGACAAAGCAGCAGCACGGGCAGCTCCAGGAGGCCTTTGGCAAAGCAGCCTCGAAAATGCCCAATTCCAGAATGTTCCGTTAGGAAATAAAGAGCGTTGTCAAAAGAGTTGTCTTCAATTTGCTGTCGCAGACCTGGATATTCTCACTGCTTGGGAAGTGGGTGCTACCAAACCCTCACCTTGTGGTTTATGTGAGGTTTGGGGTTTATCGTGAGGTTTGGGATTTATTGTGAGGTTTGGGGTTTATTGTGCTCAGCAATCTGAAGTCTAAAACCTCCTTTTAGGAGGTTAAAATGTGGCTAAAAAAAGAATTTAGCCGCATTAAAGCTCATCTGTGGCTTAGCATCTACTGCCACTTCATTTAAGTGTTTGTTTGCATGCAGAAAATGCTGATTAAAAGGCAATAACTCCTTCCACGGGCTTAGAGAAACATTGTGGGGTTGGGTTGGAAGGGACATTAAAGCTCATCCAGTGCCCCCCCTGCCATGGGCAGGGACACCTTCCACTGTCCCAGGCTGCTCCAAGCCCCGTCCAGCCTGGCCTTGGACACTGCCAGGGATCCAGGGGCAGCCACAGCTTCTCTGGGAATTCCACTCCAGTCCCTCCCCACCCTCCCAGTCAGGAATTCCTTCCTTTTTCTATCCCAACCCTGTCCTCTGCCAGTTTGAAGCCATTCCCTGTGTCCTGTCCCTCCATCCCTTGCCCAAAGCCCCTGTGTATCAGCCAAGCTGTAAAACACCAATGCTGGGACCCTCCCTGGCTGAATCCCTGCTGGGATTCACTGCTCCTGAGCTTGGAGGAGCTAATCCTTGAATATTATCCAGCTTTCCTCCCTGCAGGGCTTTATCCCAGGGTGCTGAACCAAGCAGATCAGTTTATCAGCTCGGTTATCATCAAAAGCAATAAACGATGCTGCTTTCGTTGCAAATAAAGGGGGAAAGCAGCAGATAACAAAACCTCCTACTTGACAATAAGAGAAAGCTGAATTACAATTGTTCCTGCACAGTCCTGATCCTCTCAGGACTAAGGAACCTGCAGCCATTCCAGGTCCCTGCAGGAACAGCCCAGAAGTGCCAAAGTCCAGCAGAGATTCCCATGCCTGGAGCTCAGCCACGCAGGCAGAGGTTCAGGATATCGTGGCACAAGCATTTAACAGCACATTTTCCCATTAGCAGTCGCTTTTTGTGTCTTTTTTTTCCTCCATAAAATTCACGTTTAAACTCCAGCCATGGGCTGCTTCCCCCTGAAGGGTGGCCAGGAGTCAGCGGCCTTGTGAAGGGAACCTGGGGAATCAGCATATTGTCTGAGGGGAAAAATGGGTGGAAAGAAGAAATCCTCACAAGAGCCGGCAAAGAAAATCCTTGTTATTCCTCATACACTGCAGAGCTTGCTCAGCCTCCCCTGGGTGAAAAGTTAAACTCGACCTTTGTGCTCCTGCCAAGGTCGGTGACTGCTGCTCCTGCGACTCAGACTTGCCTGGGGCCTGCTTTACCTCACACAGCAAAAAAATTCACAGAAAGAGTCTTGAAACCTCAGGAAAAGGAGGGGAAATGGAAAAGTTCGGGCCAGTTCTCCATCATTTTCATTTTTCCCTGCTCTTCCACCCGTCTGGTGGGAATCCTTTGTTTGCAGTGATGGCAAGGAGGGTTTGGAGAGGCTGTGGGAGGCGTTTCCCAAGGATTCTGCTCCAAACCAGCCCTTCCTCCATCTCCTGCCAGCATTTATCCCTCTGCCTGTGTCATCCTAGTTATTTTTTATCAAAAACACAGAAAACTGTGTTACATCCCATTCTCCAAAGCAGCTTCTAACAGGTTACATCAGCCAGTCCACACCTAAGTTGCAAAGTGAATTTCTGTAGCCAAAGCAGGACACAAAAACATTCCCATGCTGAGCTGCACGCAGGAAAAACACAGCCCAAGGAACTTTAATAAAGAGCTGCGCTCCAAAACCATCATTTTTATATTTAACTAGGGCTTCATAATGTCATTAAAAATTTAGGTCAAGCACACGATGTCCAAAAGTTCTCAAGCAACACGAGGAGAAAATTATCTGCCAGGAATTGATGTCCACTGTTGGGTAGCAGCAGGTAGCAGTTAATTGAAAAGTGCCTTATCTCTAATTATTCTGCTCCGTCCTCCTTAGCAGCCCCATTAGAGCAAATACACAAGAAACAGCCTTAAATACTCTTGAGCCTGATGTAAAAAAGAATATTTGGGATGGTGATACTCTTATTTTAATCCATGTTTTCCAGAGGCTGCTCGGCAAAGCCCTTTTTTCAGGCTGTATCCGTGATGTTTTCTGAGCCAGGCCTACACATTCCATGATGTTGCTCCCACAAATATAAAATTTAATTTGACTTTAGCTTTTTTTCCCCCTCCCCTCCTTTCTCTGAGGTAGAGCATTTCTATTTTCCCTGGAAATAAAAATGGATTTATGGCTGGAGGAATGGCAGCTCGTTCTGAGTAACTCCGAGAGGCTCCGCAGCCTCTGAGAGTGCAGAGCCATTCTCAGCCTTTCCGTGAATCCCTTCGGAGATTCCCGAGGCCGTTCTGATCCAGCAGCAGCAGACGGCCCTTGGCTCCGGGAGCGATTCCGACCCAGAATTTCCCATTTCATTACTGCAAAGTCCAGCCCTAAGAAATTGCTTTTTCCCTCGTTAGAAGAACTGTAACTTCTCCTTAACCACTCTCACCCCAAAACCAATATTTCACCTCGTTCCAGCTGCTCCTTCCTTCCCCAGTTCTGTTTCCAGAACGAAATGCCCACAAAACCAGCAGCATTTTAACGTTCCTGTGCCTTTTCCGTGCTGGGGACACCTGGTGGCAGCTCCCCATGGCCTCGTTTTCCACACAGACACGACCACGGAATTCCAGAATAATTTGGGTTGGGAGGGACTTTAGGGATCACCCAGTGCCACCCCCTGCCTTGGGGACACCTTCCGCTGTCCCAGGTTGCTCCAAGTCCTGTCCAGCCTGGCCTTGGGCACTGCCAGGGATCCAGGGGCAGCCACGAGAGGTGCGAGGGGATGTGGGGCATCAATGAGGACAATTCCCAACGAGCAGCACACAGAGCCCTTCACCCAGCAAACCCAAAATTCCCAGCAATTCCAGGCTGTTGCACTTGGCTGCACAGTTTTTTCTGGAAAAGGAGCACGAATCCCCAAAATCACCTGCAAAGAGGAGCAAGAATCCCCAAAATCACCTGCAAAGCCAAAGGTCAGCTCAGAAACCACCCACAAGGCAGCTCTGTGTTT
Organism: Cnemophilus loriae; assembly: GCA_013397755.1. Taxonomy (NCBI): domain Eukaryota; kingdom Metazoa; phylum Chordata; class Aves; order Passeriformes; family Corvidae; genus Cnemophilus; species Cnemophilus loriae. The sequence continues at coordinate 1,655,846 of VZTF01008223.1, forward strand.
CCTCACAGCATTTATGGGAGTGTTACACCTCATCCCGTGAGCCGGAGAGAAAAAACTGCTTTAATTCCACGGCGCACATCCCTCCTGCCTCCCAGCGTCCCTGGGACCTGTCCTCCAGGCAGGGCTTCCCCAGGAATTCCCTCTGAGCCCTCCCACGCTCCCCTGCTCCGTCTGGTGCCAGCTCTGGGTCCCCAGATGCACTTCCCTGGTGCTGCAGCAAAAATATCTGCAAAGGCAGAGAGATCTGCCCTCCCCTGCTGAGGGAGAGCTCCCAGGAGGAGAGAATCCCAGTCAAATTCTCTCCCAGGAGGAGAGAATCCCAATTAAATGTGGCTTTTCTTGAGGGGATCGGGTCGAGTGCAACCATTTCTGGCTGGAGCTCAGCAAAAATGCCTCGTCTCAAACTCCAAAATGAGGGCAAAATTTCCCAACGAACTTTGGCACTTGCTGAGCAAAGAACTAAAAGTGAATATTTGCATCCCAAATTCCTTTTTGTGGCAGCCATGTGGTCTGGGGCTTCTCCCACCCCTGGGAATTGCACCTGGCAGCAGAAATAAACAGATTTTTCCAGTCTGTCCTCATATCTGTAAGTGGTTATCAGGATCTCTCTTGATTCACATCCCGATATGGATTCAGAGCTGAGGATAAAACAGCCCCAGCAGTTTAAAGTGAGATTATTCTGAAATTAAACCCCGCTTTAACACAGGGATGGTTCTCCCAGCTCTGCCCTAACACGACTTTGTGGCAGTGACAGAGAGGGAAAACTCGGAGGCTGGAAAACAAGATCATGGCACGATGCTGAGTTAGCAAGAGCATAAAGCAAAGCACGATAACTGATTTTCCAATTGCATTTCATTTGGGGAGTTTAAGACTTAAATAAAGAGAAAATTGTGGAAACTTCTCGGAGCCAGAAGCCATTAGCAGACTCTAACTCTAAATTAGTTTAAAGGGATTCTGTCAAGACCATTTTGAGCCTTTTAAATTTTTTTTTCCATGTAATTAATGTCCCTGCAACATTAGTTCCAGTGGCTTTGAAGCTGGAAAATGGCGTTTGCTTCCCCATCTTCCCTGACATTGCACCTCCCCTCATGGCTCCCGTGGAGACTCATTCCAGCTCTAGTTTGATTTATTTATTTGGCCCCACAGATATTCCTGATTCCTGCTTTCCCACAGGTCTGGGGGATGTTTTACATCCCACAGAGCCTCTCCTGGGGTGTGGGACACTGACAGGCAGCAAAGAAACTCAGCTGGGGCCATTTAGAGATGGGAGACAGCACTTTGGGTTCTGGTTGGGCCACATCTCTTCGAGAACTGTTGGGGAAAGTATTAATACTGACAAATTTTATTAAATAAAAATACGGATTGATTGATTGATCCTCATTTTCCTTTCATTAAGCTGACCATCACCGCAGCTGGTGGTGGGATACAGAGAATTAAGGAGCAGCTTCAGGTGCCACAAGTTCCCAGGCAGAATTCCTTCATCTGGGGAAATTCTGATTTATAAAACCCAGGAAAAACTGCTGAACTTCTAACTGATGGGCTTAGATGTGTCCAAGCAGCAAACCCAGCCACTTTTCCAGAGTTAGGGACCAAGCCTTGGAAGTTAAACGTGGATATAAATAAGTGGTGCAGTAATTGGCATTCCGAACGTTCCGTGGCAGTGCTGCCTGGAACATTGTGTTATCACTCTCCTGCTTTTAACACGGCTTTGGGGGAAAAGAAACACCTCCAAAATGTGGAGATGAAGTTTCAATTCCTTATTTTTGCCATTTGGATTTGGAGGTCCCTTCAGTGCAGGATTTTGCTGCCTCCGTGAGAGAAGTGCAAAATTGTGTTGACAGAAGTTTTCCTTTCCTGAGCATCTTCCCATCAGGGATATTTCAGTGCTTGTTCCACCCTGGCAGACTCTGGGAGCAGTGGAGATTCCAGCTGCCAGGAAACACAGGAATAACCTGTGTTTACATCACCACATTTAATAATTCAGACAGCAAAACAACCTGAAAAAGCCACGAAAAGCAGAAATTCCTTGGTGCTCTGGGTGTGCTTCTGAAAGAGCTGGGCCCACTTAGATTATCCAAACATCAAGAATGATCCAGGAAAATTATAATCCTATTTAGATTTGTGATGCTTTTATGGCACTGAAAGAATGGAAAAATGCTGTGCCCTAAGTTTAGCACAGTTTATCTGCCATAGATTTAATATCATTTATTTTATAACATCAATTCACACCGAAATCTCTCTCAAGCAAAATTGCTTTGAATAATTTTAAAGCTCTTGATTTTCCTGGTAATCGTTTATTAACCACAGCACATTTTGTGTTTTTTTTTTTTAAAGCCCTCTCAATTGGAGCTTGTTTTATGTGAAATCCTTTCAATATTTTTGAAGATCTTATAGAAACAGCCCCACTGCAGCCACTTTTTCAATCCACGCAGGAACCACTGGGCTCCAGCTGGGCTCTGACCCAAACCCTTCCCTCTGCTGAGGGCTGTCAAACTCCCAGGGCCACTTCTGAGTCCTCCCCAAAGTCAGTTTGGAAACTCTGGTGCTGTAAAGAGCATTTTAAGGGACATTTTCCACAGGGTCACCCGTGGCCTGAGCCTTTGCTTCAAGCCACAACTTGGCATGTGAGATGTCCTCAGCAGAGAATATTTTTTCCCCAGCCAAACTCCAACTCCTTCCTTCCCCTGGTGTCCGAAATTGATGTTGGCAGCTTTGTGCTCTGAGTAAGAAGCAGAGTTTATCAGTTTAAGTGACTGCAAGCAGACGGGATGAGCATCTTGGATAACTCACAGAAATCACAACCCTGCTCGGCACTGACAGGCTCCAATTTGCAGCCACGCAGAGAAAATTCTCAGCTCTTTCTCGTTCGTATTTTATTCCTCCCCGAGCCTGGAGCCTCCTAAACCTTCACTTAAATTCCTATTTCATCTAAGAGCAACAAAAATCTTCCAAACCTGAGCCCACAGCTGCACCTGCCAGAAGGGGTGAGAAGCTTGGGGGCACTTTTAGCCTGGAGACAGCAAATAGGCAAGGGAGGAAAAGGCTGATTTTTCAAAAATTTCCATTGTTTCACCTCAGAATTCAGGGATTTCAACAAATTAAAAATAGTTGGATCTATCCAGGTGTTGTCATTGCAACATAGCATAAATTTACCTTTCTTTAAATCCCATTTCTAGCTTGCAAGTCCTTTGTGCCTCCTTAGGGATGGTGACATGCAAATTAGGTTCTACTCTTTAATTACCACACCTTTATTACCTGCCAGACAACGGGTGAGGCAGCAGCATTCAGAATGTGCATGGATTTTTATGTTTCTTATATTTTGAAGGCAATTTATCCAATGGTTTCCTGGCGGAAAACCTCTTTATGTGGAATTAAACGGCTGAAGGTAACAAAAAATAGGAAAAGACCTCAAAGATCATCGAGTTCAGCTGTCATTTGTGCCTCTGGAATATCTCAGTTTTCATTTTTTGCCCTTTACCAGAGCCCCAGGGCTGAGATTTTGGGCTCTGCTGTCAGTGACACCCAGCACCCTCCTGCTGCTCCTTTTTGCTCCAGGAAATCCTCAGGATGGTTCCAATCCTCGGCTTCACGAGCTCGCTGAGATAAAAAACTCCTTTCTTGGCTTTGCAAAGCCCAGGGGCAACTTCAGAGAGGGAATCACCCTTCCCTCTTTTAATCTCACCCCAAACAACACCATCATCATGATAATAAAGAGAATAATAACAATAATAATAATAATAATTAGTGACATGTTTATGTTCTCCAGCACCTCCAGCCTCCCACAACAGGCAAGGAGGTCTCGCCCCTGCTGGAGGCTCCAGCTGAGGAAAGGTTGGGGCAAAAAGGGATAAATCTACCAAAAGTAGAACTAAAAGAAACCTTTTTAATTAAATTTGATTTGGAGAGGCAGAGGAAGGAGGAGGCAGGCTGGGACTTGTCAAGCCCTGCACACACAAAGGACAGAGCAAAGCCCTGAGCCCTCCATGCCCAGCACTGAAAAGGGTGAAAATGCTCTTTAATAAGGGAAGGAAATGGGCCTGGTGTAGTATCCAGCTATAAATACAGAAATCCTGCATTTCCGTAGGAAATGTCAATGATTTCAGCTGAAAACTCCCCTGATTTCAGCTGAAAACTCCCTTGATTTCAGCATCTTTGCAGGAGAATAAATTTTCCACGTGATTCAAGTCACAAGGGCAGCAACCAAGCGGGGACCAAGAGGTATAAAAAGGGAAAAAACCCTGGAATTCCTGTGTTTGGAAATCCCCTGGCACTGCTGGCTCCAGCCTTCCTCTCCTGCTGCACTTCCAGGGGAATGAGGTGGCCAGAAAATGTTCCTGAATCAGATCTGGGCTGAAGTGTTTTTCAAATATCATTTCCCAGCGGGAAAAAAAAAAAGCAGTTTTGGACAGAATGAAGCTCCTGGAAGGATATCCAGAGGATAAAAAAATCAGACCTTTGGCAAAGAGAAGACACCAAGCCCCACCTATACCTGAGGGAAAGATCTGCTCCTAAGCATTTAAATTAAATTAATGATAATCTTAATGCAAATTCACTGCTGCTGAGCTGTTCTACACCAGGCAGCGAAGACTTATTTGTTTAAAACCAATCTCAGGTTTCTTTCTGACAGTTCCAGAAAGTTCTGAAGTTGTTGGGCTTGTTAAATCTTCAAATAAAACTAAAAATTCAGTCAAATTCAGCTGCATCAGCCCACGGGGGCTGTTGAGAGCCTGGCAACTCCAGGGCATCTCAAGCCTGAGTGTGCATTAAAAGAAGTGACTGGAAAAGTTGGAAGAAAATAAAGTATTGTTTAAAAAACAGCTGTTTTGTCATTTTTTCAGTCTTTGGTAAACACAGAAGGTGCCAGACTGCAGCAGATTGCAAATACCCAAAGCTTGGCTTTTTCTGCACCACTGCCACCCAAGCTGATCACAGGAAAGAATTAATAATTAAGGGTAATTATCTGACTGGACACTTTTTAATATGCTGAACTCAGGCTCGTGTTGTTTATGGGAAGGGAGGAAAGAGGCAGGGAAATTCTGGGATGTGCCAACCTTATTGTTTGGAATTATTTTGACTGAATATTTCATCCTACCTCTCACAACCACCACGTTGTTCTTCTCCATTTCCCCTTTCCCTTGAATGCCAGAGGTGACAGGAATGGGAAAAACCCTTCCTAATTCAAGAGTCAAAATGTGCTGGAATTTCACTGCCCTGGTTCTTTCCTTCCTCTACACAGAAGGAGTTTTGCTGAGGAAAATCTCACCAAAGGAATGACAAAGCTGTTAAAATAAAACTTGGATTTGTGACCTTTCTAGTGAAAAGATTCCCTCTCTTTCCAGCTTTGCTGTTAAAAAATCTGGGCTGGGAAAAGTTGGTTGGAAGTTGACACCTGGAATAGAGAAATATCTCAGCAAGAGCCAGTGAGGATCAGCAGAGGTCAGTGGAGGGTTTCCAACAAACCCTCAGAGTCATGGAATCATGCAATCATGGAATTATGGAATCATTTAGGTTGGAAAAGCTCTCTACGATCATCAAATCCAACCATCAACCAGCACGGCCAACGCCACCTCTGACCCATGTCCCCAAGCGCCACATCCACGGGGCTTTGAAATCCTTCCAGAGATGGGGATTCCACCCCTGCCAGGGCTGGACAACCCCTTCCATGAAGGATTTTTCCTGATTTTCCACCCTGAGCCTCCCCTGCCCAGCCTGAGGCCGTTCCCTCTCCTCCTGTCCCTGTTCCCCGCGAGCAGAGCCCGACCCCCCCGGCTGCCCCCTCCTGTCAGGGAGTTGTGCAGAGCCACAAGGTCCCCCCTGAGCCTCCTTTTCTCCAGGCTGAGCCCCTTTCCCAGCTCCCTCAGCTGCTCCAGCCCCTTTTCCATCTCTAGACACACTCCAGCCTCTCAATCTCCTTGTGAGGGGCCCAAAACTGCCCCAGGACTGGAGGTGCCTCAGCAGTGCCAGAACATCCACGAATTCCTGCCACAGATCCCTCATTCCTGACGCTATTTTTCACACCTCCCACGTTTTTCAGAGCTGCTGGAACTCTGTGGCTGTCACTGCCAAAATCCCAACCTTCCCCTTTGCCTGAGTTCCCGCCCAGCTTCAGCAGCACCCATGACTTTGCCACTGCCTTTCAGGCCTCGCTTTCCCCATCCTAAACCCCAAAACCCCGGGAAACACCCGAGTGCAGTTCCTGGCACACAGATCCCTTGTCACAGAAATGAGGAGCTGCAGCTGCACCTTTGTGGGCAAATCTTTCTGTGCATTCCTAAAACGGGATGGGGTGTGGGAATGTTTGAGAGCTGAGCCCTGACAAAACACTTTCCAGCCATCATGTGCTGCCTAAATCCCTTCTCTGCTTCCTCTCACCTTCCTGATCAGTTTTCTCTTCATCTTTGTGGCCAATCGATTTAAATCTGACACTTCTGTCTCTTGCCCAGCAGCCTAAATTTTGCTGTCTGTTAAAGGATTCAAAATAAAGTCAGTTATTATTTCAAAATAAAGTCAGTTATTATTTCAAAAGTACCTTTAAACATGTAAAATATAATAAAAACTGTTATACTGCTATCCCAAGTCACAAAACCCAGCTTAAACTTCATGTACTTACATATGTCATTTATACCCTCTATGAAACGAAAAACCCTTTTAGATGAGGGGGAAAAAGCAAGAACTGAAGGAAAAACAACTTCTGCTCCTGATGCCGTTCCTCTTTGCTTCCTGCACACAGAATTTCCAATATCCAGGCAATAATTCCAGACCAAATTGGACCAGTGGGGTCAGCAATCCTCTTTAAGAGGCACCTTTCCCCAGGAGGGGGGCAGCAGGTTTTTATTCCTGTGTCTCTGCCTAAGCGTTGGATAAATGATGTGCTAAAAGCAGATGGCAAAACTCTTCCTAGACATGGCTGGAAAAATTGGACTTGCTCGGAGTGGTCCCAGGGGCCTTTTCTCAGAGCATTCCTGTACAAGGAGAAACAATTATTTTCCTTTTGGCTGCTGTTGTGTCCTGCTGGGGGAACGCTGAACTGGAATGATGAACTCTGTGAAGGGTGAAATGAGGGTTGCTGCTGTTTCATACGCTCAGTGCTGAAGAGTTCGGGCTCCCACACACCTGGCAGGACTTTTCTGGCTCAGTCACAGCCTGGGCTCGAGTTTTGCTCCAAGTGCTGCTCCCTGGTGGCACCTGGCTGGGGGGAACCAGGCCGAGGAGCTGCTGGGGGTGAAGCCTCCGAGCAGGGATGTGGAGCACCTTGCTCCCCCTCACAATTCATTCCTTAAGTAATAAATTGGTTTTACTGGTGCTGAGCTCAGTTATGAACCCTCAGGCCCCACTGACTGAGTTTAGCCCCACATCTTCCCCAATCACTCATGGATTTGCCCATAAATTTTCCAAGCTAAGCAGCAACAATCTCATGTCCTCAACACACACACAGGATGGAGGAAAACCCGAAAACCCACGGCACTGAAGGCATTCACCTCCCAGAAATAACTCGTTCAGCTTCCTGGGAATGAGAAAAATCAAGCTTGAATCCCTAAAAACCTGCTTAAGCTTTTGTCAGGCTTGCCATGATCTCGGCTGCCAGGAAAACAAATCCTTTCCGAGCTCGTAGCCCTCAGTTCCAATCACAGTGATTTAATTCAAAAGCAAAAGTTTCCTCTTACAGCCAGGAGGCACCTGGAAGTACTGGACAGCTGGAAAGAAGAGCAAAACAACTCAGGGACATTGTTAAAAACATCTGGCTATGAAAAAATATTCATCATTTAACAAGTTGTACAGCCCAAACGCTGAATTTTAAACTAGGCCCAAACCAGAAATTCCTTTCCTTGGGTTTAACCTGGGCTGCAGAGGCTCTTCCACAGCTGGAATCCCCACCTCCAAACCAGCATTTTGAGCATCCACGTGTGCAAAATGAGCATTATTCCTTGGAAAAAGAGCCCATCCTTCCGGGATCCAAAGCCAGGTTTTTGGGCTCACGCAGCTCAAACTTCCCAGACTTATCAGGAGCAAACAGAACCACCCGGAGCCTCTGACTAAGGTAAACAAAATCCAACATTATATCCCAGGGCTTTCGTCCTTCTCACTGCACCAGGGGGGAAATGGAGTTGACAGCTCTCCTGGAGAATTCCAGTGGCAGGGAAGCGTCCCGAGAAAAACTCCACTGGGAGATCCCTCCCTGAGCCTCTCCCCTGCTCCTTTGTCAAACACGGACCTCTCCTCCTCACACAAATGGGAAATAAAGAGCAGAACTCCAGCTCTGATCCAGCGGAAGGAACAAACGCTAGTTTTCTCCGGAGCTGGGGGAAGTTGTCTTTGTGTTGGGCTGAGCTCAGAACACCAATTAAGCCTGGAGGACATTCATTACTCCTCCTGAACGCTCAAAAACACAGCAGAAAATCTGCTTTTTACCTTCGGTAGCAGCAGCCTAATTTCACCAATGATTTCGCCAAAAGCCTAAAGGAAAGAGATTTTCATGGATTCAGGAAAGAAACCAACTATTCCTTGCAAACTGCTCCGTTCCTGAATTCGCCCATTGCTTTTGAACCTCAAATGCTACAAACAAATCACCGCTGTTTAGATTCGTGGGTAGTTTTTTCTAGAAAGCACTGGAAGCCTTCCAGCTCCAGAGCAGATTCCCTAAGGAGAATGGAAGCAAAAATCTTTCCCTCAAACACAGCTTTTACAAAGACTTTTTTTTTTGGTGAAACATCATTTTCTTAAGCACCAGCACACAGGTTTTCGTCACACTCACTTTCCACCTTTTTAACTCACGGCACTTTTAGAGAATTCATTCCTATTTTCACCTTGGATGTCCCAAGAAGCCTCTTTTTTCCTGGAACAGATCCTGCTTTTTCTACCCTGAGAAAAATACCTCAAGCTCGATTATTTTTCTTAAAGTCATTTTTATTCAGCGCTCGACGACGGCGCCAAACCCCAGAACGCTGCGGAATTTTACTTCTAAAGAGGTGCTTCTATCGAGCAGCCATTCTCATCCTCGTGTAATATCTCATTTTGCCAGCAGTTGATTAAAATCCATCCTGTTTCACTGGGATCCACCCAGTGACACTCCCCTGATACCGAGATACACGGAGGAGATAAAAGAAAATAATACATCACTGGCAGGGCTCAGAACATTGCTAAAAGCAGATATTCAGCACCTACTTATCTTTTATGTATACAGATATCCGTGGTGACAAATAGCCTATTATGGTCTGTGATTGACTGAAAATTGGGAACAGAAGCTGGAAAAGAATCCTGAATAACTCTGAGGAGCAATTCCTGCTCATATTTCGCATTATGCACCCGCAGATTGCCCGCGGGGAAAGGAAAATAGGAAAGAAAACAATTTAGTTTTAGTGTGGCTGCAGCTACACCTGGAGCTGGTTGTGGGTTCTCCCAGTAATTAATCCAATTAACAGGGTTTGGGGTTGCCAGTGGATGAAATTCCAGCATCTCCAGGTATTTGTCCAGCAGGACCAATACCAATTTAGTTTTAGTGTGGCTGCAGCTACACCTGGAGCTGGTTGTGGGTTCTCCCAGTAATTAATCCAATTAACAGGGTTTGGGGTTGCCAGTGGATGAAATTCCAGCACCTCCAGGTATTTTTCCAGGAGGCCTCGACCCTACAGGGCTCATCAGAAAAGAGGGCGAGAAGCACGGCAGAACTCATTAAATAATTAAAAAATCATCGACACTTCGGAGGTTTTTCTCTCTGAGCTCAAGGACACTTGTGCCCAACACCTTCAGTCAAATCCTGGTGGCTGGCAGGGCAGAATCCTTGAGCTCCTTCTTGGGTTTCTACTCACCCTCCCCTTGGGCAAAGTCCCGTTGTTTTTCGGGGAGTACAGCCCTCGCTGGTGTCCCTGGGAGCTTCGGTGTTGACTTCTAAGGATCCAAACGTCACAGTTCAGTGAGAGCCTGCACAGAAACCGAAAGTCTGGCACCCAAAATCCATCCTGGTGCGAATCCCAAACAGGCGGTGCTTTCCCTGGGAATCCTGTGTCTGCTGCAATGTTTTACAGCAAATTTCCAGCAGCTGCCATCCCCAATCTGTCAGAGCTGGACAGCAAAGTCCTAAATTCCCAGTGAGATCTGCACTGCTGGTGAATTAACCACGGATTCTGTGGCCCTACAGATTATCAAACCTTTCATAAAAGTTACTTTTGTCCTAATTACTTTCCACCTTCCCATCCACAGATTTAAAACAACCCCATAAACTCCTCTCCTCAGACAGATAAATCCATAATTATCCAACTGAGATTTCTTTGCTTGGTTTTTTTTTTTTTCTTTGTAAGCATCAGCTGCCAGAGAGGAGATGCTGCTCCCATCCTGCTGATCTCATCCAAAATCACTGCTCCTGCTACCCCAGCAGATCATAATTCTTTCCACCATCTTCATTCCACCCAATCCATCACTGACTCAGGAAAGCTCCTGGAATGTTTGGGATCCATCATTTCCATGGGCAACCGAGACATATTTAGCTCCTTTCATAATTCTTCACCCATCAAGTCATCAATCTCTTCAGTCCTTTCATCATTTTTGTGGCTCTTCTGGGAATGCTTTCCCAAATCCTTCCAGACTGGAGTGCTCAGCTGAGAATGCAGCATTTCAGCTGCACTCCTGATCCAGAAAAACCAGCTCCTCCTCTTTCACCAAGTACCCAAAATCAGAATTATGTCATTTGCCACTTTTTTAGTCCAAATTTCAGCACCTGAATCTGAAAATCACCAAATTGGCTTTGCAGATGTTTAGGGATTATTTTCTTCTCAATTCGTTCCTAATCTTTTCTCCAGAGAGTTCAGGTTTGAAAAAAGCTGGAAACACCAAAGTTCATTGAGTTGGCTGTATTTTGTCTCAAAAAAAGATGGCAAAAGCAATTTGATTTCCACGCAAACAACAAAAACCATTATTTGCTTTCTGATTCCCGTTGGATATTTTTGCTCAACTCTTTGAACTTCTCATTTCACCAAAACAAACTCTCCAAGGACTCCTCACTCTCAGGCTGTGACCAGATCCAAAGCAGTTTTCTCATGGACAGAAACTGATTTAGGCTCACTTGAAGCTTTAAAAAACATTTTTGGAGGGAAGCTCTGGAGCTCCCCGTCTGTCTTTTGGGTGCTCCTGAATCTTTCTTCTTTCCAGGCCTGGGGTTTTCCATGGGAACACTGAATTTTGAGGTGAAAAGTCACCTTTAAGTGGCTCACAAGGGAGGTCGGGTGCAGCTCAGATGCTTTTCAAGCTGAATAAACACCAACAGCCTCCAGAAACCCAACTTTTCCCAGCACCGAGTGAGGTTCCTGAAACAACACTTTGAACCCTGCGCTCATTTCGAGCTGTTAAAAAATCACCTCATCCCTTCCACTCAATAATTTTCTGATTTATTGCAAAAAGGTGAGAGGTCCTCCCTCCCCTCACCAATTACCTGAGCCCCCGGCTGCTCTCTGATGTGTCTTTGCATGAATAACTTTGTTTTCAGACTTCCTCGTCCTTCTTTAACTTGAATTATTTGTCAAACAAGAGCAATTTTCCCCTCGCAGAAGGCAGCTAATTAGCGTGGCAGGCTGTCACTTTGTCACACCGTGGTGACAAACAATGCAGGAGATTAAAGAGTTGCTAATTGGCTGATACTTTCGGTAGCAATTTCAGCCCGTTAATGCAGCAAGAAAACATCGCAAAGTTGTTTTGATCAGGCTACGGGAAAAATTCGACCGAATCAGCTTTTTCAAGAGGAAGAGTGTTGTCCCACAGGAGAAATCCCAAAGGCAGGAAGCCCTTCCAACGTGGGATTAAGGGAAAGGACTGCTCTGGGTGTTGTAGGAATGTTCTGCCAGCAGAAGAAAGTTTCTTATTAATTATTCCTGGATTTAGGGCCTTTATTAAAGACCCGCGTTTCCAGCTCACAGAGGGATCGGTGCTTTCTAAATGGGCATTGAACAACGGAGATTAGAGGGATTTGGGATTTTTTTGGGTGAGTTTTCTGCACATTAAAAGGACCATGGAATCACAGAATGATTTGGTTTGGAAGAGACCTTAAAATTCATCCCAGTCCACCCCCTGCCATGGGCAGAGACACCTTCCACCGTCCCGGGCTGCTCCAAGCCCCATCCAGCCTGGCCTTGGGCACTGCCAGGGATCCAGGGGCAGCCACAGCTCCTCTGGGAATTCCATCCCAGCCCCTCCCCACCCTCACGGGGAGGAATTTGTTCCATGTTAACCTAAATTTCCTTTCAGTTTCAGTTTGGAGCCATTCCCCCTTGCCCTGTCTCTGCAGTTCCTCTCCATCTTCCTCATCGTTTCCTTCAGATCCAAGGAATTCTAAACCACTCCGTGATGAAACTCTGACCAAAAAATTGCCCAGATTGCCCCAAAATAATTTGAAACTTCGCTGCAGCCACTGAAGAAGAGTTAGGAACGCTTGAGACAGAATAAAGGGCCTTTCAGTCACCAACAATTAAGCAGTAAAAGACAAGATAATCAGAGTAATTAACAACATTTAGACGAAGGAAAGGTTATAAAAGCTAACAGCATTCATTTTGTGGCTCCTGGTAAATGCAGAGATTTGCAGTGGGTGGGCAGCAGCGAGGTCAGTGCTCCACGTTCATCCCCACACCTGGCAAACCACTGAGGAAAATCAAACACAGACAGCTGAAAACACGGCAGAGAATTGTTCTGAAAGACCCCGGAGCGCTCCCTTCTCCTGGGGAGAAAAATCAGAGAGACAGAAACATTTAGAAATATAAACAATCCTCACCGTTTGGGGAATGCTGGGATACGAAAGCCTGGATGAGCTTCAATCCTCTTTTCCATTGCCAAGGCCTTGCTAAATCTTCATATTGCTCAAGAAATTCTGGAAGCAGAGCTGCTAAATAACCACACTTGGGAAGGTGTTGTCTCCTGCCCTGTCCTGATCAGTCCCAACGAGTCAGAGCTGCTCTTTCACTTCAGCTGCTTTCACCTGGAGTTTCCTGGTTCCTGCAGGGAAATCGAGGAGGAGAAGTAAACCATGAAAGGAAATAAAAGCATCTTCATGCAGACCCCAGAACCACAGCACAGAGGCTGAGGTAGCCTCCCTGAAATGCACAATTTCAGAATTTTTTAGATATCCTATAGCGTTCAAGGAGGGATCTGCCATCCTCTGGGACAGTACTTTTAATTAGGAAAACATCCTGGCAAAAACGGGCATGGGAATTGGGCAAGCGTGGATGTCAAACCTGATGGGAAATCCCCAAAATGCCACTTATTGCTGGGGAAGGGATGTGGGAGCTCATTTCTATCAACAGAAACGTTGAAAGGCAAATAAAAGACGGAGAGGAAAGGATGGAAGTTTCTCTCCTGGCTTTCTGCTCCAAGTTCTCCCCTTCAGGAGCTGAGCACTCCACAGTGAAAGAAGGCAGGAGGTTGGAAATGTGGCAGATCCAGGGTCCCACCTGCCTGGCACAGCCATTCCCTGGATAATCAGCAGGGACAGGATGCTTTGGCCAGAGAAAAGAAGAAATTAATGAGGTTTCTGTAGGTAAAATGTTGCTTTTTGGCACCTTCAGCTCGAGTCCAGGCCCCTGCTGCTTTTTTTTCCCCCCTTCAAAAGCCCAGAACTTTCTCCTGAAGGGATCTAGGAAAAAAAAAAATGAGAAGTTTATGTGTTTGGGGGGATCCAAATGTTCCTGCTCTACAATTTTCCTGGATTTTCCTGATTAAGCTCAACACAACCACTGAGAGAAAGAATCCCACAAAAGAATCATTAAAGGAGGGAAAGGATCCCACAAAAGAATCGGAATAAATTCCAGCTCCAAGCAAAGCTCCCGACTTCTCCCCAGCTCCTTCCCAATTTAAGGCACTAATTGAAATCACTCTGCTCCTCGCATCAACAAATGAAGGGTAATTATGTTGTTCCCTCAACCTTGCATTCACAGACTGCATTGATCTTCATTATATTAATAAGTCAAACGATTCCTTCCTCTCTGCATAAGCAGGGAATTATCCTGGAATTATCCAGGAATGGATCAGCTGGGATGCTGGGCATGGAATAATTCCCCTTTTTTTCCCCCTCTTGCTTGTTTCCCATTAATGGCTGTACTTCATCTGCTGCCACCAGTGCCTAAATGGGGGGATATAAATTTACAGGATAATTACAGAGTCTTCAAGGCAAAAACACGGGAATGGCTGCGGAATTTTGACCAAATTCCCAGAGGATAAATAATTCCTGCAGGCTCTGGGCTGCAGATTCAACTCCTTGCTCCACAATTTCCAGGGAAGAAAGCCACAGAAATGCAATAAAAACTCCCAATTCCTGGTTGAGTGAAGTATCTGGGAATTCTCAAGCATCCCTATTTCCTCCTAAATCCCCCTGAGTAGCTGAGCTCAGCCCATAACCAATCTGTCTGGAAAATTAGAGAATATTTCGGGAAGAACTCGCTGCCTGTATTTAACTCAGTGCCCTCCTGACCTTTAGTTAGGGCCTGGAATTCAGCAATTTTTACCATCCTCCATTTCCCACAAGTTTTCCAGGAGAGAGAGAGAGCAGAGAGCTCAAAAATATAACTGTGAAGAAGCAAAGGGGAGGGGGAAAAAAAAGCCTTTAAACTCTGCTCCATCCTCACGCAGCTATTTTGGATGCTGCATGTGCAAGAAATTCTGGGGAAAATTGGCTTTTCACTTGTGCTAGGAATTGAGTTTTGTTTCAGAAATGTCAATGTATAAAATCCTCCTTCTTTTAAGCAAATTTAAAAAGTTACCTGCGAGCCTGCAATGTTTTAGAAATACTAGTTCTAACAAAGGAGGAATTAATCCAACAGGATACGAGTCCTACCAGAGCAAAAAAAATCTTGCTTTATGCATAATTTTATTTTTTTTGTGTTCAAATCTCGTTTTTTAGGGTGGTTGGATAACCAGAAAAAAGAGTGGGGGAAGAAGAACTGCTGGTTAAATAACCAGAAANTTAGGGTGGTTGGATAACCAGAAAAAAGAGTGGGGGAAGAAGAACTGCTGGTTAAATAACCAGAAAAAAGAGTGGGGGAAAAAGAACTGGTAGCTAAATAACCAGGAAAAAGAGTGGGGAAAAGAACTGGTGGTTAAATAACCAGAAAAAAAGAGTGGGGAAAAAACTGCTGGTTAAATAACCAGAAAAAAGGGTGGGGGAAAAAGAACTGGTGGTTAAATAACCAGAAAAAAAGAGTGGGGAAAAGAACTGGTGGTTAAAGAACCAGAAAAAAGAGTGGGGGGAAAGAACTTCCAGAGAACAAAAGCAGTTTTTTTTAAATATTCTACCCGTGATAATCAAATGTAATCTGCTGGAAATTTAACCTCTTATTAATAGGAAGGAGAAACATGAGCAGAGTCTAAGAGAGCTGCTAATGAGGCTCATTTAGCACAGATTTTAATTACACCAGCCCAGGCATTCCGAGCTCTTCTGCTGGGATCTGAGCTGAGTTTATCTCCCAGTGCACAACCTGGAAGGTACAGAACAAGAAATAAAACAATGTTCCATCTTCTTTAACGACAAACAAGACAATTCCACGACATTTTAAACGTTGAATAATGAATCTTGCAAAATATTAAATCCTTTAATTCCCGTTGGAGATCTTCAGGGCTGGGCCAACCACCCTGGGAATGTCCCTGATGGAGGAAAGGTCCACGAGATCATTCATTCTCAGCCATTAATTCCTTATCAATGGCATTTTTGCATTTTCCCCAGTACGATAATGAAGTTTGATGGGGGGGTTTTTTTCATCTTTTTTTTTTCAAATATTTCTAAGTAGCTTCACTAGAATGAATCCCAGCTTTTAGGAACCACTTTTGTTTTCAGGAGCAGCAAACGAGATCCCTTTTTTTTTTTTTGCCAGATTCCACATCAGGCACATCCCCCTGCGGGATGGACACAGCCAAAGCCACTGTTCTTAATCTGTTTCCTCATTTATTTTTTAAAGGAAATTTCAAACTTTTGATTAATCCCAGCTATCTCACCGTTTTCTATTTGATTTTTCACATCATTTGCAGGAATTGCTGAGACTGTTGGGTCGAGCCAGCAGCTCTGCAGCCATGGACCACGAGCAGGATTAATGCTGAATAATTCATTCTCAGGGACTTCTGCCTTTGCATCCCAACCTGGAAAAGCCTAGAGGAACCTGGAAAAAGCCAGAAGGAGCCAGGGAAAACCTGGAAGAGCCAGGGAAAACCTGGAGGAACCAGGAAGGACCTGAAGGAACCAGGAAAAGCCTGAAGGAACCTGGGAGAACCTGAAGGAGCCTCAAATTCTGCATCCCAAGAGAAAAGGAGGCTCAGAAGGGACTTTATTTCTCCCTACAATCACCTGAAGGGAGGTTGAGGTCAGTTGTTCCCCAGAAATCAGCGACAGAACAAGAGGAAACGACCTCGAGTTGTGCCAGGGTAGGTTTAGGTTGGATATTATGGAAAATTTCTCCACAGAAAAGGTTTTCCAAGCCTGGAACAGCTTCCCAGGGCGGTGGTGGAGTCCCCATCCCCGAGGGGATTTAAGAGCCCTGTGGATGTGGCACTCCAGGGCACTTCAACGACCTCAGAGATCCTTCCCAACCTAAAGAATGCTGTGACTCCGTGAAAAAAACCAGCTTTACTCTCCCAAAATTCGAGGAAAAAGGAGGGTGCCGCATCCCAGCTCGGCTGCCACCAGCGTGCCTGACCTTGCAGGCGACAAAATCCAAACTCCTGGGGAGGGTGTGGGTAAATAAAGTGCTCGAGGCTGCCCCGGCGGGGCTGGGAGCAGGGATATTCATAGAACATCAAGCTGTCGTTCCCACAAAATGAGGGGTTTTTTTAAGCTAGTGGCGCTTCAGAAAGCTCCTTAAAACACAGCAATCTTTGAGACAATTTCCTGATGTTATAACATCCCGCGGGAGAAGGGATGAGGGCTGTGCTCGAGTGCTAAAGGACAGGAAAAAGGACATTTGGAAAATCTGCGGTGCCGTAATTACCGACGTGACAATTGCTGGAAAAGCCTGGAAACAAAGGAATGGGGAATTTAGGAGCTCCGTGAGCGTTTGCTGCATTTTAACCTCCCCGTTTAACTCACAGCTTTGGTTCAGTTGCTTTCAAGTTTCGTTCATTTTAAGCAACCCTCAAACCAAAATTGGGCACTGGTGAAACTGGAGCCTGGCAAGTGGGAATTGTTCTTATCCCAGAATCATGGAATGCTTTGGGATGGAGGGACCTTAAAGCCCAACCCATCCCACCCCTGCCATGGGCAGGGACACTTCCACTGTCCCAGGCTGCTCCCAGCCCCGTCCAGCCTGGCCTTGGGCACTGCCAGGGATCCAGGGGCAGCCACAGCTCCTCTGGGAATTCCAGCCCAGCCCGGAATTCCTTCCCAATATCCCATCTAAACCTCCTCTCTGCCAGCCTGAAGCCATTCCCTGTGTCCTGTCCCTCCATCCCTTCTCCAAAGTCTCTCTCCATGGTTCCTGCAGCTCCTCCAGCCCACACTGAGCTCACCCCAAATCTTCTCCTCTCCAGGCTGAGCAATCCCAGCTCTCCCAGCCTTTCCTCCCAGCAGCGCTGCTCCATCCCTCTGCTCATCCTGGTGCCTCCTCTGGACTCGTTCTTCAAATATTTCCATGAAGAACTCCAAAAAGCTCCATTTTCTCATGGAAATCATCTTGTAGTTGGCACCTGCTTGTCCTTACCCTCAGTGGGGCACAGACACTCCCGAACACCTCGGGCAACCCCATTTCCCATTTGTCAGGCAGGGAATAAATTCCTATTTAGCCTTAAAACCTTTCATATATTCTCCTAATCCCCACCTGATTTATGGGATTATTGCACCTAAAGGTAACGGTGCAAATATTTCATTAAACTCCCATGAAATTGAAAAAAAACAGGGAAGTGTTGTTCTTGTTTCAGCCCCAGTGCCAAATTAATTTCTTTATTAGTGACTGAAAGTATTAATTTTAATAACACAATTATTGGTGATAGAACTGGAATTTGTTATCTGTGGGTAGGACTGCAGCACTACTTGTAAAATTTATGCTCGTGCCTGGAAAATCTTCATCATTTTCTAATTAACATGCAGGATATTAAACAAATTTAATCTTTAAAAGCTAGTATTTTATGAAAGAGCACAAGGAAAGAGCATCCCACAAACTAGAAATTAATTATTTAAATTTTTCCAAGTTCCTCGTGAAAAAAAATAAATAATAATGACATTAAAGCAAAGAGATTTCAAGAAATGGAAAAAAAAAACCAACAAAAATATCCTGAGGGCTGTCTGGTCAGTGCTGCTGCTCCTCTTTATCTCCATCCAGCAAGGAACAAACCCCTGGCACCGCGATTTTCCGCACATTTTCCGTGTGTGCTCCTTGCAGCTCGAGCCTCATCCCCCAGCCCGGAGCAATCCTGTCTGGGACTGATACAGGAATAACCCAGAATGGGAGGCAAAACTCCTGGAAAACTCCAAATATTCCATGGACGAGGATCCCACGGGGTTTGTTTGCTCTGCAAAATCCCCCCGGAGGGGTCCTGGACCTGAGGGCTTCCAAGGATGTTCTGCTGCATCCACAGCCACTCCCCGCTGGTTCTCACACCCTTTTCCTCCCAGAACAGCCCAAATTTGGGGTGAAAAATGCAGAACGTCAACGTGCAGGAAGTTTTCAAGTCAAAAAATTTTAAATTGAAACAATTAACTGCTATTTTGTAGGAAACTTTTCTCTTGCTCCTTCATGAAGTATCAGCTTTAAAAGGTTAAATTTGTCTCACGTCCTGCTTGTTAATTAGAAAATGATGATGATTTTTCAAGGCACAAATATAAATTTTAAAAGGGGTGCTGCAGTCCTACCCACAGATAACAAATTCCAGTTCTATCACCAATAATTGTGTTATTAATGGCTCTGTTGATAACTAGAGCCACTGAGGAAAGAGCCAGCGGGGATTTCTCTCCGTTTTCAAGGCAGGGAGGATGGAGAGAAGGGGAGAAAAGGGAATTCAAGTGTTTGGATCTTGGATTGGAAACAGGTTCCTCCCATCTGAGAGGGTGGATGGAGCCTGGGAATGTTCTCTGATGGTTCCCAGTGTTCACCAGCAGAGGAAAATTAAATATTAGTGAGGAATGAAAGATGAAGTGACAACCCCAGCGCAGGAACGAGGGGTTTTTGTGAACTAGGAAGTGTTTCTGTGGCACTGGAATATTCCAGAGTCATGGCATGGGTTGGGTTCCCATTCCAGGAGGATCTGAGGAATATCCAGTCTAATCCAAGCTCCTGAACTGCTCCTGCCTTCCACGTATGTCCCGCTCTCATCAGCTGAGACTCCTGATTTCACTCCTTTAAATTGTATTTCAAAGTTTGCTCCATTTTTAAACATCTTCAGGAAGATTTTTCCCCCCTTTTCAAGAGCTTTTATTGGAACTGACCTCACAGGCACCTTTAAAATTTCAGCAATAATGGATCCATTTCCCAAAGTCTGGGGGTTAATGGATTTTATTTTGGTGGAACCAGGCCCACAGTACAGCCGGGAGCAGTTAATCCAATTGTCTTCCCCTCCAAGGTTTGATATTCCCAAAATATTTTGCGAGATGTGGAATAACTGAGCAATGAGCTGCATGCACAACCACCATCCTCATCCCATCACTCTTCCCCTCCCAGGAAACCACAAAATCTCCTTGTAGGACTCAGGAAAAGAACAGAATTTGAGGTTTTTTGGGATATTTACCCCAAATGTTGTTAAAGGAACTGATCTCTCCCAAATAAAATACTTCAAACACCACAGTCCAACGCAAAAATTGCCTTAATTATTTTCCCCATCCCCTCGTCTGTTCCCAGCTTTGGGGAACTGCTCAGGAAAAGTGGGAGCAGGACATTCTGCACACCAGGAATGTGCCACCTTTTCCAGCTGAAACATCAAGTTGAATTTGCCACTGGCAATTCCTATAAACGAAATAAATTTGTATCAGGAAAAAAAAAAAAAACATTGCGGCAGAACAGAATAAAACTGGAGTTTGACCCAATTTCCCATTCCCTCGGTGAAGTTTAGAGGGTAAAAAACAAAGTAACTTCTTGTAAGCGGAAGAAAATAATGCAGAAAGTTAACGGGAAACATTTAAATTCAAGTGGAATTAAATGGAAGATTTGGAGCTGTGCAAGAAAAGCAGCTCAGCTCTTTAGGGTAATGTTGAAACATCGTCCCTCCAGGTGCTCTTACAGGAATAAAGGCAGTAATGGAGCCATGAATCAGCCAGTAAAACATCCCAGCTCCAGAGCAGGGACAGCGGGGATGCAAAAGCAGCCAAATCCCAAAATCTTGATCGTGCACTGGGGTTTCTATTTATTAAATTTAGGGGTGGGAAACAGAGGTAACGTTTCATCAAAGAAACCACTTTAGGAGCTTTTGCTGCCTGTGCTGTGCGCCCCAAAAGGCAAAATCCTGGGATCCAGCTGCCAGAAAAAGGAGGGAAGGAGGGAAGGGAAGGAGGGAAGGGAAGAGAGGGAAGGGAAGCTGGAATCAACCCTCTGGATATTTAAGAGAGGTGAATTCCCTTAAAATTCATGAGTGGAGACCATTTCCTGTTGGGGGAAAAAAAGAAATCTGGAGAAAGAGTTTGTGTTTCATAGCATTACGGGATCTTAGAGTGATTTAGGTTGGAAAGGACCTTCAAGTTCATCTCATTCCACCCCTCCATGGGCAGGGACACCTTCCATGATCCCAGATTCCTCCAAGCCCTGTCCAGGCCGGCCTCGGACACTTCCAGGGATCCACGGGCAATCTGTTCACAGGAACCTGTTTCTGGTTTGCCTCAGTCATTATTGGAATTCAAACAAGTTCTTGGACTCTCATCAGCTCTAACTTTTCCCAGATTATCAGTACTGGAACTCCTCTGGAACAGGGACAATCTCTAAATATGATCTGTCCAACTTCAGATCCATAATTCAAAATATTGATGATTGTTGGAACAAAACACTGCATGACAGAGCTACCAAACTGGGCCCTCAAAACAAACATCCCTCAAAGTTTGACTGAAACCCATTCACCTGCCAGAGAAGGTGCACAAAACCTCGTTCAGCACAGCAAGGCAAACACAGCCTCGGTTTCTTTGCTGTTCTTTGGAGTTCAAAATGTGAAAAGCTGAGTAAGCAGAACAAAAAATAAATAGTTAGTGAAATGCAGGAGGAAATGTGGTCAGCAGCTCACTAAAGCAGCATTATTCACCTGGACTTTGACTATTTAGCTCAGTTAAATTCATGATCCATAAAATAGAGAGCAATAAAATCCATTTTTTTTGTTGTTGTTGCAGTGTTGAATTAAAGTATCACTAATGCTTGAGAAAACATTGCTCTCGCTCAGCCACTGCTGTGGGTTTTTTAATCAGGAAGCTGAGCAATTGCAGGTTATTATTTCCCCTTGACAAGTTTCAACCCAAGCCTCTTTTAATGCCCTGATACCTTAAAGACTCCCGTGAGCGCAGGAGGCCGAGCTCCAGCACAAGAAGCCACAGCTCCAAACTATTGCGCAAAGAATTCGCGGCGTTTTAAGCAAAGTTTTTTGGGTTTCGGCCCAAAAATGGGGCTGCAACTGATGAAGGCAATTCCTGCACCGCTCCTGCCCCCCAGGACTGGGGCACGGGCAGCACTGCAAGGGGGAATAGGTTCAAAGTGACAGGGAAAAGGTTTATAGTGGATATTGGGAAGGAATTGTTCCCTGGGAGGGTGGGGAGGCCCTGGCACAGGGTGCCCAGAGAAGCTGGGGCTGCCCCTGGATCCCTGGCAGTGCCCAAGGCCAGGCTGGACAGGGCTTGGAGCAGCCTGGGACAGTGGGAGGTGTCCCTGCCCATGGCAGGGGGTGGAAAAGGATCAGTTTTAAGGTGCCTCCCAACCCAGATAATTCTGTGATTCCATGATCCTTTTAACAAGCAAAAAACCCACCCAAAAAACCCCCAAATCCCTCTAAACTTCATCGCTCAACGCCCCTTTATAAAGCACCTCTGTGATCTGGAAATGCAGCTCTTTAAGAAAGGCCCCATCCCTCCCAAGAAATCTCCTTTAAATCTGATTCTGGGCTCCTGCCTCCCCACCCCAAAAGCCGTGTGTTCCTGTTGGTCTGTTACCACATCGGCCTCGTTTCTGCATTACCTGAGTGATCCTCGGAGCTGACTTCAGCCTCTCCTGAGAGCCCCCTGTGGTGCCCAAATGGAAGGAAACTCCTCAGCCCCGAGTGCTGAATTGCAAATGAGGGTGATTTGGGCAGAGCCAGGGCAGGTGAAGTGGGTTTGAACTGCGGGTGTCTGCCACAACATTTCTGCCATCTCCTCCCACGGCTCCAAAGTCAAAATTCCTCCGTTTCACCTCCCAGTAGAGTTCAACTGCCTGCCTCATTCCTGGAGCTTTGGGAAGTGAGACTGCTCCCATCTGCAGGCTGGGAAGGGTTTCCAAAATAAATATCTGGGAAAAAATATAAATAAAAATCAGTTTTTACCCAGCCTCTCCCACAGAACTTTGTTACAGCAGCAATTTCACCACGTACAGGTGCAATTTTACCACCACAGATTAGTGCTGATGAGGTTTTGCTGTTTGCTCTCCACGGTTTTTTTTCTTGGAGTTTCTCTCTCTGGAGTGGTTCCAACCCCACCTGGATGTGCTCCTGTGTAAATGCTCTGGGTGCAGAGGGGTTGGAGCAGGTGATCTCCAGAGGTCGCTTCCAGCTCAAACTCTTCCATGATTCCATGGTTGGAATTGAATTGAACCAACATTCCTTGCTCTGGGAAGGGTTTCTAAAGTAAATATCTGGGAAAAAATATAAATAAAAATATTTTTTTACCCAACCTCTCCAACAGAACTTCATTACAGCAACAATGTCACCATGTATGGAGCAGTTTGATGCTGATGAGGTTTTGCTGTTTTCTCTCCATGGTTTTTTTTCTTGGAGTTTCCCTCTCTGGAGTGGTTCCAACCCCACCTGGATGTGCTCCTGTGTAAATGCTCTGGGTGCAGAGGGGTTGGAGCAGGTGATCTCCAGAGGTCACTTCCAGCTCAAACTCTTCCATGATTCCACGGTTGGAGTTGGATTTCAACATTTCTCGCTCCCAGATCCATCAGCTGCCAGCCTGGAAGAAGCTTGGAATGAAATCTTTAAGGTCCCTTCCCACCCAAACCAGTCTGGGATTCCATGAAAACTCATTATCCCATCAATTAGATAAACAGGAATTTTTCAGAGCACAGCTACTACCAAAATATGTTAATTTAATCCCTTAAATTGCAGCTGGATTTGGAAACTTGATGTTTTCCATCAGAATCTTGATGGTTTCTGCTGATGGAAGAAACTTTGCCTCCACCAAATGAGAAACTTTAGTGGCACAGATGGTTCCATAAATACTTCACTGGTCACTGGCTGGGAACAGTCTGTTAGTTTTAATACCTACCTGGTCCTTTACTGAACACCACGGTAAAACGGGCAAAAATAGCATTAAAATAAATACTTTCAGAACGAATAAAAAATGACTCAGCCACTTCAGAATCCCAATGAGGACAAATGACCTGTGGGTGTCATCTGCTGGCTGGTAAAAGCAATTGAGCCAATGTCAACCGAGCAAAGTGAGATGGAACTCAGTTTTAGCAGTCCTGGAATATCCCAGCAGCAAGGAAAACACAAAAATAAGGCTGTCATGTCTCAAAAGGCAAAGAAATTCATTAATGACTCCTTAAAAAACACCTTGAGATCGTTTTTAAAAAGATTTCTTATCGTTGAATCCACTCAGATGGAAGTGAAACAGCATAGGCATGGAAATGGATAAACTTTAAACTATTTAATCCAGATATCAGTTCAAAATGAATCTAAAACTTACCCCAAATGTCTTGAGCAAGTAAACCAAAAATTCACTCTGGAAATCCTCTGTGAATCAGATTCATTCTGAGATTTCCACCTTCTGGTAAAAGGAAAAAGAATTTCAGTCATTTCATCCAAGCTTCCCATTCTCAGCTGACCAAAATCCCAAGGGAACCCAATATTTCCCATCATTTCCAGAACCCGCCTCCTTTTCACCAAAATATTTGAGGATTTTGCTGCAGCTCAGCGCAGGAGCCATCACCTTGTGGATTCCCTGTTAGGATCATATTTTAAATAGCATTTTGTTCAGAGGGACTCAGACAGAGAATTCCTGAGGAGCACATCCACAGATCCCAGGGACGCTGGATTTGGGCTGGATCAGCTCATCCCACCAGGAACCACTCCAGGTGCTCAGCCCACCCAGAGCATCCTTACCCAGAGCTCCCTGAGTGCTGACACTTCAATATTTTCCAGGATAACATTTTATTAGATGAGAGCTGCAAGAGCTGTGGAATCACTTCTATTTTTATATATTTTCCTCCTTGAATATTGAGGGAAATGTTAAATAACCGAGGAGCCCCGTGGGCAGGGGAGTGGCCCTGCCCTGACAGATGAACCCATCAAGGGGGAAGTTGTTTTAATGGACAAGAGGAGATTTTCAGGATCGTTTTTAGCATAATTTAGATATTTAAGAGGCAGCGCCTCTGCTGAAGTGTTTTCCAAAAGCGTGTTCCAGCAGGGTTCGGAAATCACGGAGTCAGAGCTCCTTTTTCTGCACACAAACACTTCAGGAAGAGGCATTTGATGTTTCCCAGCTCCCATTTAGCTCCAGCATATGTTCAGGTATTCCCTGTCGTGTTTTTACAGGCACAAACAGTAAACTACCCAAAGCCCCGAGGAGCAGAGGAACAGCCTGTGAGCTGCGTTTCATCCCAGAAATCACAGGGAACATAAATTAGTGAAGTCATCTGTGTCATTTATCCCCCTAATTGGCCTTTCCAAAAGGAAGCATTTTCCCTTTCCTCCTTTTAAGTTCCCAGAGCACCCCCTGGGTTTGGATGCAGACACTTCATCCCTTAAAGAGGAATAATAAACCCCACGAATCAGATCTGCACTAAAATGTCAGGAATAAAACCTCGCTGCAAACCTGATCGTTAATGGTCCGTCCTTTCAGGCTGAGGCTCCAACACCCACATTCCCATTCCCAAAGTCCCATTTGGATATGCAAAATAAAAGCCATCTTTGCAAGGCTCTCTGGATCCTTCCCTGGCACTTTGCAGCCTAAGACAGTGATGGTGTTGTGCAGGCTCGGCTCAGGATCCCAAAAAAAACCAGTCAAGAGCTCTTGGAATCACTTCCCCGAGCATCTGTCAAAGGGAGGGAAAAGCCTTTCCCATGATCTGTCAAAACTGGCCAGTTCAGCCTCTCTCAGAGCTGCTCAGGCTCCTTCAGCAGCCAAAAACCATCCCAGCCTGAAAGTGCCATCCCAGCCTGAAAATGAAATGAATATTCTAGTCAATATTATTTTCATCCGTGTCCCCCATAGATTCCCACTGGGACCAATGGGATGGAGATCAGGCCCATTTCCCACATCCCAGTTTATTCTCCTTCTCTCCTGGCCCCTGAACCAACCTCAGAATTCTCCTCCTGCTGCTCCTGCCAAGGGCCAGCCCTCCTGGAAAACCCTGCTCCATTTATCCTAGGAATAACATTAGGAAATCCATATGGAGAGAGGTAGAGATTACTCTTTTACACATTTATACATTTCAGAGCTAAGACTAAGGAATTCCTGCTTAATTTAAGGAAATCTGAGCGAGTTGCAAGGACCTGAAAACCCGCCCAGATTTATTTTTATTGAATTCTTTTTCTCCAAGTTAAAATATCCGTGAGCTACAAACCTCAATCTTTAATGCTCTGCTTCTGCCTGGGTCTTTTCAGGACCACAGCATCAGTTCCTTACTCCCATCAAGCCATTCCAAGGTGCATCCATGAAGGATGAAGGAGGAAAATTCTCGGTTAACAACAGTGAAAATGAGCCATTCAAAGTCTGCAGATTTAATATTTTACAAAATGTTTTCGTGCAGCCTCTGTGTTAAATGGAATAATTCTGCAGCAGTTACCTGTGATCATTTTAAGGAAATCCAGCATAATATATTAATAATTTAGGAGATTAATAATTTAGGATAAATTGACAGATTTGAAGGGTTTGGTCACATTTAAGGTGATTTCTTTGAAGTTTGACCAGGCAGAAATCCAGCAGGACCAGACACAACACTGGAGTTCCCTGTACAGAGGAAGGCCAGAGGGAAAGCACACGGATACATCCACAGGGAAAGCTGGGATCCACACCCCATTTTGGAAAACGACCCCTATAGCTCATTTTGTGTGGAATAAAACTCTTGGAATAAAGATGTAGTAATAAATGGCAAATAGGAGTCACAATACTCAGTTCACCTGGGGGAAACACGGGAGAGTTTTGGACAGAAAGGGACCCGAGATCTACAAATCCCAGCAGGAGGGGCTGTAAGTCAGGGACTGGGATTTGCCACTTAGGCTGAGAGAGGAACATCAGGAACTGGGATGCCACACAAAGAAATGAAGGAAAACGCCAAAAGAGGAGATAGAAAAGCAGCAGATGGAGATCAATACACAGGAGAGAGAATTCCAGCTTCTTTCCCCGAGAAATGGGGGCCCACGCAGCCCCCGCAGGCTGCCTGTGCCCCTGGAAGGATTTTCCAGCAGGGGAGGAGCCGGGCCAGGTGCCAAAATCCCCACCCAGGAGTGAGGAACACCCCTGGGAACGCTGACCTGGGCCACAGCCACTCCTGTCCATCCACGTAGAGCCCGAGGTTGGCACTTTGGTTTGACCCAAGGCACGAACCCAGCCTGGAAATAAATCCAGGGAATGCTGAGCCAGGGTGCCAGGAAGCCCAGCCCCGTGCCAAGCACCACAAAACTGTTCTGGAGGGTGGCTGTGCTGTGTAAAGGAGCAGAGGAGGAGCTGCTGATGGAGAAATGCAAAGAGGAGACACCAGAGAAAAGCATTCAGTCCTTGGGCTTTCCAAGTTGAGCAGCAGTGAAATATTGTTGTTACAACAGAAAAAAAAAATCCCATTTTCTTCCATTTATACAACAGAAAAGCTCTGCTGGTTTGGATGGGACCAGGGAATTCTCACAGCACCGTTAGCACCAAGCTCCTGATGATCACACCAAAATCCCTGACTGAAACAAGGAGAGCAACAGGAAAATCTGCCTCTGGATAAATTACCTTAAATTTCCCACCAGGAAACTTGATTACATTCAACAGAGAAAAACAAAGTGGCAGAGAAGGCGCTAAAGCAAAATCCTTTCCAGAAAACCTGGAAAACAGAGCCTGAGGGAGGATGTGCAGCCCAGTGCAGCCCAGTTTATTCCAGCAGCAAGCTGAGAGCCACAGCCAGCCCCGAGGGCAGCTCTGCTCACAGGTTTGGGGGATTCACTGCTTGGAAGAGCCCAGGAGGCCACCAGAGATCACAGCCAGCTGGTCCATTGGAGCAGAGCAGCTGCAAGGCCAGGAGGGAGCTGGTGGATCTTTATCCCAGAAATTCCTGTTCCCCTCCTGTCTGGATCTTTATCCCAGAAATTCCTGCTCCCCCCCCATCTGGATCTTTATCCCAGAAATTCCTGCTCCCCCTCGTCTGAATCTTTATCCCAGAAATTCCTGCTCCCCCCCATCCGGATCTTCATCCCAGAAACTCCTGCTCCCCCCCGTCTGGATCTTTATCCCAGAAATTCCTGTTCCCCACCTGTCCGGATCTTCATCCCAGAAATTCCTGTTCCCCATCTGTCCAAGTCTTTATCCCAGAAATTCCTGCTCCCCTCCATCCAGATCTTTCTATCACNGTCTTTATCCCAGAAATTCCTGCTCCCCTCCATCCAGATCTTTATCCCAGAAATTCCTGCTCCCCCCCTGTCTGGATCTTTATCCCAGAAATTCCTGGTCCCCCCCTGTCTGAATCTTTATCCCAGAAATCCCTGCTCTGCACTTGTCTTCACCTGGGCTGAGGAAAGAGAAGAGTGGGGCGACAGGTTGTTCATCGGCCCCACTATAAAATATCAATAGAGCTCAGAAAAAATAAAAAATTTAGATTTTCTACCCCCATGAGCTGCTGTTCCTAACCAGCAGCAGAAGGAAAACTGTTGGATTTCTCCCCCTGAATTTCCCTCCCACCTCCTTTAGCTCAGTGACTCTCCGGGTGTAACTCAGCTGCAAACATCTCTCCTGCCCTGTGGCACCTCCGTCCTCCCTCCCATCAGGATTTACCCACTTGGATCACACCCTCCTGAGCCTCTTTCCCAGAAACAAACCCCAGAACATGGAATAAAACATTTTGAACTTTAAAAAAAAAAAACAAAAACAAAAAAAACCCCAAAAAACCTGGCTGATTTTACGCCATATTAGAGTTTTATTGGAGATAGTTCTGCTACCTTTGACTGAAATTTGATTTTAACAAGCTGACTGTGCCAATGCAGAACCAGGCCCATAAAGGTCTGTAAATTTGTTTAAGCACCACTGCTTTTGCAATAAAGCTTTAATAGGCCCCATACCCCAATTCTGACAAGCCAGGCTTGGATTATTTGGAGTTGAGTGGTTTCTTTGTTCTCTCTTAGCAAGAGATGTCACAGCCATCACAGCCTGGCCTGCGTTAAACAGGAGAAAAATTTGCACTTTTTATTTCGCCATTTCGGAAGATTTTTGATGGATGGAGGATTGGGAATGAAATCGAAAGAGCAGTAAAATAAAAATAAGAGATAAGCCAGTAATGAAGACAGACACAAAAGAGGATGAAGATGTTGAAAATGTATTTCTACACTAACTATAAAGTCATTTAAAAATGACCAGGAGGAGGGATCTGAAAATACAATTGCAGAAATTCCTTTTTCTCAATAATTAAGGAACCTGTTCAGGTGAAATAGGATCCTTTTCTTCCCTAATTTTAAACAAAATAAATAATGAGCAATGCCAAAGGACATCCAGAAGAAGCAAGTTCACCCAAGCAGATAACCGTGAACAAGTCAGAGGGGGATGAGCAGGGCTGAATATTTCATTAAACAAAAAGGTGCCAATTTGTGCTGTATTGCCTCAAAAATCTGGAACTCCAGGCACCCACAACCAACACAAAATGGGGCTTTGTTCAGTGAAAATTTGTAGAATTTAAACTGCTAAAACTGGGGTTTAACACTGCGCTAGAGTCCAGCAGCTAAGGAGGAGCCCACGGCCCTCAGAACAAAATTTCAACAAAACTGAAAAATGGCCACGGAAGCTAAAAACGGCCTCAGAAACAATTTCCCCCCCTGAAAATGCCATTTTTCCCCTGAATATTCAGGAAGTCACCTCGTGGATGCACGGGAGCTGTATCAGATGCAGCCACGGGGGTGTCATCAGAACTCTTCTCACGTGGAATAAGTTTCTCCTGTGATATTTTTGAAGAGCACTGATAAAGCACTTCAGAGAGACACGGGCAGTCGTGCTCATCCTCCCTCCTCAGCGCCAGGAGTATTCCAAGAGCACGAGAAAAAAAAAAAAATTGGAATTTCCTGCCTATTATTATTATTATTATTAGCTGTCATTTATATTTCTATCTCTGCCTGAGATTAAGGGAAGTTTCTCCTCCTTCTCAGGAAAATCAAAGTAGCAGGAATAAAACTGCAGAATCAACAACCAACATCTGCTCCACGAATTACGGAGAGAATCCATTTCCCAGAGGGATTAACAACAGCTGCAAAGAGCAGGGATCAATATTGACAGAGTCAAATTATCCAGATGCATGCAGAGACTCGTTTGCTGCTCCTGGAGAGAAATTTTAAAACTTAATAAAGATAATTCCTCGTTACCAAATGTGTGCTGTGGATGGGCATCTTTCTAACTTAATAAAGAAAGGAATTTGAATGTGGCTTCTCTGAGCTTTAAAATTTTATTTTCAAGGATATCGTGGAAGATTTATCAAATTCTTTTGGAATTTGATTTCGTGTTTCTGGATGTATCAACAATCTCCGTGGACTGGGAAATCAAAAAAAGTCAAATTTATGAAAATCTAGCAACGCTGATTAAAAAAACCAACAGGTTCAAATCTCTAAGTCAAAAACCATAAATCAGAATGGGTCAATTTTGATTGCAATTAGGCCTCTCAATTAGAGGGAAGTTAATGATCTAGGACAATCTTAATTTAAGGATTTTCCTACCACTTTTTCCCTCACAAACTACTTGAATAATATTGTGGAATTTATGGGTTGTTGATTGCACTTCCATTTACCTGAGGATGGTGATGCTTCCCGATTGAAAGAGCAAATTAACTACAGAGGAACAAACCGAGTTTGGACCTAAATTAACTCAATTGTGTTCCCCAGATTTTTTTCGCTCCCATTTAATTATAGCTAGATTGTATCATGACTAAATTAAAGCCAAGCCAAATTACTTCTCCAATTCTTGCTCCAGGAATTAATACTCTTTGCCTTCCAGGAGCACTAAAGTACAGAAACTGCTTGAAATTATATCTTTTTTAAAGTGGTTTTTACCTACTTCTAATTAAAACCATTCATCACTGCAAGATCTTTTGGGTTTTGTTGGGTTTGGGTTTTTTCTTTTTGGTTATTGTTCTGATAAACATTCCAGACTAAGCCTTATATACTTAATTTTTAGCAAGTCAAGGCCTTGTTTTGCTGGGATGAGCCCTGAATATTTCCCAGGGCAGGGCCAATCCCAGCTCCTGGAAGAAAAGCCTCTGAAACCTTGACCCAGACCTCAGCACCTCAATTTCCAGAGTTGGTTTTGCTTCCTCACAGTTCAGTGTTTTCACTGTAAACAGCTTTAAATTTAATATTTAATTGAATTTAGTTTTGCATTTTAATTTTTCCGCGGTTTAAAAGCTGAGCCTGGGTTGCACAAAACGCTTCAGCAGCCATTTCCTGAGGGGAAAACGGGTTTAAAACTGAGAATAAGCCTGGTAAAACAGCGCTGGGATCCTTAGTTGAAAACATATATTATATATCTTGAATAATTTGGGTCATCTTCCTTCATCAAGGAAACAGAGCCGTGGAGGAGAAAAACACAGAACCCAGACCAGGTATTTTGGAACAGCTTTTGAGAGAAATGCCTTTTGTTAGGAAAGGAGGTGAACTTTGACGTGGTTTTCCCACTTTTTAAGACAAATTCCATTTCTGCCTGCTGGGCCTGAGTCGGCAATTCCCTTTTTGGGAGAAAGAGTGGGAATGTTTCAGAACTCCTGGGATCAGGCCCTCAGAGGTGTCCCTGTCACCACCCTTCCTGACCCGTCCTAAAAGGCTCTTTCCAGCTAAAACCCTGGAAAGCTGCTGCCTCAAAAACCTGTTCCTTGCTACTGGCTGAGTTAGGAAAAAGGAATTGAAAAGCAGGAACGTCAAAAAAGGGGAGATTGCTGAAAAGCTGAGGAGTTTTCACTTCCCTCAAAGCCTGGAGCAGCAAGGGTTACAGATGAAGGGGTGTCTGGAAAGGCCGGGAGAGGTGAGAGATGTTTCCACTCTCACTTGTTCTAGCATGTAATTACCTGGTTTTTTTTTAATTTTGGAGGGTTTTTTAATCAGACTTGCCACTTTTCCCGTGAGGAATTCATTGCCCAGGGAGAGTGGCCTGTCAGGCACAGGAAAGCTCAGGGATGGAATCTCAGGACTCTGGGACGGGGCAGTGGAGATGCAGCCAGGATATGTGAGCCAGGGCCCTCCCCTGCCCCTGCCCCCTCCTGGGGAGCAGCCACCACCCCCGAGGGAGGGACGGACCCACAGACAGCACACTGCCAACCCAGCGGTGACAAGTGTCACTCACGACTGAGGAGTCACCTCAAAGGAAACTGAACCTGAGCCTGGCCCGGAGGGCTCCATCCCTATTTGAACGTGAAAAATGGATCTCGTCTCCTGATCCCAAAAGCTCTGCTCAGCCTGAGGACTCCAAATGTTAGGATTTGATGACAACCTGAGATTTGTGTCTTTATGACTCCTCCTAAAGCCAAACTAAACCAGGAATGTACACTGGCTCTGTTTTCTCGAGTCTCCAGAGTTCTTGATCTCATTTTCTCCGAGGAGACTGTTTTTATTTAAACATGCAGAGAAGAAAAACAGAGCTTTAGCTTTGAATTAATTGCTGAAGCTCCTGCAGTCCTTCTTCCCCTCTTAATACCCACCAAGGAGCCTCGAACCACTCCCAAAGGAAGCTGCTTCTTACTGAGCACCGAGCTACTCACCGAGTGTGGCACCACCACCGACACCTTCCAGAGCTGCTCTCACCTCTGCGCTGGCTGGAGAAGCTTCCATGGAAGTGCAAAAACCAGAAGCACTTCAAGGTTCACTGTCAGAGAAGCAAAGCAGAAAAAAGAAATGAGAAAGAAGTGTGTCGTTAATGCAGCGGCTAAATAAAACAACGGGCTCACGTGAGGAGAAATATTTGGGATTGCTGCTTTCAGTGGGGTGTTAAATCTTTATATGAACCGTGGAGTGGTTTGGGTTGGAAGAGACCTTCAACATCACCCAGTGCCACGGGCAGGGACACCTTCCACTGTCCCAGGCTGCTCCCAGCCCCGTCCAGCCTGGCCTTGGGCACTGCCAGGGATCCAGGGGCAGCCACAGCTGCTCTGTGCCAGGGCGTCCCCACCCTCCCAGGGAGGAATTCCCTCCGTAATAGAGGCATAATCATAATTACGTCTAATTATAACAGCCTACACAGACACAACCCACCACAGAGTATAACAGTAGATAAATTTCATACCAGGCCAGGCAGAGAGAAGAACAAAAACTGCCAGGGAGGGAAACCAAACTCCACCAGGCTGGACCTTCCCATCTCCACTTCTGCCCTCCAACACCTGCAGCATTTCCATGAGAGTGTGGGAGTGACTGGTGGGAAATATAGATTTAACTGCAAAACTTCAATCCCACAGTTTGCATCTGTGTTAAAACACTCTTGATGACACAACCCAGCAGGTTAAAATGCCAATAAACCATGTTAAAAGTGTGCCCACACGGGCTGAGTGCCACTGCTGTGCCACACCGTGTGCAGGGAGAGCTCCAAAGGCAGGGAAGCCCTCCATGGAAACCCTCAATTGAAAACAAACAATATTATTCACCAAATTATCGTCAGTTTGGGAAGCTGCAGCCATTAATTGCTCCTGTGGCTTTGTGGGTTTAGGTTTTTAAACACAGCACTGGAGTGCTTAAAGATCCTCCTGACTAAATAATTCAAAATGTTTGCACTATATAACATGTTTGAAGGGGAGAGAAAACTCTGCTAAACACTTTGAATTCACGAGCAAGCACCTCATTAACATGCCCTGATATCAAATATTTATTACCTTCTCCACTGTAATGAGCTCATTTAGGACAAATGTTAGAAAACCCCATCCCGTATTAAAGTTGGCAATGTTTTATTTATGGGCACTTTAGTATTCACTTTAGGCCACACCAAAATATAAACATGCAATTAATATTTCATTGATGAGGAAATAAAATCTATTCCTCCAGCTTGTGCAGGCTTGGAAGAGCACAAAGCAGGGGTTGCGTGCTGGGATGCTGCACCCACGTTGCTCTGAGGTGGGAACAATCCATAATCAATTATTAAAATTATCTTTTTCCTTCCCTGTCCCAGTGCCTGACCAGCCCCTGGGGGAACAATCTTTCCCTGATATCCAACCTAAACCTCCCCTGGCACAGCTCCAGTCATTCCAGAGGAGAGATCAGTGTCTGTCCCTGCTCTTCCCCTCCCGAGGAAGCTGCAGACCCCAAGGAGTTTCCCCTCAGTCTCCTCTCCTCCAGCTGAACATTCCCAGTGCCCTCAGCTGCTCCTCATTGCCTTCCCCTCCCGACCCTTCACCATCTTCGTGTCCCTGCTCTGGACACTCTCTAACAGTTTCACCTCCTTCTCATATTGCAGTGCCCAAAACTGCTCGCAGGATTCCAGGTGAGGTCACCCCGGTGCGGGACAATCACCCTGACACCGCCCTTACCCACGGCTCTCCTCCAGGCTAAACCTTGGATTCGCTTTTTGCCGCAGGGAGGAATGTGAGCGGCTTTGGGGCAGAGGTCTGAGCCGCAGTGTTCATCAGGCAATATTTCCCAGATTGGGCAGTAGATGAGCTGAAATCTATCCCCAAAGGCAGCACTGCTCACACATCCCAAATTCCTGCGTTTTTCCTACGCTCGTTTTTCCTTCCGGCAGCAATAGCTGTAACTTCTCGCTGTGTACACCGGCCAGAGAAACTCTCACCACCACTCATCTCCCCAGATCTGCTGGCTAATGCATTCGTGAATAGGAAACCTCACGTAAATGCAAATTTTTCACCCCTCTCCTCCCAGGGATGCTGCCAGCGGCAGAGTTTGGCGTCGAGGAGCCTCTTCCCATTATTCCACCACTCTTGGCAGATGCATATCAAACAGAGGGAACAAAAACCTCTCCGCTGCTGGGGGCTGATCCAAGACCCTCTGGGACAAGCTGTGATCCTCGAGCTGACTTCAACAAGCTCCTGCTGGGCACCACAGCTCCGCTCTCATCCTCGGTGTGCCCACCAATGAAACCCCGAGCGCCCTCAGCAGCTCCACGGGAGTCACCTGCCAAGGAGCGGTGCCCAGCCTTGAGATGCCCCCTCCATCCAGGGCTGCTGGCACTCCTGGCACAGCAAAAGCTCTGGTGGAGCTCACCTTGCTCAGATCTCCTGCTCGTGTGTCTCTCGTTGCTGGGTTTTGGGGTCCAGGCTCACGGCTGCCCTTCTCCATCACACGTGGAATAAATCTTGGAAGATTTGCCACGGGCAGGGACACCTTCCACTATCCCAGGGTGCTCCAACCTGGCCTTGGACACTTCCAGGGATCCAGGGGCTTCTCTGAGAATTCCACCCGAGCCCTTCCTCACCCTCACAGGGAGGAATTCCTCCCCAATATCCCACCTGTCCCTGCCCTCTCTCCATTCCCCCTGCATGGAAAACTGAGTACTCCTTGCAGCCAAGCAGGAATATTGCTGTGATTCCCAGATTTCTCAAGAAATGGTCCCAATCTTCCATTCCTAAAATGTGCCTCTGTCCTTGGATCCAACCAGGACACAGCTTCTCAGCAACACAAAATCCTGCAGCACCATTAAAGCCAAATGTCAGAATCCTGCCCATCAGTCACTCGGTGTAGATGCAGGTAAAGGGAAAAAAAAAAATCTGGAAAAAACATCCTATAGACAGTTTTGACAGGATAAAAGCCTGCTGGCTTTGGAAATAAATGTCTCGGCTTCACCTTGGTGGTTATTTCTGATAAATGCCCCAGCTTTCCCTCCCCAGCATCCGGAGCAGGGCCATTATCCCGTGACAAGGTCCCACTCCATGGGCATTATCTTAGCAGGGACAGTCTGATCCGTCTGAAAAAAAACAAAATGCACAATTTTTCCACGAACGTGACAAATACACGACAAAACCTCCACCCCCAGTGCAGCCCAGGGTACGACTTTACAATTCCAGAGTACAAGCCTCACAAAACGGGGTGTAATTAGCTGCAATATTTTTGATGAGGTTCTTGCACGCAAACAAGCGCTGCCGCAATTCTTTGAAATGGATTCTTTTTTTCCCCCAGGTTCCTCAAATCAAACCAGTGGCTTTACACCCATTATATTAACATAATGGTTCTTAATCACAATTATGCATAATCACGGAGTTTCTATTGCCTGGAAAAACGGTTAGCACAGGTCTGCATCAGCTTTTGGCAAGCAGGGGAAGGAAATGCATTTAGTGAAGCAAATGCAGCTAGAAATGCATTTTTATGCATGAATCAGTCCAACAGGATGCATGATTTGGTGATCAGGCATGGCTTTAAGCTAGAGAAAAAAAACCCAACATTTAAATCCCGATGAAAAATTAATTGTCCTTCAGGGTATATTTGACCATGGAACAATATTCCAGACGGGAGTTAGCAATTCAAGCTCTAAGGTCCTGAGAAGATGCTGGCAAGGATCTCTCTGAGCAAGTTGTAAGCAAGGAATTTATCATTCTGAGCATTCCTTCTGGTTCCTAACAACAAGCCATTGTCCCAAATGGAGCAAAAGTGCCCTTTTGACCTAAAAAAAAATTATAAGGAGAGTGGGGAGGAAGCTAAAAATTCTCTAAAGTCCTCTAGACCCTCAGCTGTTGCCACAGATTTATATTAAAAGTTCATAAATAGGAAGAAATATTAAATCCTTAAACTAATTAGAGAAGTGCCCTGCAGTTCATCTCCATCTCAACACCCCCCACGCTGCCTCTTTCATCTTCTCCTCATTCTCCTCACAAGCTCTCAAGGTCTTTCTTCAAAAGCTGATGGGATCCCATTCACTTCTTTGAGCTCGATTTTGTTCAGGAAGGTGTGAATTAAAATCAAAAGCCTCCAGGGTAAGCGGGTTGCACGTGGCCACACCTGCTGGTGCTGCTGGGATAACCTGCCTGGAACCCTCAAATTCATTTCTGAAGCCTGCTTCCAAATCCATCTGGAGCGATATTTAACTCATGTAAGAGGCACAGTCACACTCCAATTTAATCAGAGCGAGAGCAAATCAAGCAACAAACCAAATAAAGTCTGCAGCTTCTGTGGAAATAGCGCATCCTGCCCGTTTTTGACTGGAGCAATGTGAGGAGTTATTTCAAGTTAATTCCATTTGCTCTTCCGAGACTGCAAATCACGAACTCTCTCCCCATTTTTGTACTTTATCATCATTTTGCTGCTCTTAAAATGACAAGAGTAATCCTTTCAACGTAATTAGTTACTGCTCAGAAAGAGCAGCCACAAAGACACTGCTTTGCAAGAATTTCAATCAGAAGACCAAAATGATATCAAATATTTTAGGAGAGTGGCTCTGGATGTCAGGCCTCGTTCAAAAATTGTTTTGAAAAATTCTGTTTGCTCACATAGATTCAATAAAATCTTCCTGTTTATCATTTTAGCATAATGTCTGTGAAAGGAAAGTGGCATTTAACATTCAACCACCACAAAGGAGAACCCAACCAGCCCCTTTCTCCAAGGCGAGTTTAGGCTTCACACCAAAACATTTTTAGGTCAAGTGAAATAAAACCAACTCTTCCTTTCAGGATCCAAGCCCTTTAAAAAGTTCTGCTCATGAATCTCTCACCATCCTTGTCCAGAGACGCTGGGGCTGCCCCTGGATCCCTGGAAGTGTCCAAGGCTGGGCTGGATGGGGCTTGGAGCACCCTGGGACAGCGGAAGGTGGAACTTGATGAGCTTTAGGGTCCCTTCCAACCCAAACCATTCCATGATTCCTCAAACATTTCGCTGGATTATTCCGTGCTGGAGGTGTGGCTATCAGGCATCCCAGTCCGGGGGGAAAACAGGGAGGTTTCAGGTGAAAGCCTGAAAAATCCTGGAGAGTGAAAAGATTCATCAAATCACAGTTTGTTTTGACAGGCGTTTTTCAAAAGATCAAAATTTCAAACCCAATCTATGCCTAAACTCTCCCATTAATTAAGGGTCAATCAACTCTCAGTCTTAAAACACATAATGCCCAAGCCTGCAAACTCTGGCTTTGTGCTAACCTAAATAAAAAGGTTTGATTTTATCCATTCTGGTGCATAATCACAGAATGTGGGTTCAGAAATTCAACATTTACTGACAGAAGAGTCAATTTTACCTTCAGCAATCATTTAAGAACAGGGGAAACCAAACTGAGAAGAATCTTTTTTTCCATTGCTGAATTTTCACTTTGTACAGAGTCTCTGGATTCCTTTTTCCCGGAATCCTTGTTTTCCTCCCCTTGGAAACAGCTCCAACGTTCCCATTTGGAGCAGGCAGAGATGCTCCTTGCCAACACCCAAGTTTACAACCTTTAGTAGAGTTACAACCATCAGAATAACTCTCCCCACTGTCACTGGGCAAGTGACATTAGCTACAAAATTGTGCCTCAAAAGCACTTCAAACTCTGAGCATATGTTTATAAATTTGGTTTTGCAAAAATCTCTTCAAGTAGCACAAAAAAAAGATGCAGAATTGCCGAGCTGTTCCAGCTGGGAAGGTGTCTCAGCACTCAGAACCTGCTTACGCACAGCTCTGATTTTGTGTTTATTTAGACAAAAATCTGATTTTCTCATTAGCACTGTGAGAAATGCAGAGCAAACTGGATTTTCCCTGGCTGGTATTTAGATTATTGCAGGTTTACAGGATTAATTTGGGAATTTTTTCCCTCAGGAAAGGCTCTTGAAGAAATGAAACCTCCAACTTGCCACATTGTTCATCTCAATGCCTTCATAATGAAAAACTCCTTTTATTGTTCTGCTTAATTAAATTCATTAATGAAATATAGAATTCCACCAAACTTGTATTAAGTATTAATTAGCTAGTAGACAAAACGCAGAGAAAAAATTTAAAAAACACTTGAAGAAATAAATAATAATTCCTAACCCAAAAGGCTTCAGTAAAATAAGACCCACTGAGATTTTAAAGTCTGTGTTAATTCAAATATTACCACAGCACATTTCCGTTGACATAAATTCAGTAATTAATATTTTTCTCATTAAAAGTGGCCCAACCATAATTTCCAAAGAAGCATCTGGATGCTGAGAGTATTTCAAACAGGGTGGAGGCAGACTGAAAGCTGTGTTGGTGGGTAATGGACACATACAGGACACAACATTTTAAAATAATCAAGCAGATTTCTTATTTCTCCACTCTGGTGGAATTTCCTTTGCTATTTATGTGGAAAATAAACACTCTGCCAAAACCCTTTTTTGCCAGGCTACAAATGACTTTTTACCAGTTACTTTTCTGTAACTGTCAAGCCTTTCTAAAAGACTTGAAAAAGTCTTTTTCTGTGTGTGTCAAACTCCACCAGAACATTTTGTGTTCATCGCCGCACAGGAGAGAAACCAGATCTGGACTGCTCAAGAAAATCAAGAGCACGTGGAGAGAGAAGTGCTCATTGTCCACCTCTGTCCCAAACACCAGAATTTGGGAAACTGAGACTTTTAGAACACACTCAGACCAGAAATAGAAAATTTTGGTGGGGGAAAGTTTTATCAGCTCAAAGTGAAGACACAACGGCAGGGACTCCATGTCACATTCAGGAGGTGCAGTGAAATAAAGAGGTGCAGATTTGCACGGAAATCCATCAGCTGAGAGAGGAGTGAATTCTCTGATGTCATTTCAGAACCTAAAACACCTCAAAACTCAGAGTTGTACATTGGAACAAAACCTTCCCCCTTTGAGCTGTTCCTTGCAGGGTCATTAAATGGATTACCCCAGGTGCCGTTGAAGTGCTAAACTCAATTAGAGCCTAGAAAAGAAGTCATGGCAAAGCCTGGAGAAGTCAGGTGGATTAACAACCTCGGAGAAGCAGGAACCTCCAAAAGGTGACAGGATTCTAAAAGAAAATGAATTAGGAAAATTAAATTAATTTTTTAAAAAATCCTAAATTAATTAGCAAAACATCCACCAAACCACATGTTTTCTCCCTGAAGTTCAGAGCTCGAAAGGGAAAAAGCAGCTTTATTTGGAGTAACAACTCCACAAAATCCCATTGCTGTCCAGGCAGTGGTGGGAATGCAGCAGCTCCAGCAGAGCACGGCACAAGCGGGCACAGGAGGGAAAAGGGAAAGCAGAGAACTGCACCACAGTCGCTGTCTTTTACCTTTCACCACGTCCAGTTTTCCTCCCTCTGGTTTGAAATTTGACATTTGAAGCAGCACCAGCTCAGAGGTGGCAGTGCCTGGTCAGGCCACGCGTCGCTCGTTTTCCCTCCCCTCACACAAACCTCGTTAAAGCAGGGCTTAAAATTTAAATATCGCTGATTTCCCCTTGTGGATCGCTCTTGTTTTGATTTCCACGTGCGTTTCGTGGCAAGGAGAGGCTGGATGTGGTTTGGCTCTTTGCTCGGAGCAGACATCACCTGCCTGCTGGTATTTGGGGCTGCCAAAATCCCACACGTCCCTTCCCACGCGTCACCGCGGGCGATCCGGGACGCACGAGGTCTCGGTTTCACGTCGATCATTCCTCGTCCGCGGGCTCCACACGAGGCCACGGAGCTTCCATCCGGTGGATAAATGTCCTGGACACAGAGTTCCAGGCATCTGTCCTGGTGTCAGGGTGTGGGGATTCGTTCCCCCAGAGGAAACTCATTGTTCTGTAGCAAATGACACCGTCGTGACAATAAACGCAGGAGCCATCTGGAACTGGGAGATGCTTT
This sequence comes from Cnemophilus loriae, assembly GCA_013397755.1. NCBI lineage: Eukaryota > Metazoa > Chordata > Aves > Passeriformes > Corvidae > Cnemophilus > Cnemophilus loriae. The sequence goes on from VZTF01008223.1 coordinate 1,695,819, forward strand.
TCCCTCAAGATTTTGAAGCTGCTCTGGAACGGCGTTTGTTGTTACAGACTTCAAAATCTGCGCCGCTTGTCTTCTGAAATACGAGCGGGCAGCAGGAAGTTGGAAGAATCTTAGCAAACAAAAAAAAAAATCAAAGGAACTTTGGTAAAAGAAAAAAAAAAAAAAACAAAACACAAAGGATCTTTCATTTAAGAGGGCATCACCTGTGATTCCTGCTCCCTGTAAGAAAAAAGGTCAATATCCAGCTTTAAAAATAAATGTGTATCAGCTCCTGGGGGTTGCACAGGGCAGTGGGGGACGAGGAAAATGGAATTGGAGCACATGGGATAAGAATGACATCCTTTCATTAAGGAATTAAAGATGTTGTGGCTCGTCCGGTGGCACAGGGTGCCCAGAGCAGCTGTGGCTGCCCCTGGATCCCTGGCAGTGCCCAAGGCCAGGCTGGACAGGGCTTGGAGCAGCCTGGGACAGTGGAAGGTGTCCCAGCCCGTGGCAGGGATGTGGAATGAGATCTTCAAGGTCTCTTCCAATCCTAGGATTCTGTGGCTGCCTCTGGAACCTGTTGCTTGCAGGGTGGCTCTTCCCACACCAGCAGGAGAGGTTCTCATGGCCAAAAATTCCCAAAATTCCCAATACGCACCCACGGCACACAGAGATGAAGAGAACACGCACAGGATTTTGGAGCGCGGTGCCAGGGCTGTGTGATCCCTGCACCTTCTCCCCATCCTGGCTGGCTCCAGGAGGCTCCTGCAGCTTCTGCATCCCAGCCTGATCCATGGGATGCTTTGGTGCTTTCAGCAAATGCTGCAGGGATGGGTTTGGAAGGAACAGCAGCGTTCTCAGAGCTCTCTGGGAGAGCTGTCTCGGTGCCTGCAGAGCCTCTGCCCTCCAAACTGACAACAAACTCCTCGAGTCTGCAGCCCGACACTTCCTGGGAATTCACTCGGCTCTGAAGGGCAGGAGAAAGCAAGGAAAGGTCAGCGCAGACAATGACATTTTGAAACTGAAAATGTAATTGCAGTTTCCCTCTGAGGCTGGTAAATACACTCTCAGCTATAAATAGGCCGTTTCCATCGCTTTTAAAAGGAGCTTAATTAATTTATCAGTGATCACAGCAAATGCAGCTTCAGAACTTGGTGACACGCTCAGCACCGTCTCCTTGAGGTGTCCAGGGCCACATCTCACCTGCCAAACGAGAGAGGGGGAAGGCAAAGCCTCTCTCCAACCAAATCTCATTTTTCCCTGCAATTCAATAACCACCATTAAGCTGTTTAACATGCACAGGTGCCTCTCCACGTCCCCAGGAATGATCTTCCCCATGCAGGTACAGGATGAATTTTTTTGCTGCTGGCTGACGCAGCAGCAGTAAAGGCTGTTGGCATTCCAAGGATGCACTGGAGCCATCGGAGAAAAGATGGATACTGGACAGGGCAGTCAGTGCTGGTTATGCAGAAGTAATTTCATGGGTGAGGAAAAGCAGAAGGTGCTGTAAGAATATTCTTGGGAGTGCAATGAGCCGAGGAGTTGCAGTTCAGGCCTGGTGCTGCTTTCTCAGCCCCTCGGTCCGTTCCTGGGATCTGTTTTCCCCACTGGAATGCAGCGTGGGGAATGTGGGATGTCGCCGGTGCCGTTCCCAAGGGACCAGGGAAAGATGCTGTGCCTTGAAATAGGGTGAGGCTGTAACACACCTCGGGTTGTGCTTAAAATCTCCTGATTTTGCCATGTTTGTGCAGCAATTCCGTGGAAACTGTGAGCAAGGGGAAAAAATTCACTCCGTCCTAAAATTCTGCATTTTTGTTGTTAAATCCCCAATAACAACTTTCAGCATTTTCCTTTTAAAGAAACAGCACTTGTATTAAAAATGTCACTGATTATGTTAGTTATTATTTTGATTATTGTGACTCTCTTTGGGTTCTCCATGAAATATAAAAGCAATTGGGGGTACAACAAGCTGGGTGTGAAGAATTGGTAAAAAACACAAACTGGCATTTATAAAGAACACAGTAAACAACACTTGATTAATAACAGCCAATAAACCCATTAATTGGTAAAGAGTCTCGGTGTTATGATTGATAATTCCCTCAAACTCTTAACAGAAAGACTGGGAAATTAATCTTAGGAAAGACTGAACGGAATAGATGAGTGGCTGAAAAATTATCGGCAAAGCAGCTTTGGAAACCTTTACCTGGGAGAAGCTGGGAGGTCACAGGAGGCCACGGGGGACAAGCCCAGACCCAAAAGGAGCTGAAGACTTCGAGAGCTTCCAGAGTGGCTGAGGCTGCCTCAACCCGAGGGTAATTCACCTTCTGGCCTTTCTCATTCCTCCCCTCTCCTCCTTGCTTATTTATTTTTGTATTTGCCAAGTTTTCAGTCAAACTGGGATCAGGAAGCCCAGTTGGACGTGCCCTCCCCAGCCTCACTGGGAGGCACAATCAAACTCAGTTTGATCATAAAATTTTCAATAAATCACTGGAGGAAACTGCTCAGCCACTGCCCCAGCCCTCTCCAGGACAATAAAATCCCTGCTGAGGTGCTAAAGGATGTATTTGAGTCCCGATTTGTACACCTGGGTAACAGATCCCTGTTTATATCCCGGCTAAATGTCGTGTTTTCCAGTTTAAACAGCTTCTTTCCCAAAAATAAGCAGCCAGGGTGAAGTTCACCCGCAGGCACGAGGCCCCATTCACTTGAGCTCGACTTAAGGCTGGCTTTGATGGTTTAACAGGAATTTCCACGGTACACAGGGCTCTGGAATTCCTGACACAGGGAAGATTTCACCCTCTTTGCACTTCAAAGCCGCAGCTTTCCCATCCCGCTTTTCGGAGCGCGCAGCCCATTGTGCTCCTAACGCTTCTCATCCCTCCAAATCCCACCGCGGAGCCCCGCGGAGCTTTAACACCGTCAGCCCACGGCCAGCAGGGATCTGGGAGCCAGCTGGAAACGCGGGATAGCTCCGAGCACCGACATCAAGGGAACGTCCTGCACAGCCTCCAGCATCGTCCCCCCCCTCCAGGGCTGCACCTTCCCGATTTGAGTTGTTTTGAAGGGAAAAGAGAGGAAAAACTTTGGAGGCTGACTCCTTGCTCTCGCTGCTGGGTTCACGCCAACCAAAGCTTTTACCACATCCAAGGTAATCGGGAATTTTGCGGCTGATTGCACCCACTAAAGGCAGCTTTGCAATTCTAGCTCACCGAGAATTCCAGAACCTCCTGCTCCTGCCTATCCCAAAAGCTGGGCTCAGGTAGTCTCAGCCCAGGGAAAACAGCTCCTGGTTACAGCCCTCGAAATGCCAGGCTGGAAAAAAAAAAATGGATCTGCTGCTACTTGGGTGTTTTAGGCAGGAACCAAAGTGAGGCAGGAAGGGTTGGGGAAGGGGACGCCAAGGGCTGGGGAAGGGCTGGGG
>VZTF01008223.1:1699493-1720012 GCA_013397755.1 Cnemophilus loriae
GGGAAGGGGGCGGGGAAGGGGGCGGGGACGATAAAAGGCCAGCTGTGCCCAGCTCTCCCCAACTCCAAGTCACACATTCCTGAAAACAAAATCTCCATTTCTCTCTGAAACAAGGAAAAAAAAGATTTGGATCTTCTCAGTGACCCCTCATGAGAAAATCCCCGGCCGCCTCTCAGCACCCTCCCCTTTGGAATTCCACGGCAATGCCCACACACCGTTCCACATCAGCCAGCTCCAGCAGAACCACTGGCTCCAAAAATCCCTCCGCAATATCAAGGTGCCTGCATAAAAACACCTCCCGCACTGGACAGAGGAGGAGGAGCACAGCGTTGGTTTATTCTCTCTGAGCTTTTGATTTAATCACTTATTTTGCACGTATTTCTATGTGCAAACAGGTGCCTGTTGTGCCAGCCAGGGCATGGCTGCGTTTTCCTGGGATTTTGCTGGGTCAGGAAATAACGGATGGGTTTCCACAGCCCCAAGTACAGGTGATAGATAAACACTTTGCCATCTTTCAGGAATATTTTAACAGCTTTCTCACACATCCACTGGCTGAGCGGCAAATTATTTATTCAGTAATTTACCTGAATAGCATTACACACCTCTAATATATTTTTTTAGTCAAAGATTGAGAGACAAAAGGCATCAGCTCTTCTAAAGACTTGTCCAGTGTGTTGGAAGTTTTTCCAGACCGAGTGATGGGGTTGGGCAGGGGAATATTGCTTTGAGTTTTTTTTTCCTCCTGCTAGAAAAATCCTAGGCAATCAAACTCAAAATAAGTCAAGTAGCTCATGGCACGAATCAATCTTAATTGCTTCCTACATTTTCTAGGAGCAAGGAGAAGAGCCTTGACCCTAGCAGGCAGAAGTGGCAGGAAAATAAAACTCCTCCTTGGAGCAAGCTGACCTTCAGCACTGCCCTTCCAGCAGCTCCCCCGGCCCCAGGCAGAGCCACTTCTCAATCACCGCGGGGGAAACAAAATGAATCTGTCAAAGCAGTGACAGTGCTCAAATCAGAGCCAGCAGTGGCATTTGTTAATTTGCCCTGCACCTCTCCCTTGCAGGGCTGCGGGATTCATCACCTGCATCTTTCACCCCAGAGACACAATATTTAACCCTCGCCCAAAACCCCCACGTTTTCTGCTGAAGATTTAAGCTGGGGTTTGTTCTCTGCCCGAGACGCTTCTGTGAGAGCCTTTCCAGGGGACTTGAGTGTCCCGAGACCTTTGGGGACTTCAATTTTCCTTTCCATAAAGCAAGGCAAATATCTCATTTCAGGGGGATGGTGCCACTGCAGCTTTCAAACTGCAGGAAAACTTCATATACAAGCTGGAGAAATCCTTTTAAAATCCATTTTGAAGTGCTGGCCCTTTGCTTTTGCCATTTAGCCCCGTTTAAGGAACATTTTCACTGAATTTAATAAGGAACAAACAGCAAAAGAGAGGTTTTGTTATCACTTTCCTCCATTTCACTGCTCACAGAGCATTTTGCCACTCAGAAGGATGGACAATAACTCCAAAAAAGTGAGAAATCCCAATAAATAACAAGCCCAAACCATAAATTCCAGGTGGGAAGCTCCAGTGGCGCACCCTTTCCGCTGGATAAATCGTGCGTTGCACAGGAACATCCAAGAATTCCCCCCCTGACATTCAGCTGGAACAAAAAGTTTCTGTTCGAAGTAACCAGAAGCACAATCCTGACAAAAACGAGTCTCCAGCCTTGCACATCTCGCAGAGAAATTAATGCATTATTCAAAGTGTGAGGCTCGGGCTTGGCTCCATCACTCAGAGCAGCAGCGCAGGAGAAACGGGGATGCAGGAGAAAACACTGAAGGGTTTTACTGCTTCATTTAAAAGTAAAAAATTCCAAATCTAAATAAAATATGATTCCATGAGCAAAAAAATAAAAAAAAATAGGAAAAGAGAAAGAAAAAAAGCCATTTCTGCCACTGGCAGGTTTTGAAACAAATCTTTCAGCTGCTTAATTCACCTTCACCTGGAGAAGTTAATTATTGGCCAGGTGCTGGTGATTATTTAGAAATATGTGAAATATTAGTAGCAAAACAAAAAACCCCTCCAACATCAGGTTCTGATCTTCTTCTCTTTTCATTATGAAATCCTTCAAGCACAGACTGATTTTTCTCCTTTTCTAACAGGAATGGGACTCATTTTCATGCCAGGCAGGGCTAATTCCTGAGCAAACGCCTCAAAACTTTCAGAACAAAAATGTTCGTGCATAAAACCCAAATTCTTTGTGCTCCTATTTTGCATGTGTTAGAATTAAATCCACGTTAATGGATGGTTACCTGAATACCTGAATATCTCAAGGGAAAAAAAAAATCAAAATTCCTTTGCAGTTTCATACTCTGAAATGCATTGGCAAAAATATAGAAAATAATTTACTTTAGAGGGCAGATATTTTGGCATCTTCACATTAAGCACCAGGTCAGAGCTGAGGTAATTATTTTTCTTTCTATAAACTGCACATTTAATCAATAAAAGGCCTTTTTTTAAATCCAAGATTCAGTAGCAGTTCTCATAACTCCTTTGTAACATGCAGGTATTTTTCTTTGCACAGTGTCAGCAACTGCTGCAGATTTATGAGGTTTTAATTTATCCAACTGGAGAAATTTCAAAATTAATTTCACTTTGACCTAAGAAAGTTTTACCCTTATCTTTGACAGTAATAGAGAAGAACTCAGAGGGCCAAAACACAAAAGGGCAAGGAGGGTGGACTGCACATGAATTTTAATCATCTCACTCTTCTAGCTCATGACTTTAGGGATTATTCCTAATTTTTAAAAGTTTTATGTTTGTAGACAAAGACAGATGATTCAGGTAGTCAAGCTAACCCTGGTCCAGCCTTACTTTAAAAAAAAAATAAAAATAAAAAAATAACTCCATTCAGCCTCTAATGCTCAATAAATGCTCCAGAACATTACAGGCATTTAACCCCCTGATTTTTAGATATCAAACATTACAAAGCAATAAAACAATTCTGCAAAATCTCACCCAGTTATTTGCTACTGTAAAATGGGGGCTCTCTTTTCATTCTTAGAGACCTTGAAAAGACTATCCCATTTCACATTTCCATAGCAAGAATTGAAATGCAGGCTGACAAAAATGACTTTTTCAGCAAGGGAGAGAAGCAGGGTCTGAACTCTCAGCAGGACCAGAGTGGTCTGCAAGAGAGGCAATCACATAAATTACACTGCAGGATGAGGCCAACTAAGAAAGGCCATTTTTACCACATTTTCTTAAGGTTACTAAAGAAAAATAAAGGAAAAAATCCCTTTTTTCTCGCTGCTAATGGGACAATGTCACAACCTTTAAACGCCCTTAACGAGGGATAATGTAATCACTCCATAACTCCATTAAATGATGGTTTTTATCGCTAAAATATTGAGTTGGAGTCTTGAAGAAGCAAACAGCTCGTGAAGTTGTGAGCTGCTACTCAAAGCAGCCACCCAGGCTTTGCTCACTGCTCCGTTCTCTCCACATTTCCTCCTGTAAACGCTTTTGAGCACAGACTCCTTCACACATTCCAGGAGAGTTTGCACTTTTGCATAAAACATGAAATTGTCAGGCACGGGGGCCTGCGCAGTTCACCGCAGCCGGCAGCAGCCATCGATCCCCGCATTCATTTCCCCTCCATCCCAAATCTGTTCCTCATGCTGCTTGTCACCCGGGGCTGACACGTGTCACAGGCTGCCATTATCCACCGTGGCAACTCAAATGCCACCTGAAAGAGAGGAAAATATTTCAAAAATACTCCCGCGCACAGCTTGTTTTGTTTGCCGCGGCCTCCGCGCGGCCCGGAGTCGACGGCGGTGGGAACGACTCCGGGAATACAAAATCACTCTTCTATTAAAGATAAGGAAAACGGAGCTGAGGTCAACGAGCACCAGCAGAACGATAAACCTGCACAGCTTGTTTTACACATCGCTGGGTTTAATACGTAACGTGGAGTTTGCTGCGATTTTTAAGGGGGGAAAAAAGCGAAAGTGCCTCAGTGAGGGTTGGTGTTACGGCCTGGTTAGGCCAGGAAATCCTGGATCCTCTGCTTTTGCCTTCGTGCTGCCATCACGGAACAAACTGGAGCAGGTTTCGCCCATCCTGTCTTGGGTGGAAATAGTAAATTAATTGTATTGTTACTCTGCTTGCAGCAATGCTCTAAACAGCTCTCAGGGGCTCAGGGATCCTCGGGTGGCCACGAGCCTGCAGTGCCGTTAACAGGAGCAGCTTGGGGCTGCACAGGGATAAAAACAGCAGGTGTGGCAGCACCAGAAAATGGGGATTTTCCACAAAAAACTGTGGGATGGTACAGACAGGACGCGAGGTCTGAGCGAAGCAGCACATGCACATCAAGACAACACAGAGTTATGTTTCTTACTGGCTCTGCCAAGCATTAAAAATTGTAAATTAATCCCGTTCTCGTGTGAGGAGAGAATTCAGACTTCATATAAACGCAGGAATGATGTGGGATTATATCCTACAAAGTGATTTCCTGTAGTACCCAATATCACTAATTACTAACACAAGGTGCCAAATTCAAGGGAAAGGGAAGGAAAAGCCAGAAAGTCTCTTTGGAATAAATTAACCAGCACAGAACCCACAAATTTCAAATGTGTCAGGATGATATCCAGAAAAATTCAAAGAAATCAAGGAGTTTTTGTTGTTCAGCAGATCCTGCGTCCAGCAATCCTTCACCGTGTCCTCAGGAGCAGATAACTCAAAAGAGGTGCTCTTTCAGGGGGAATTTGGGGATTCTTTAGTGATACTTTTGTTATAAAATTGTATTTCCTTAATTATTTTGAAGGCTTGTACTAAAATACTAACCTGCCACCTCAGAAAGGTACCTTTGGAATAACCACACGATCGTGGAAAAAGCCCTTTTTTGCAGCTCCTCACGCCTTGTATTTTTGCAAGGGGGAGGAAAACACTGTAAAATTCATCTGTTCTCTGTAATTAAAACAGTTCTACTTTCTTTACCCAGAGGGGAGAGAGGCTCTGGCACAGGCTGCCCAGAAAGCTGAGGATGCTCTGTCCCTGGAAGTGTCCACGGCCAGGTTGGATGGAGCTTGGAGCAGCCTGGGATAGTGGAAATTGTCCCTGCCCATGGCAGGGGGGGTGGAATAAAATAGGCTTTAATGGCCCTTTTAATCCAAGATTTGTTATGATTCCTACAGAGCTCAGTGAATCCCTCCAGGTTTGTGGCCTCTGTGGGGACTCCAAAGCTCTGGAGTGACTTCAGCCCTTGGTTGCAAACATCTCCCTCCACAGAAAGAGGCACTTCTAGAAATTTTACAAATAAATTCTTACTGTTTGAAGCCCTGTCCATGAGAAGTTTGGTCTTGTCTGTTCCCAGCACCATCCAAAGGACCGGGAACAAACAGCAAACCTGAAACAATCCTCAATCAGATGCATTGAAGGCTCATGCGTGGCTCTGTCCCACAGTTTGGAGCCCCTCCCTTTGCAGCTGAAAGCTTTGACAAAACCNAGGTTGCCCAGAAAGCTGAGGATGCTCTGTCCCTGGAAGTGTCCACGGCCAGGTTGGATGGAGCTTGGAGCAGCCTGGGATAGTGGAAATTGTCCCTGCCCAACACAGGGGGAGGTGGAATAAAATGGGCTTTAATGGTCCTTTTAATCCAACATTTGTTATGATTCCTACAGAGCTCAGTGAATCCCTCCAGGTTTGTGGCCTCTGTGGGGACTCCAAAGCTCTGGAGTGACTTCAGCCCTTGGTTGCAAACATCTCCCTCCACAGAAAGAGGCACTTCTAGAAATTTTACAAATAAATTCTTACTGTTTGAAGCCCTGTCCATGAGAAGTTTGGTCTTGTCTGTTCCCAGCACCATCCAAAGGACCGGGAACAAACAGCAAACCTGAAACAATCCTCAATCAGATGCATTGAAGGCTCATGCGTGGCTCTGTCCCACAGTTTGGAGCCCCTCCCTTTGCAGCTGAAAGCTTTGACAAAACCCTTGCTGACCTCAGGAAGGTTTCAAAGCTGAGAAATAACCCAGAAATTCCTTTTATCCACTTTGTTCTTCTGATCCCACCGCTCTTTAAAGTTTTTATGCACCTATCAACTTAAATGATGGCTGTAAGCTTTGACCCGAATTTGCTCCTTCCCTTTAGTACACAATTAAGACGATCATAATACGAGACTGAGTACCCAGACTTTTTAAAATTCATCATCTTTTTTCTTCCTTGATGGGCTTTTATATCTCCAACACTGTCTGGGGCATAAAACTCCTGGCACAGCTACTCTGAAATGTGTTGGCCGGTCAGCGTCCCACAGATATTTCTCCAGAATTTCCACGCACTCTTTCTAGCTCATGTTTTATTTAAACTTCATTAAATGCAGCCCCTCATTCCTTACCAAGGGCTTCCATGAAAATGTTTTATTAACATGTGGAATGCCAGGCTTGTTTAGTAAATTTTGTATTTCTTACACTGTAGAGCTCAGAGTAATTACATAAACTGGGTTTAAAATGTCTCTGACGTAACGAGGACCGTTCTCCTGGATGGAACGTGCTGTCTGCACAGATTAGGAACTGCTCACAGGAATCACGACACCCCGTTAACAACAGCAGGAAAAGGGGATTTCAGCAGGTCACACCTGTCTGAAACACGGGAACTGCTCCGGGGAGCCCTTGTAGCTGCACAAACCCCGCATCAGCACGGGCAGCGTTTCACCCAGCACAGCCCACACTTTCGTCCTGAACAGATTTCTCGCCCATGTGGCTCCCCAGCCGTGTTCTGCAGCCACCCTCGTTTCCCTCCAGGGATCCCAGAAACCCCACAGGACGGTAACAGCTGCCTGGGAAGTTGTTGTTCTCCCAAAATGACTGAGCCACAACAGCAGCGAGTTCACAGAGCTCTGTCTCAGCAGGATGCGAACTCTGAACCCTCCAGGGCAAAGGCAGCTCCGAATCCCAGGCTGGTTTGGAATGGAAGGGACCTTAAAGCCCATCCAGTTCCACCCCCTGCCCTGTGCCACATGCCACAGTTTTTCCAGACTCATCCCACCACCTTTCTCCTCACTGCATAAGGAGCTTTTACTCAATCAGGGCTGATAAAAAATTAAATCATCATTCTCCAAAGAATTAATAATCTGATTGGATTAGCCTGAGCAGTTGCTGAGGTCTCAGTGCTGCCACTGAGTCAACAAGAATCATTTGATAAGATTCAATATGAGCTGAACGTGGCTTTTGCCCCGAAATGATTATTAACTATCAGAATATTTATTACAGTTTATCTGCCCAGAATATTCAATCTGCCAGAGGTAAGGAATGGCTGCAGGAGGCACTGTATGAATGAAAGCAACACATTTTTGGGTGGCTTTTTTTGAATTCAGTGTCTGCCTGAATGTCACACAAGTCTCCACGACATCCCTGACTCTTGAGCTTTGCATTTGAATAGCCCGAAAATAAATAAATAAAGTGTAAACCCATCCAGCTCCGACAGCTCCGTATTGAGCATCCATCAGAGCTGAGCCGTGTGTGCTGTTGATTCCAGCGTGTGTTCGGAATATATTTTGTTCCTGATAAACCAGTGACAGGACTGGAAAACAAGCGCAAGGGAAGTGAAACTTCTTTCCTTTAGTTAAACAATTTTCCTCCTCTTTGTCTTTCAGCACAGGCCTGTAACCTTGGGAAGGACAGCAACGTCCCAGCACAGCTGTCAGAGCACAGGAGCCCCTCTTTAATGTGACACACAGCTGGCTCCAAGGTGAAAATAAAAAGTAAAAAGGCATCGCATTATCATTCCTGCCCTGATATCCCAAACATTCCATCTTGTGATCTCGGCTGCGTGTCTCTGATATTCCCAGAATACAGATCACAAGGCAGAAAAGACTGAAAAATTCTGGGAAAACTGTATCAGTTGAATCTTCCAGGGCTGGTTAAAAAATATACTCCTTTAGGAAAATGGATGTAATTCAGAGAGAAGAAAAAATATCTATTCCCAAATTTTTCTTATGCTCTCCTTACCTCTTAAGGGAGTCCAGCAGCTCATCCCTGAGGATGGAGTGGTGCCATCCAGGCCTTGGTCTGCCCTTCAGTGCCTCCTACACCCAGACAAAACTCTCGCCCCTGGGTTCCCAAAATCTTCATGTTTGAACAGAAAATTCCACCTCCACCCCAGCTCCATCACTTTCTCAGGACAGCCAACCCCAAGAGCACAGAAGCCATGTTCTCCTGTAAACCTGATGAAATATCCACAGAATAACCTAAAAGTAGACAATTCACGTCCCTATGTGTATATGAATTTCCTGGGAGGGTGGGCAGGCCCTGGCACAGGGTGCCCAGGGAAGCTGTGGCTGCCCCTGGATCCCTGGCAGTGCCCAAGGCCAGGCTTGGAGCAGCCTGGGACAGGGGAAGGTGTCCCTGCAAAGGGATGTTCCAGACTCACCCTCTCCTCTCCTCCCGGAGGTTTTGTTCCAGAGCTCAACCCCAGACACAGCCCAAGACTAAAACTGTGTCTGTTTTGTGGCTTTTCCTCCTTTGTCTGTCAGCACAGCCAACGGTGACCTTGCACCACCACCTCGCCACTGCTGCTCAGCTCATCTGACAACTACAACGAGGGCTCCTGAGGAGAAGCCACGAAAGAAATCCTCAAAGAAAGTCAATCACATCCCATAAACGACTCAAACTGCAGCTCATCCTAACCCAGTCTTATCCTGCTGTGTCTGTCCATTAAGGACATTTCCCTCTGCCTGTGACTTCAGCTAATAAAGGAATATTTCTTGTCTCTTCTCTCCTACTCAGGGTTACCTCTGCAGTCGTGTCAAGAGGTTTTTATTTCCACACATGGGGTTTGCTGTTGGCCTGGCACCAGCTGGCCCAGCCAGACTTCTGGGGTGTTTTATATCATAATTACATTTTCAGAGGCTCCTTGCAAAGGAAACCTCCAGGAAAAGGCAAAGTTGGGATGCGGGGAGCAGAATCTCTGCTGGGGCACCGCAAATCAGCCTGGTGATGAGAAAATTTGGGGTGACCTAATGGTGACCTTCCTGAAGGAGCTACGGGAAAGATGGAGAGGGAAAGGTGTTTACAAGGGATGGAGGGACAGGACAGGGGGAATGGCTTCACATAGACAGAGGGCAGGGACAAATGGGATATTGGGAATAAATTCCTCCCTGGGAGGGCAGTGAGGCCCTGGCACAGGGCGCCCAGAGAAGCTGGGGCTGCCCCTGGATCCCTGGCAGTGCCCAAGGCCAGGCTGGACGGGGCTTGGAGCAGCCTGGGACAGTGGAAGGTGTCCCTGCCCGTGGCAGGGGTGGCACTGGATGGGATTTAAGATCCCTTCTAACCCAAACCATTCCATAAAATTCTATGATTCAATCCCTGGTCCTATTTACAGAGTCCAGGCAAGGATGTGTTGATTGATGTGATTTTAACTCTATCCATAGGTAAGATCCTGGCTGACAATCAGCTCCCAGTTCTTTCATTTAAAAAGTAGAAAAGCCCCAGGTTTGATAAAAAGAGTTTGCAAAACAGAAACTGCACAGGAAGAAAGCAGGACAGAGCCCTGCAAACAGGATATTCAAAGGAATTAAGAGCCAGCCCCCAAAATGCACACAACAAATAATTCCTGCCACACAGAAATTAGCCTATGGACATCTGGGAATTTGATTTTAGTTATAAAGCTGAATCCACTAAGCTGAGGGGTTAGAAAGAGAAACAGGGTCCACATTATCACCACTGGAAAATAAACATGACAGATGTTCCCTGGAAGATGTTGAATTATGGCAAATGTCAGGCTTGGACAGCATTTTTTGCCTTCTGATGAGGCAGGAAGAGGTTTCAAATTTTTGGGAAAACCACTGACTTCTCAGTTTGCTCCCTTGAACCCTCCCTAAGTAACAGTCCCACAGAGCACTGCCCACACCCCGAGCACTTCGGGGAAAATCGGGTGGAACTGGCTCTCCTCACCGGGCTACTTTGTGATTTGGTTTGGTGGGAATGGTGGTATTTGGTCAAAGGTTCACTTGGATGTCCTGGAGGACTTTTCCAACCAGAATGACTCTGATCCTATGGCTGCTGCATTCCCAGCTCCCGTGCACAGTCCTGCACCTCACTCTGGAAGGGTTTTCCCATCCTCTATCTAGTAACTGTGCTGGGGAATTTGGGAGTGCAAGCAGAAAACAGCCATCTATTCCTATAAATAACCCTTCTGCTACCTGGAAAAAAAAAAACAAAACATTCTCCAGGAAAAAAAAAAGGAACCAGAGCAGCAGCTCTGCCTCCTCCCTCCAGGCTTTAGCAGGGAATGCATATTTAACTCCAGATTATGTCGGTGTCACACACAGGCAGCAGCAGAAATCATTTCAGGAGTTATCAGGAGAGCTCCCTGCACCTCTTATCAACCTCAGGCTCTGCAGAAACGCCAGGGCCCCAGATGGATTCCACCCAGCAAATGCAAAACATGCACAGGGAAAGGCAGCATCCCAAATTGCAATTTATCTCCTGTATCAGCACAAAAAGGGAGGCTGCTTGTGCAGCCAGGACTGAGTTTAAAGGCTGACCAAGAATGCCATCTGCAGGCCTTTATTACAAATTTTTCCCAGCTAAAAAAGTGCCAGCAGTAGAAACAAACCTAAAGTGAGTGCTCAGCACGGTGGATGTTAATATGACTTCCATATGCTAATGGGGAGTTCATTAAAAATAAACAAATACTAAAGGAAAATCCTTGGAACTCCTTACAAAAAAAAAAAACAACTTCAAAATCAAAGCCTACAGACCCTAAAACGCTGAATGTTTTATGGGATAACCTAGAGAGGATCATTATCATCACAGCTCTGTGTTCTGCATGCATATTTGATGAAGAAACTTGGTGCACAGGCTTTGGAGGTGAGCAGTGCCTTGCGTTCTGTCTGCTGCTTCACTGAACCCAGTGCAATGCCCTGAGGCGTTGATTAAAACCAGGAAAGAGAGAAAAGCTACTCCAGTTAACCTCACACTGCAACGCTGCCAGGCTTTCCTACAGAGGAGCTGTCAGGATTTGAGTCCTGCTCACTGAACTGGTGGATGCCAACACCAAAATAGTCAAGAGTGAAATAATTCCACCTTTAGGCCTGGTGACATTTTAAATCTTCATGTCCCTGGCCAGTAAAACACTTGAGGAAAACGTTGAATTATGCCAGTTTTAAGTACAGCAAATGGGGAAAAAAAAAAAAAAAACCAAACACAAAATAAAAGAAACAAGAAATAAAAACACTGATTGTAAGAAATTCCTGAGTTTTCAACCAAAGATTCTAAAGCAACTCCCCATCAAGAACCTCTGGAGGACGTGGCTGATGCTGGCCCACACAGACAGTGCCCCAGGCTCGAGTGGATTTTAACTTCATAAAAACACTCCTGGAAAACTGGGAGCAATAATCCAGGTGGGGATTAGACCACGTGTGTGGTTTCGGTCACGCAGAGAAGTGCTGGTGCCTCCCTTACTGAGCCTGAATAAAATTCCAGATATCTGCATTTATTAGGAGGGAGATGATGTAAAAAATCAGCCACGCAGAGAATACTTGGCTGAAACCTCAGCGTGCGCAGTGCCCTGACTTTTCACAGTGGTCACAATTCACACTCCTCACCAAAATACACAGAAATAAACATATTTTGTAACATAAAGCTTTACCAATTTGCCCAATTTCCTCTTGTTCACCTCAAAACGGGGAGGAACCAAAACCTTCGGAGAGTTCCAGGGGTGCAGCTCATCCCTTACTGCTCCCGCTTTCCCTCTGCCAAGGAACATCAGAAACGTAAAACACAAAGCCCAGAACCCACACAGGAAAAAAAAAAAAAAATCTTTCATCAACAGATTCTGCCTAAAACTACGAGATGATGGAAAGGATTTACTGGGAACCACTGCAAAGAATTAAAAACCCACACACCTGTAACCTCAGGCAGTTCATACTGTAGGAATACACCAATTTAAGCTGCGATTTAATTTAAAATACTGATTTTTTTTCCTTTCTTCTTCCTCCCCCCACCTTCTCTCTTCCTATCTCAAATTATTTCCAGCCAAATAACTCCAAACTTCTGTTTTTTCCATTTTATTATTCAGTTTGTACGGCTGTCAAACAAATGAACTCCCTCTAATTTGTTTGGGGGCTTTTTTTTTTTGAGTGTGTGGCTATATTAATTCTTTGAATTGCAGGCGCTGCTGTTGGTTTAATTTCGTAAACAGTTCTCTGTGATTACTCTGTGTTGTCACCCCGCAAATAAAACAAAATGGCAAACTTCTTATTGCAGAGCAATTTCCATACTTTTACCCCGGGAACTGGGCTTAAAGATGGCAGAAATGTTTGATTACAAGAGAAAAATCACTTTATTATTTTTATATATGCCATGTTTTCTGGAAAATGGGGCATGAGAACATTTCCTACACAAAACGCCCATCCCAGATTCCACTTGGCTTGCTAAAACTCAAGACCAACATCAAATAACATCAAATAAAATTTAAAAAAAATTTAAGAAGTTTTTTGGGTTTTTTTTTTTGCTGGTTACCCTGGCAAATTTGTCTTCTGGATGAATGTTTAGCACTTAAAATGTGGCTTTTTTGTCCTCTCACATCTTGACTGCAATCTCAGAGCTGTCTCCCATGGGAACATCCAGCCAAGGATGAAAAGAGATTCCAGGTTAAGCATAAAAAAAAACCCCAAACTGAGCCTCCTTCTGAAGGGATTGACAAAGGAGGGAGTTGGGAAGGCATTTCTCACCACCTGAAAAGAAACAGGGAGAAAAAGGCATCTCCACTCTGCCCTCAACCAACCCTCCCAACCTCTCTGCCTCCAATCCATAAATTCAGGAGATCCCTGCTCACCCCCCCAGATCCGGGACACTTTCCCCCGTGGAATTTAGCCAAAGTCTTTTCTCCCAAAATTAATAAGCCCAAGTCTTATTGCAGGAATTCCTGCTCACCCCGCCCCAGGTCCAGGCCACTTTTTCCCTGTGGAATTTAACCAAAAAGTCTTTTCTCCCAAAACTGATAATCCCACTTTTTATGGCAGAGATTTAATGATGCAGATTGAGCTACTGGACACGAGACATTAAAGCCAGAGAGAAGTTCACTGCAGGGTGTGGAAAGCTGCGTTTTCCCAGAAAAGGGCAGCAGAGCTGAACAAGACCCCGCAGGGGGACGCCCACAGCGGCCATGGAGTTGTTGGGAGCATCCCTGAGGATTTCCAGGCTTGCACCACCTCCCCAAATTTTCCCAGTTTCAAGGCAGAGAAGATGCCAGTGCCAGAGGTGAATCTTGAGGTGAATCTCAAGGTGCACAACACAACAGTGAGTCACTGCCAGGTCACAAATAACACTGGGATCATTCCCAAACTTTGCCCAGAGTGTTTTATTCCCGCTCTTGTCTCCCCCACAGCAGATGGTGGCACTCTGGGGGCTCCTACTGTCACACAAAGCTTAAATCCGGGGAGGATTTGTGTTAATTAATGTGAGACAAGCCCAGGAGCAGCAAACTCACTGCAGGTGAGGCATCTCTTCACAGGACTGATGATTAAGAGCTGATGTGATCCTCGGCTCCTCACCTATTCCCAGTTTTCCTGGTCTAATCCCAGCTCAAACTCTCACCCATAACCCAGGGGAGGAAGATTGTGTTGCAGCAGAGGAGCCCAAGCGTTCCCTGTTTCACAGTGCTCCCTGAGGGTGACTGAATTAATTTGTTTGAAATAATCTGCAGGAATAAATTTACCATTTTTAAATGTATAATTAAGCAAGGAATCATTCCCTCCTCTTCTAAAGTTATTCTCCTGACAAGTTTGTTTTTTTTTTTCTGGGTGGTAAACACAAGTCCTGATAGTTGCCAGCACATTCCCACTTAAAAAGTTAATCCATTCCTCTTTGAAGGTTAAGAAAATGCTAAGGAAAACAAGATATGAGGGCTTAGGTAAAGAAGGAGGTTCCAAATCACAGAGCTCTGCTTATTACAGAGCTGGGCTGCTCCTGCAGCAGGAAAACACAAGGATTGACCTCACAGAGACCAGGCTGAGCCCTGACCTCCATCCCCCGCCCTGCTGGGGATGGCTCCCTGAGGAGCAGGAGGTGTTTGTCCTGCTGCTGTTTCACGTGAACGCTTTGGGGAAGGAATTTTCCATCTGCTGTTGCCATAAATTATAAATAACGTTATACAGAATAAATTATAAATAATATTGGCACAGCACTGGGACAAGGTGGGCAGGACCCTGGGGTGAGGGAGGGCAGGGAAAGCTCAGCTGGGTGAACAATCCCAGGACCACTGAGGCTGGAAAAGCCCTCAAGGACCATCGAGTCCGAGCTGTGCCCGATGCCCACCTTGTCCCCAGCCCAGAGCTCTGAGTGCCACCTCCAGGCCTTCCTTGGACCCCTCCAGCGATGGGCACTCCAAACCTCCCTGGGCAGCCCCTGCCAAGGCCTGGCCACCCTTTCCATGAGGAAATTCNTAACCCCACCGTTGCAAAGCTGTCACTGCAGAGATGAGCATCCCAAATAACACAGCACAAAGAACAGATCCAGGAGTGCCACAGCCAAGATTTACAAGCCTCATCCTACATTTCTGAGCTGCTCTGCAGCCCCTGACCCCTTCCATCCTGGCAGTGGGAACGTGCTGCTCGTGCTCCCCTGAAATCGGTCAGGACGCGGGGATAACAAATTCCAGCGGCATCCCAGGGGAGTGGGCAGCCCCAGGAGGACATTGCTCTTCCCCACAGCTTCCTAATTAAGGTGCAAGGGCAGGCAAGGCCGTGGAGACATGAATTCCCAAAGTTCTGCCCACTGATCCACGGTTCTGTTCACGGGGGCATGGCAGAGACACAGATTCTGTTTAAATTTTTAACTGCACATGTAATTTATCTCCAGCTGCCCCTTTGGTCACGTGAAGAGCAGGTAGCTAATTTCTTATTTCCTGATGTGTCTAGAGACTAAAACCCTAAAGAAAGACATTTAAATGCACTCAAACAATTACAAACTTCCAAACAGATCACAGCAGAACAGGTGAAACGTTCCATTCCTTGGAGGGGTTTGACTTAATTCCTACCAAATTTTCTCTATTATCCCTCTTTTTTGAAAAGTCTTATTTTTTGGAACACCCTCCCAAATTAGAGCTTAATATTACTGAGATGCTCTCAGCTGCAGGCTGAGATAACTCTGCCATTTCTTGCAAAATGCACAAACTCTGAGCACTGCAAAAGCAGTGAGGG
The DNA here is from genome assembly GCA_013397755.1 of Cnemophilus loriae. Lineage (NCBI taxonomy): Eukaryota > Metazoa > Chordata > Aves > Passeriformes > Corvidae > Cnemophilus > Cnemophilus loriae. The sequence goes on from VZTF01008223.1 coordinate 1,714,685, forward strand.
TACTGTCACCCTTGGATAAAGAAAATCAGCAGAAACTGGAGCTTTACTTCACCCTGAAGGATCTCAAGACCTTCTACTTCATTGGTGATGGTGGCACCACCTCAAGGGACAGAAAGGGCTGAATATATCAAAAAAAATTCAAGTTTTTAGTCGCCTAAGCAGGTCCTGCACTTGGAGAGAAGAAAATAGAACAAAATCCTCATTGGGTAAGAAGCCACACTAAGAAAATACCTCAGACAGCTTTCTCCTGGCTCTCAATGCCTCAAGAGTGTCTCTTGGAGTCATTACATCTGAATTTTTAGACCAGCAGTGGCCATCTCACCACCAAATGCAAAAAAAAAAGCTTAATTACCAAATTATTTTATTAGCCCACGGTAAAACCACACAAAAATGATGTCTGCTCTTGAGATCTTCTGTGCCAAACTTCTCCAAGTTAGTTATTCTGAACTACCCCAGAAATCGATGAGGGAGAACACCCTATTATTTATTTTTATCCTTTCCTTGCAGAAGTTATATTTTATTTCCTAGCATCCATCAGCCAAACCAGTCAAAAACGTTGCTCGTTCTTTTTCATCTGACTGAAATACACTGGAATTATGGGAACTAATAAGAATTATTTTATTTCCACAGGACCAGAATTAGACATGCTGGGGAATAAAGAGCCAAACTGCAGTTCCTGAGTCCCCGAGTTAGTGACACCAAGGGCTTAGATGAGATGAATTTTCTTTCTTTCTGCAGCTGAGATGCTCAAATATTCCTGAAAAGGAAGATCCCCTTCATTCCAGCACACGTTTCCCAAATCCTACTTTGGACTGAACTGCAAGACAAGCTCTGAAAAATCCCTTCAATTATATTGGAAGAACCATTTCTTCTGTTCCTGAGGAAAAAAAAAAAAAAAAACCATGGATGGCAAGGACAGAATTCCACCCAGCCAGACCCTTCACTGGTCAAATCCTGGTGTGAGGAGGGGGATCTTCCCTGAAAACCAAACCACACCTTGCTCTACCCTCTCTCAATGCTACTTTTCCTGGGAAAAAGGAGCCATCAGCACCAGCTGTAATTCCAAAGGTAAATAATTGTCCGTATATAAACTATGGAAAGGCAGGAGAGTCTCCATGATGACCCAGGATTTAGGGAAGAGCTTTCTCTACCTCCAAACTGCAGCAAACCACTCCAAATACCCCCTCAAACGCATGGCCAGGGGAAAGGTTTCACTCCAGGACCTGTCCTGCACAATCCATGCCCTTCTCCAGCAGGTTTGCACAGATAATTTTGGATGGAATGAGGGCAGAGAGTGGATGGAGGTCAATACAACCCCACCACCCCACAGCCTTCGCCCACCTGCTCGTTCAGAAGTGCTCTTGTACAAAATTAATTGCCAGAACAATTAAGCAGAGCCCAGAGTGCTCGTTCTTGGAGTGGAATGGATATTCAGGCTCTGCTATTAATGAGCTCTTGGAAAATTCCCCATAAGATTTCTTGGGGCAGGGATACAAGATCAGCTCCCTCCCGCAAACACAATAGCTGCAGCTGTGTTAACACACTCAGAGGCACATTAACGACACTCCATTATTAAACAAGTTCCAAAAAAGAGCAAACTATTCCAAAACCGCTTGGGTTTCAGACTCCTTACAGAATCCCAGCTTTCTGCTGGCTGATGGCATCACTCAGGACCTCCCTGCCCTTTCCCACAGCCTGATTTCCATCAGGAACTCTTTTCTTTGGAGGGAGCCCATCATGAAGGTCCCACAACCAAATCCCAGAACATCTTCAATCCCACTCACTGCAGGCTCCATGCCCTGCCCTGAAAATAGTCATGAAAGGTGATGAAGATGATGGAAAACCAAGAGGAATCCAAAGGGCAGCAGACGGGCCACCAGGGGGAATGCCATGAGCTGGACAGATGAGCTTGGGAATTTTATTCTCTCCAAGGAAGGAGATAAGATGCAGGGTGGGATAATGAGCTCAGATGGCACCGAGGGACACCCAGAATATTTAGATGTTATCCATGGAAAAGCACAAAAACTCCAGCAGGACCAAAAGCCCTTTCCGAGATCCCCCATCATCACAGAATCCCTGAGGTTGGAAAAACCCTCCAGGATCATCAAGTCCAGCCATTCCCCAGCACTGCCAAGGCCACCACTGAGCCACGGCCCCAGGTGCCACACCTGCACATTTTTTAACTCTTCCAAGGACAATGATTCCATCACTTGCCTGGACAGCCTCCTCCAAGGTTTTGTTATTATTTATTTAGTGTCAGCAGGAAACTCTGGGTCACATCCCCCAAGAGTGATCCTGGATCATAGGAGAGCTCCATCAGTTTTAAACAGGGACATTAAACCCCAAGAATTTTTGGTTCACACGCTCATGACCTGATTTTTACCAGAATTATCTCAATACAAAAAGTCCCGTCAAGAAATCAAGCAGGTTGGTAACGACCAACCATAAAACTCCATGTGGCAAGTGGGATGCCTCATCAGCACCAGGTTCACAATCAAATAAATCAAAACAAACCCCAAACCATTTTATTTATAGTCCAGGAGAAGAAAGCCCATTGACAGATGGTCATCCCAAACACGAGGATTTGTCTCCATCGATAATGAAAAATATATGAACCTTCTGCTGCACAGCAGAGGAGAGAGGCTCGAACACCTGCTCCAAATTAGGAGGAGACTGTAAACATTCCTGGAAATTGGAAAGGCCCCGTGTTTTAAGAAAGGGAGAGGTGCCAGTGGCAGCTGAAGTGAATTGAGCAGGCTCGGGTCCAGCGAGCAGTGAAAGAGAGAATTATGTGATAGCACTGGCACGGGGCTGATAAGGAAACGGAGTGGGCACAAAGCGAAAGCCCAGCACTGCAGAAATGCTGCCAGGCTGTGCAGGACAGACATCAATTAGCCCTGCAAATTGTGGTCCCGAGTGTACTTCCAATATTTTCCATTCAGGCTCAGCGTTTTTCACAGCAAAATGGATCATTGGAACGGTCAAACGAGGAGAAACGTGGGGAAGCTTTGGCTGAAAAGGCTCATCCAAGATGTAGCAAAGACTCCCTGAATTTGATTTTCACCTCAGGGCTGTGCGTTGCTGCAATTCCATCGTCCTTCCAAACCCGTCCCAGGGACGGATCCAAGTTCACGTCAGCGGCCAATAAAGTTGTCAGCGCCTTTTGCTGATTCCTTCCAGAAAAACATCTGGAGCTGCTCAGAGCTCTCCTAACAAAGTGCTGACAAATGCTGCGTGATTCCGTGTCTAAGAGTTAGCCAAGAAAAATATATTCCAGTGGGAATTCCATCAAATGGATCCACACTGCCACCAGGCCTCTCTCACTCTTGCATAATCCAGATTATTAAATCAGCGTCCCAGCAAACAGGAACAGGGAAATCCAGGGAATTCTGTGGACTTGTGAATTTGTCTCATTACCCAAAGAGGAAAATACAATGTTATAAAGGAGAGCTCTGGTTGAAAGCCAAGTTCAAACCCTCAGTGGTGGAAACTCCAGAGAAAAGGGTGAGAGAAGCTCTGGGTGTGTTAAAAACAAGGGTGGGGATGAGAATCCCTGGGAACGCGTGGGGGGATAATCAGGAGAGGAGGAGGATCCCACAGCCCGGGAGAGGCTCCTCACTCCCTCCAAAAATGCCCCCACACACTTCCCAAGCTTCTCAGGTCATTTTTTGGCAACCACCACCCCAAAACTGCACCAAGCAACGAAGAAATCTTTAAACTTTGAGCTGGTTTTCTCCAGCCAGCCGTAGCTCCATCTCCAGCAGACGTTTTGCCTTACAATGCACACATTTTACTGTGGATTTACAGCGGCGGGTTTGTGTTTGGTTTTGTATTTCCACTACCACCCAAACTCTCCTCAGCCAGCTCCAGAACAGCAGAGCTCAATCCCTGGTTTTGATTCTAACCAAGGAATAGTGGCAGGAGAAAAGCCAAACTCTTGAGCTAAGATAAAACCAGTCACTCGTAAATTCTCTGCAGTGTTTGCTTGGTTAGAAAGACAAAAAAAAAAAAAAAAAAAAATTATTTGAAGACACACAAATGCCACTTTGAGTGCTGCCTCTTATTATTCCACTCCACTAAAAATAAAGGCGTTATTTATAATTGGCTCTGTTTCCTCTGGCTGAACAGAATTCCACGAGTTTTATTCTAAAGACAAGCAGAAAGTGCTGCTGCTTTTCAAATTCCTCTCGCTAAGCCACACACTGGGACTACAAAGCTCACTCCACTTCTGCTTTTTATACATTATTTTAATTTGAGCACAACAGAAAAGCTATAAAAACACACCTTTCAGCTGTGCTGAACCTTTAATCACAGGTTTTAATCAGTTTAAAAACTATTTAAGCAGAACTTCAGTGCCCAGAGCAGATAAAGCCACCCCAGAGGGCAAGCCTAGTTATAATTTTTATTAATATTCTGGGGAAAATAAAGACTTTTTTATAAATGGAGACTTTTATAAATTGAGACTTCCGTAAATGAAATTTTCTTCATAATAAATTAAAATTTCTAGAAATGAAATTGAATTTTTTAGAAATTAAAATTTCTCTAAATTAAATTATGTACAAACTCCAAATTTTATACATTAAATTCGCTTGGTATGTTTTTGCTTTAAATATTAGGACAGCTGAACAATTTTTGAGCTCACCATCCTGAATACGTGGATTTCAGAGGAGATTGGCAGGACAATTCCACAGCCAAAAGCAGGACTCAAAATTTAGGAATTTGGGGATGAGACTCCATAATTTGATTTTCTCCTGCACAAACAGCAGCATAAATGTGTGGAACTGAGTCTGCTCGTGCTCAGATTTTTATTACAAAATTACTCTGAGCTGAATTGCAGAACTGAAACCTCCCAAATTCCTTTGCTCCACCCCAAGTGCTGCTGTTTCCATGGAAATCCAAGCCTGAAGGATAAATGGGAAAATTTAATTGTTTAATGGATTAATTAAGGCCACGGATCATCATCAAACAACAGCTGGCATCCCATGGCCAGTCCTGCTTCAAACGCTGAAGCTCAGCTTAACCTCCTGCAGTGCTTTGGGAACACTCACACACCCATCTGGAGGCTGGGTTTGATCCCTGTGGATTCATCTCTGGGATAAATAAAGTTTAAAATAATTCTAAAAGTCTTCAAGGCCAGGTTGGAGTGACCTGGGGTAGTAAAAGGTGTCCCTGCCACGGTGCCATGGCAGGGGTGGCACTGGATCAGCTTTAAGGTCTCTTCCAACCCAAACCATTCCACGATTCCACAAAAAGTTTTAACTTTAAATTTCAATTTCCACCAGCTCAAGTTGAAGCCACCAATGTGAGCTTAAAAAGGAAAAAAAAAAA
>VZTF01008223.1:1720041-1743888 GCA_013397755.1 Cnemophilus loriae
AAAAAAAAACACCACATCTCCAAGACAAACCTGCAGCTCCTGGGCTAAATTCACCAGCCTGGCTCCCCCAGTCATTTCAAAATCCCTGGCTTTCTACTTCAGGAACAACAATTAATCGGCAAGACCTACTTTTCCAGCAGGAACATCCATATTTTATATTCTCCCTTTTGCTGGAAAGATCCCAGGCTGATTTAGATGTTGTTTAAAAAAAAAAAAAAAAGGACAAACCCATATTATGTAATCTAAAATACCACCTTTGTCTCCAAGGGAACATCCCAGCTTAATCCAGAGCTCCAGAAAGAGGCTGAGAATTAAAGCTCCAACAAAACCCACCGTGGACAAAGCATTAAAATAAAGAAAACTCTCCCAGTCCCGTAAAAAAAAAACGAGCTTGTTTTGCCCCAGAGCATTCCCAGAAGGGCTGGGAGGAAATGATTATTTGATTTCTGTGGCATATTTGGCACGTCAGGGTGGCAGTGGACGTTCAGGAGCATCCTGGATTGTCCCCAGGGATCTGTTTGGGGTGGCTGGATGGATGAAGTTTTGGAGGTGTTTGGACAGTCAGGACGGACGGAGACGAGAGATCTCTGAGGTCAGGTCTTAGAGCACGAGGTTTATTACGAAGGGCGTGGGTACAGGGGGCCTGCTTAGAGCTGCCAGCCGCAGCTCGGAGCAGGCCAGAGAAGTAAAGGAGAGCAAGAGAGAGAGAGAGCTGAAGAGGAAGAGCCAGTAGAAGTCCTTTACAATACAATAAATCATCTTCTGTGTTGAATATTCTAATTTCCATCAACCAATCTAGTACAAGACACAAATCCTATAGCATTTACATACAGCCTATAAGAATCACTGCATTACTATACTGCGTTACATTTTAAACTCTAAAACTACTCTTTGGACCCCTTCTGCCAAGCTAGCAGGGTCTGCTCTGACCCTTGGACCTGTTTTCAAGCAGAGGGTATTGTTTGATGAAGAGGGGATTACCTTCAGTGGCCATACCATTGTTTTCCAGTTGTTCAGAAACCAAGGCCTGGTATCTCAAAGTATGCTTTCATTTCTATCTGGTTCACAGTTTCCATATACTCAGCATCTTTTGCCAGGCAATCATAATTATAAGTCTTTCCTATTTCATCTTCCCCAAGAGCTGGATAAAGAGCCGTTAAGAGCAGGGCGATGCTGCTCGTGAGCCCAGCAATCCGTCTCTGCCAGCAGCACTTTTCATTCCACCTCCTTTTCATCCTCCTTTGGGGACGGACCCATTTCTTGGGAATAATGTCAACTTCCTACATTTTTTATTTTTTTTTTAATTATGTTTTTCTAGGTAGCAAAGCCTAAAAACCTCGTGGAAGCCGGTGAGCAGCTAAAATGTTCCTTCACATTTCCGTGACTTTCCCAGGAAGTCTGAGCAGAGCTTGCACACCACCAGCGAGACAAAGCCACCCCAGGGAGCTGCTGGGATAAATCCAGGATTCCTGAGCTTTTGATGGAGCTGGGAAAGTGTTTCTGGCTCACCCAGGCACTGAGAGGTGATTCCCACCACGGGATTTTCCTGAGGAATCCTCTGCTGACATCACTGGGAAGTTGTGAGCACGGAGCTTTCCACTCTAATTTTGCAATTTTATCTACTTCCATTTACGTTCTAAAATATCCTGACACAATATATAACAAATATCAAAAAAAAAAAGAAAATTACCAGAGATGTTGCACAGTAACACTGGCCAGCACTTTTGACTGCTTGCTTTTTCATTTTTTATTTTCCTTCTTTTTTTCATAATCCAACAATCTAAACTAAGTCATCCAACAAAATTACCCCACCTCCTTTTTATCTAATTTATAATGGATTAAATTAGAACTGTGCCATCCTTGCATTTGTATTTAGGCTCAAGAATGCATTAGAGGCCCTCACAGGTCAAAAAAAAATTAAGTTTTTTCCTAAAATTAGGTGGTTTGGACACCTGGCTGGTGGCCCTGCTACTGCCAAAGAATTCTGTTCCTCTGCTTTTCATTTAACCACAAATTTTGGTGCTTCCTGCACCCCACACACCCTCAAAGGGCCCAAGGAAGGCCTTGAGAGAAGAAAAGTTCCTTCAATAAAGGAGAAAGACAAATCCATTGGGAATGGTACAAGAGAAAGGAGTTTAAACAGAATCAGAGGAGATTTAACCAGGAAATGTGATTTTTTTTTTTCCCCTCTGTCTGAGGAGAGCTGATCAGATTATTCAAGGATCTCCATCTGGAGAGGCTTTAGGACAGGTGAGACACACCAGGAAATCCCTCATGAAGGAAACACATGGAAATTCCTCATGGAGGAGAGGGCAAAAGCTCACTTGGAGCTTTTCAGGTGCTCAATTCCATCATTTAATTCAGTAACTTGCACACTGTCACTATTTTATCCCCAAATTAACGAGGCCACCTGACCCTCCCTGCTGTAGAGAACAAAAAATGGGATTAAAAGTCAGGAATTTGGGACTCCAGGCCTCCTAGGCCTTTGCAGCAGCTCCATTGGATTTATCCCTGTACACGCACCAAACATCCCCCTCAGCAGCACAAAAACTTCCCCTTAATTCCCAGGAAATTCAGGAATTTCCCTCCTGGCCTTGCCAGTGCTTTCTCCTTCATCTCCAAGTGAAGGCTACATGATATTTTCTCCGTTATATTTTTATCCACATTTAATCTCTCCTTCTTTTGAAGTTTTATTTAATTGCAAACAGCTTGTCTCCCTCAACAGTAAGGAGCAAAGTGACAGAAAACAAATGAGTTTCTAAATTTAAAACTGTGTCCCGTCGCCACGGCAACCGAAGCGCCACAATTACATAAAGCAAATAATACCTACTGGGAGGAGCAGAGCCCAAACCCCTTGTGGAAAGTGCTGGTCTTGGAACGTGATTACACTGAAATAATCAATTAATAAATTTAAAGCACTCCAGCCAAACAGGGTCGGGAGTGGTTTTATTTGAGAAAGGCCACGACTCGCGGGTTTTCCTCAGGAAGCGGCGCCCGAGCAAGGAGATTTGGGTTTGCCTCCTTACAAAAGGGGGACACTCACTCCTGACACTGCCTCAGCAGCCCAAAAAGGCATTTTCTGAGGGAAAAAAAAAAAAANAGCAAAAAACGTCTTTTTGGGGGAAAAAAAAAAAAAAAAAAAAAAAAAAAAAATCAATGTTTGGGAGCCCAGGCGCTCCACGTGACTCCTTCAGCTCCCAGCACGGGCAGGAACAGCGGGTGTGTTGTTCCTGCCTGAACCTCTCTATTTATGCTCGATCTCAACAACATATTTTGGACAATTTAAAGAATTTCCAAAGCTTGCAGGACAGGCAGCCCAGGGGAAGGTGTGGATCTCCCAGCCTGGAGATATTCCAAACCCACCTGGATGCATCCCACCTGCTCCAGGTGACCCTGCCTTGGAAAGGGGATTGAAATAGATGATTTCCAGAGGTCCCTTCCAACCCCAGATATTCTGGGAATTCCTGTACCTTGCTGTTGTTGAGCGTGGACAAGACAGAAAATGCAGATTTCAGCTGCAGAACGGGTGGGACTGGCGAGCTGGCAGCAGATCCCTAATTGGATTTGTGTCTGCTTGTTTTAATTTGGGGATTTGGGCTGTCCGAGTGTGGCAGGGCCGGGCTGGGAGTCCCAGAAGAGCGCTCCCTGCCAGCCAGGCACAGCACGTTGTCCCTCCCAGTGCCACCCAGGCACGGACAGCCACGCTTGGCAAGGGCAGCCAGGGATGAACCCGGCCAAGACGTGTCCAAAAAACCACTTGGAATTCCTTTGGGATGTGTCAATCCTGCAGCAGGACTGACCAGCCCAAAAACTCTCTGCTGGTTGCCTATTTTTCTTTTTGGAGTTATAACCCTAAAATCCCCTCCCTGCACCAGACGCTGCCCTCAAGATGAACCTTCCTCATCTACCTCCCCTCCCTGTGCACCCTAAAAATGAGAAATTCACAGCAAATCATCTGTTAAAAAAGTTATAAAATAAATCTCTGCCCCACAGGCGCCAGCCAAGCATCGCTTCAGAATTCCAGCCCTCCAAAGGCTGTTCCACGGGAATTTGGTCTCTGCAAGGGGCTCACACGGCTCTGGATGCACAAATTCAGCCGTGGGCTCTCCCCACTCTGGTGTCAGACCTCTGTGGGCACCAGCAGCTCCTCAAACTGGTTTTCTAGGCAGGGCTGTGAGTTATTTTTAAGGAAAACACGGGATGCAGGTGGATACCAGCGACCTCTGAGCTCTGCACTGGTGGGGAAAGAGCTCTGGAACTGCTCCTGGGCATCCCCCCCGCCCCCTCCCCACTGACACGTGGAACCTTCATCGTTTACCAGCCCTGGCCCTCAGAAAAGTTCGAAGTTTCTCACCCAGTATCCCCAGTCCACCCACAGCTCAAAACCTTCCGTTCATTTCCAGCCTTAATTTATTCAAGCCCAGCTTATGCCCACTTGTCCAGCTCACAAAAACATCATCGGAGCAGCTTCCCCCCTTTATTTATCCCCCGTGCAGAGCAACCACATCCCTCCTCCTCCTCTCTGCTGGTGCTCAGCCCGCCCAGCAGAGCTGCTCCAGCCCTGCCATCCCCAGAAGCTTTTCCAGCCGTCTGTGCCAGCCCCAGCTGGGTTTTCCCCGAGCACAGGTAGCCACAACCCCAGACAGATTTTGGCTGGGAACTCGACAGCCCCTTTCACCACGCTCTGCATCCCATTAACGGGTCAAAAGCTTCCTGTGATCCAGGAAAAGCCCCAGAGGTCCTGCTCCTCCTGCTGTTGCTGATGGAATTCAGCTCATTATTCCTCAGGACACGACCCCGAGCTTGCACTCCTCAATTTTCCCCTAATTCTATTATTCTAGGCTTGGAGGTCATCTAACCCTGCCTAATTAACCCAATCCTCCTCGGTGTGGACGCCGGCTCCCAGGTTTTCTGTCATCAGCACATTTCATTTGCACATTTTGACTTCTGGAGCCAAAGTCACCAAGGACAATATTCAAAAATATTGGTCCAACACCAGTCCCTGAGAACTCCACTGACAGCTGCCCCTCTTTCCACACAGCCCGTTGTTCTCAGCTCTTTGCTTCTGAGGCCCTGCACAGTTTTCCTATTAAACCCAATTATCCCCTGGTTAATTAATAATTGGCTCCTCAGAAACCCCGCTCCAGGATTCAGGCTGGGGAGACTGAATTAGGTTTGCCTGTTTCTGCACTGCCCACATCCAGGGGAGGGATCACTGCGGGAAAAGCTGCCCTGGTATCTTTTAGGTGAGCAGGGACCATGGTCTGAGGTGAAAATTCCTGATTTACACCATCCAGAATGGCTGTGGGGGGATACTGACACATTTTTACCTAAATTTCTTGGGTGTTTTAGCTCCAAGGGTGGTTTAAATCCTCCAACTCTCTCATTTCTAAGTTATTGGGGTTTTTTAATCAGCTAATGGGATCTTAAGAATCACCCATTAATCATCCCACTGCCTGGAGCAGTCCCAGGCTGCTCCAATCCCAATCCAACCTTGGACACTTCCAGGGATCCAGGGGCAGCCACAGCTGCTCTGAACCTGTGCCAGGGCCTCCCCACCCTCCCAGCCAGGAATTCCTTCCCAATATCCAATCTAAAAATCTATAAATCCATTTTATTTACAGAAATTAAAAGCATTTTTGGTAAATACACCAACCAAAAAAAAAAAAAACAACAACATTCCTACAGCAAAATTCCCTCTACTAAAATATGATTATGAGACATTTCCCAGCAGAGTCCCCTGGGCAAAACGGGCATTCCCAAATGGATATTTCCAGGATTTCCTTTTCCAGAAGTGGCTCTGGCTTCACTGAGGCAACACCAGCAATTAATTTGCCCCCTTCTCTTTGAGATGCTCTGAGCAAATCAATCATTCGTGCTTCTCAAGCTGGGAATACCTGCTCCAAAATAATTAAACCACTCAGCAGGGAGCCTATTCCAAAGGTCATCTTTTAACAAAGATTAATTCAATTTTATCTCCTGCCCATAAAATTTGAGACAAAATAACAAAGAAATTTCCTCTTAGCTCTAGAAAATGCTAATTATTTTTCCAAGGAAATTACATGAGCACCTTCAACTCATATTTCATGGGAAATTAATACAGAATATCACAGTGCTGCTGCCTCAGTGACGGGAAAATAAGAGTATTTTACTCATTTATTTGTAAGCAGATCTCTAGGAATCAAAGTGGGCTGATGTTACAGCAAATTTAAAATCTGTGTAACCCCTGGTACAGATAGAGGATTACGTGGCCTTTCTTTTCCAGAGGTTTCTGGAGGAATCCAGCTTTTAAAGCAAAGAAAATCCCTTTTCACGCAGTTCCACACTGCGCAGCAGTAAAATATCCTTTATTTCTCTTTCTTAAATATTCCCTAGGCAAGCAGGGCATGGACAACACCTAAAAATTAATTCAGGAAGAGGGAAAATCATCACTGAATGAAACTGGAGTGAGAGGCAGCCCTCAACCCAAATGGAACTCTCCAAGCCTGGATGCTGTTCCTCAGGCATTCAGGAGGCCAGGAAAACAATAAAATGCCGTTTGCCAGGTTTATTTATGATCAGCAGCTCAATCACTGCCTGCCATCCTTCAGAAAGGAGGCATCTCCCCATTACACAGCCCAGATAAACTGATTTATTTGGGCTGAGCCTTGGGATTTGTCATTGTGGTCTTCATTTCATCACAGAGCAGGCAGGAACTGATGGCTGGAAAAAAAAGAAATCACTGCAAGGAAAAAGGGCAGGATGCTGGAAGCAAATTTTTTTTTTTTCCCCTAGGAGCTCAATTTCCAGGAGTTTTATTTCTCCTTTCTCAGCAGAGGCAAATCCATGCTTCTGCTTGGAAAAGCTGGCAAGATTTGGCCACATTTGGACTTTTATTCGAATCTATTTCCTTCCTAAGAACATAAAAAAAAACCCCAAAAATCTTTAAAAGAGTGACAGTCACATGTCAAATGTGCCATTCAGCACTTGCTTCTGAATACACAAAAACCCCAATTCTAAACCACTTTTAAGTTGTATTTTGCTTCATTTCTCACAGGAAAGAGATTTCCACACCCAGGATTTTCTCCTGAGTGGTTTTTAATTATGATCTCACAGCAACATTTAAGTTCAAAGGGTCTGAGGATGTGAAATAGAAATTAATCAATTTTTAGCCAGTATTTGAGTATTTTTGGCAGTAAGATCTTGAGAGATGAGATGTTTATCCCCTACCTGGCCCTCAATAAGAAAAAAAGAAGAACTTTCTGCATCTAAATTTAATTAAACTCTCCAGAAAGAGTTCCTGCAGAGAAGAAAAATGCCCTGAAAATGAAGGAAGTGAAATAGGTATTGACAGGTTCATCTCCAAGAGGAAAAACAAACTCTTACAAGAGTTTGGATAGAGACAAAATGCTCAGATTTTAGCACTGGATTTCAGTAATAATCAAATGGGATATTCCCTTAAAATATTCCAATGGAATATTCACTTAAAATCCTACAAAACACCCCAATTTATGACCTATTACAGTGTAAAATCCAAAATGCAACAGGAACCTTGTAAAATTAATTAAGTCACGAGCATAGAATTAGAGAATCATCAAGATTGGAAAAGATCCCTAAATTCCTCAAGTCCAACCATTAACCAAGAAAATCTCAGGAGATCCAGGGTTTGTTGCAATTAATTCCCTAAAACCAAGCAGATTATTTCACCAAATCTTTTCCTGTCTCTGGCTATTCCCTGAAATAATAGAAAAAGATCTTGGCACTGAGGCAGCACTTGAAGGGAAACTCCAAATTCTCCAAAAGATTTTGGCACCTGCACCTTAAAAAGGTGAGAAACCCCTCTGGAATCCATAAAAGTGACAAACTGCTTCTAATAGAAGGAAAGAGCTGAGATCATTGGTGTTTTTTAAAATAAAATAACCATAAGGTAATTTAAGAGAAGAAAGAAAAAGGTGATTAATCAGAATAACTCGAGAGGCCACTGCAAATAGTAAACACTAAAAATCAGTACTGATCCAAAAGTAAAATTCAATTTTTTCATCAAATAACTGGGTCTTGGCACCCAATAAACAAGCAGCAAACCTTATTCTTTTCTCTAAAATAAATATACACAGCCCACTTCCCAGCAATTATTATTAAAAATAATATCTGGAAAACTAAGCACTTTTTTTTCTTCTAAAAGTTGCTCCTTTTCTTAGGTGCATTTTACAGGTTATGGGTGTCACTTCCCTGTGGAGGAACCTCGGCTCTAAGAGGGAACATTCCTGGAACAGCACTTCCCTTGCTCAGCCTGTAACGAGCTTTGGCCCTCATAATTATCAAAAAAAAAAAAAAATCACTTTTAAGCAGGAGAAGAGAGAGATGATGGATGAAAATCTGCTGGGTCACAATTATGAGCAGGGGCAGAGGGAGAGCGCTGGCTGAGGTGTTTTTAAACCCAAATGGTCCCTCCACAGGGAATATTTCAGTGTTTGGGATCCAAACCTCTCCTCGCTTCACCTGGAACAAATTCCTGGGGCTGGTACGGTCACAGCTCCTACTGAGCATCCTCAGGTGCTGCCCTGCTGAGGGGTGAGGGAGAGGAAAACTCGACAGCTCCTCTGAGGAGGGGAGGTTTTACTCCTCCCGTGGTGGATGAGAATGTTCTCCCCTGTTTTCACCTCTGTTATCACACAAAAACTCCACGGTGGAAACTCAGCTCGGTATTTCCCAGAGCTCTCCCCCCACCACAGCTTTGGTGTGGCTTTGGAGAAACCCCGTTTATTTCTAAAATCAAAAATTTCTGGTCATTGAGGGAATTTTTCATATTTCACAATAAAAATAAAACCAAGCATTTCTAGAGTTGGTGCTGCAGAAATTCAAAAATGTCACGGCACTGCTTTGTGTGACACTCCTGAGTGTCCCGGATCGACCATCCCAACCCAGCTCAGCCTAAAGTCCAGTTGGACTCTTATTGTTAACTGCCACTTTATACATCCAAATAACATGAAAAGAAATTATCTAAAGCAGATTTTTTTTTGGCTGTGCTGGCACAAATCACTCCCAGAGATGTCCCCTGAGGAATAACCCATCTTCCTCCTTCCCTTGTAAACCTTCCCACTAAAACAGAGCGGGAAGGAAGGCAGCAACGCCTTTTCTTCCAGGATTAACCGAGCACACCACCACTGCCCTCTTCCTTTAGTTGCCTATTCTCATCTTTTATTTCTCATTTTAAAGCTTCCATTCTCATTTCTACTTCATTTTTCCTTCCTCCTTTTCCTTTTGGACCGACCATTCCTCTTTCCCAGCAGCCACAGGCCTGCTTTTGCCAGCCTAGGCCACGTCCCACTCCAATCTAAAAATTTTAACTCTCAATCCTTTTTTCCCCTGCCAACAAAACCCAAGATAATTAAGATTTCACCCTCTTTGTCATGGCATTGGTATAATTTGAAGATATATTAAAGAAGTAAACAATCTATGGGTTTTTTTCCTGTGGGCCTTGATTTTAGAAGGCCTTGCTGGGAAGTTTTCATGAGGTAAAACTCATCCGAGTTCCTTTAGCACCAAATAACCCACATTTGCAAGGCTGAGGAGTTAAACATTAATTTTTTCTGGATCTAGACATGCAGCAGGACAACGTGTGATAAATCCAATCCCCCTCATCTGGCAAAGATAAAACTCTCATTTAACCAGGCATCAACCACCACGCCACCAAACCCTCTAAAAACCCCGTTGCCAAATATTTGTTACCCCAATCCCAGATCTAAGAGGCATAAAATAATAGCAGGGGGGGTTTATTTGAGGAGAACTTTTAGTTTCTGGCATTTATTTTCATTTTTAATGTAAAGCTGTCCCCAAATTGTGCAGCCCTCAGAAAATGACTCAACGACAGCAAACTTCTTTAAGCCTTTGATTGATCTACGTGGAATATTTTTCCTGTGAATTCTATGCAGAAATAAATTATGTGGAATTTAATTCTGATGCGGAAAAGTTGTTTTGAAGTCTCGACAAAGTCTGGGTGCTGCGGGTTATGCAAATAAAGCATAAAATGCTGAGGAAGTCACCGTGATGATGGATAAAAATGTGTTTGGGGCTGACAGGCAATCTGAAAATCACCTTTACAGCTCATTTTGGGGTTTGTTCTTCCCCGGGGAGGAGGAACTGGAACATCCTGAGCAAGCAGCAGAAATTGGCTGCCACCTTCTGCCACTGCACGGATAACGGGCCGGAATTTTGCTCCAGGAATTATCCTGATCCTCCTGCAGAAAAGCCCTTCCCAACTTCCCCGGGGGCTGAAACACTGGGCAGGACCCGGGATAGGATCGGGAATGGCCTCAAGGAAATTGCAGCCCAAAACCCTCCAGCAGCCCCAAAATCTCCTCAGGTTCTCAGAGGAAGAGCCCCACTAAAAACCAAATAAAACAAGCAAGATATTGCAAACTCAAGAGCACAAGATTTTGAGGCATTTTGGGGTTATATTACAATTTTCCACTGGAAAAAAATTAATCTGTATCCAGTCTATCCCACAATAAATCCCTGCTGTCTTCAACTCTTCCTGTATAGTTTGGAAAATAATTTAACTACTCCGGGCAGGAATTTGCCTGTGGAGATAAAAGGTTAAGGGGGTTCTCTTGTGTCCAAATGAAAATAAAACTATAAAAGCAGGAGGAATTTAAACCTGGAGATTTGCTTTGCTTAATTCTGCACTGGGGAAGATGAGGCAGCACACACAGATTGAGTAATAGCATCCCCAGGGGTGGAAGGAAAGACTCACTTCAATATTAAGCAGGGAAAAATCCATATTATTATGGCAAAGCCTGATCCTGCAGGTCCAGGACAGCAGCTTTGAGTGACATCTTCTGGCACGGACTTCCACCAGCAAAGGATTTGTTAGGCACAGGCCAGCTATTTAATCAGGATTTTAGAAGTAGTTTTTATCTCATTGGCTTTAAATTTTTAATGTTTTGTGTTTAAATTAAGGTCAAAAAGAGCAGAATTACAACCAGCTCTAACCACGTATAAGATGAAAAGCAGATTATTTATTGCAAATACTGGTTCAACCATGAAAGTCAGGTCAAAAATCCCATTCTGCATTTTGCTCATCACATTAAACTAAGCTGCAGCTGCTGATAAACCCTGAAATCTTTTTATTTCTCATCATTTCCCTGATCACAGAGCAAACTCTTTCAGTCACTCTTCTGCTTTGCTCACCCCCAACCTGTTGCACATGGACTGAGAAACAGAATTCCTGTTCCAGACATTATTCCAAAACAGAAACAGGGTTAGAAAAGAAAATTGAAGTTGAAAAAGATTTTTTTTTATAGTATTGAAGGAATAACTTTAATTTTGCAGTGGAATTGCCAATATTTTTATATTCTGAGGAGGGCACTAAGTGATAGAAAATATTAATTGCAAAACCAATCAGGATTAAGCAAGACGACCTTTAAAGCTCCTCTCCAAACCAAATTACTCGATAATTAATAAAGAATTTATTTCATTCCCACTCCTCCTCAGCTTGAATACACACAGAAAAAAAATAAATATAAAATATACAAACATCAACATCCAGTAGCTGAAAGTATTAAGAGCATCTATCCACTGCCTGCCATATTTATTCACACACTTCAGCTCTGACAAACAGAATTATGAGGTTATTTTATGGCCTCATGAAAAATATATTTTAAAATAGATCTCAGTTACGACTCGCCCTGACACGGCGTAGAAATAATTTAACTTTAAATAATTTAAACCCCAGAGCATTAGGTTGGATCAAGAGACACAGACACAAATAAAAAAATCCGAGTGATGCCTTTAAGCAGCTCCAGGGAAGTGGGAAATGAAGATTTCCACAATTAACCCACAGGAAGGAGATGAAGCAAACAAGCCATAAAAGTTAAAAAACAGAGAAATTTCAAAGTTTTGAGTGAATTCATCTCCAATAACAAAGTGAAAGAAGAAAAAGAGATGCAGGAGATGTTAACTCACACCAGAGGGTCATTAAGTCTTTTTTTTTTTAAAGCATCTCAGAACTTTTAGAAGCCAGTACTTCATTTAAAAAAAAAAATTAAAATAACTAAATTACTGTTTACAAGAAAATGAATTGGCCTTGCAGAACCTGAGGCTTCCCTCTGCCAGCTTTCTCTGGCATTTAATTCTATTTTATGCTTGATTTCTCCTCACTTCTCCCAGCCCTCCTTCCCCTTTTCCTTTCTTCCCCATGCCACTGTAACGTGGGTACCTCATCCCTACCTGAGTTTCAATAAAAGTTAACTGCAAAAGTCGATTTTTTTTTTTTTTCCCACATCAGGAAAATTTGCCCGCACAGGAAAACCTGCATGGAAATGTTCCCCACAGCAGCTGGTGGCAAGGGGGCAGAGGAGCAGGTGGAAATTTTTAGGAAGAAAAAAAAAAATTACACTGGAAACATCAGGAGCCTCCTTGTGAATCTGACTGAAACAACACAAAACTTCTGACTCACCAGGAAGGCACCTCGAGCCCTTGCTAGGTTTATTTTTGATGCTTTTTACTTTTAAATATCCATTTTTAGGGTGGATGGACCGACCCTTGAACTAAAATACCTCAAAATACCTGGGAATAAGCTGAAAGAACTCCCAACGTCGGCAGGCCCAGAATGAGGGGAAATTATTTGTGAAGGTTTCCCACCCAAAGCCCACTCGTGTTCCTCACCCAAGTGGCCCCCAAAGCGCTCCTGACACAAATCAAGGGAGGGGCTGAGAAAGTTCCTGATATTTTTGCCTTTGAGGACACAAAATTCAGGCTGATCAGGCAGAATTTGGCTTTGAGCTGATGGAAACTGGAAGAGCAGAGTTTGAGTCTTGCTCTTTTCTGCCCCGAAGCTTTCCTCAGCCGAGCACACACAACCTGGGGGTAGAAATGCATTGATTTCGAATTCCAGAGGATTTAATCCCAGGAAAATAAGATTTTTCTGTGTCCTGCACCTCCCCCCAGCTGGTTTGTTGTTGTTAGGTTGGGTTTGTGGGGGGTTTTTTGGCAACATCAGCTTCCATTTGAAAGCCGATGCAAATATCCCAAATGTGTGCTCAGCTATTGGCCTATTTCTGAAACCTATTTTTGGCATTGAGCAATTCTAAACAGGCTGATTCACCTCAGGTTATTCAAGAGAACGAGCTGGAAATAAGAAAAAAGTGGTCTTTAACATCTGACTTAATTCTTATAACCAATTCTTTTATCTATGTGACAACAAGTTGTTACGACTGAATTCTGAAAATGATCAGTCAGTATTTAGTATTTATTCAGATCTATGCAAATGGACATAATTTTGAGATAATGTGATGCTTAACATGGGATTTTTGATTTATTTCCTCAAGTCTGAGTGTCCTTTTTCTTTATTTAAGATACCAGGACTAGTCAAGATTCTCCTTTTATAGATAATTTTTCCCAAAATAAAACACTTCCCACAAGGGCATTCAAGTCTCACCTGGGGTCTTGCAGCAGCCTAAACAGTTGGCCTTAACCTTAGGATTTTTTTCCCTAATAAATCATTCTTTATATGCTGTTTAATATCTTTATTAATGATCCAGAGGAATTCTGGGCACAAACACCCAACACGTGCCTGTTGCCCCAAATCCTGCTGCCCAGCCAGGAGAAGAAAAACCATTTTTTTCCCCCAATGCCAGGGGGGAGGGGAAAAAAACCCACAAACCACATTTATTCCCAAGAAATTCAGCTACCAAATCTTTTCTTCAGGTGGCAAAAAAAGTGCTGCTTGTGGAGAACTGGAGAATTCACATTTCCTCAGAAACGGAGGCTTCCCAAAAGGAACAAGCATCCTCGGAACCCTCTGACATTACAGAAAAATCCCCCAACTCCCATCCTGATTTGGCCTCCTGATGTTTCAGCAGCTCCCGGGTGGAAAAACCGCCAAGGAAAGAGCCAGAGGTCCCAGCTCCACCTCCTTTCCAGGGATTTGCCGGAGGAGATCGGGCAGTTCAGAGGGGGAACGTCCAAACCTCTCGTTGTGATGGAGTGAAACGGGCTCAGCTGAGCAGCCGGTTCCGAGGCACGGACAACGCCTTGCTCCCCCTAAACCATCCCAAGGGATCCCCTCAGCAGCATTCCCAGAGATCTGTTCCCAATTGAACATTCATTCCCTCCCCAAAAAACTGCGTCCGAGCAAACAAAACCTCTCTAAACTCTTTTTTCTGCTCCTTTCTTCGGCCTGCTTGGAATCCCCAAAAAGATTTCCATGAAAATTAAACCACATGCTGAAATTAAGGCATATTAACAACAAGAAATTCAGTGGGGAAAAAAAACACAGAGGTGCCCAAATTAAACTACCGAGTGCTCTTGACTCATTTTTTTTCCTTTCCAGCTGCCTCCACATTAATTGAAATCCCTGTTTGTGAGACAGGGAGGAGAAAGCTTTGATCTCTGAAAGCATCGAAGGGAACACATTACAGTGGCGGGGGAAGGAGGGAAAAGGGGAAGGAGAGCTGGGAGAAGTGAGGAGAAATCAAGCATAAAACAGCATTAAAACAGAATTAAATGCCAGAGAAAGCTGGCAGAGGGAAGCCTCGAGAAGAAATTCGTGTAACTCCTTTTCACCTCGGAAAAATGCAACACCTGTGAGAGAAAATCTGAGGCATCAAAACAGCCACAGAGACAAAAATCAACAAATTCCCATGCTTGGGAATCAAAAAAAAAGAAATGCCAAGCTGGCCGTGCCAGAGTTCATCCACTGAGAGTTTTCCTGTGGAAAATGTGCGTTTTCAGCACTGAAGTTATTCCAGACTTGGCCAGCTCCAGCCAGAGCATTCAGCTCCTGCTTTTAATAAAATCCAACCCCTTGTCTGTATCCACTTGGACTTTTTGCAAGTTAATGAACAAACAGATAAATAAAAAAACATCTCCGACCCTCTGGCCAAGAAATCTGTCCAGAAATAGAAATTTCTGCCCATTAATTCTAATTGCTGCTTCTTAATGCAGCTCTTATTTATAGCCGTGTTTTCGTCAGGCAGAATTAGGTTTTATTCACCCATGAAAAGCCCGTGTTTTCCTGAAAATAAATTCATTTAAGCACCTTCGTGCAAATCACTTCTGAAGCATCCAGCAAGATGTAAAGCCAAGCTCTGCTGCTCTCTCAAGCTTCAGGAGCTGGGAAAGTGATATTGCAGCAAAAGCTGGGATGGGATGGAAAGGAGTTGGAGAAGGATTCAGAGGATCCCAAAAGGAGCATTTTGGAAATGTTCACAGCAGCCCTGGGGTGGGGGAGCTGGCAAAGAAGGGAATATTTGTCTAAATGGGATAAGTGACAGAAAAATGGGACACAAAGGGCAACAAGGGGCAAGGGCAGGTGAGGAGAGATCAGATCCTTGCCAGATTTTGGCAGCAGAAAAACAGATTTATTGGTCTTGGGTTTATGATTTAATTTCTGTAAAAGCACCAGTGCAGCTGTGCAAGGGAGGGGCTTTTTTGGCTGATTTACACATGAAGTCTGTGCCTCAATTCATTCAAAAATACCCCCAAACTCTCAATTAATATTAAATAAGATGGGCTCTGCTTCGAATTTCTCAGCTTCTCTGGGCAGCCTGAGCCAGGCCCTCACCAGCCTCACAGGATCACTTCTATAAAGCATTTCTAGGTATCACAACCAGGTGTTCTGGTTTTAATTAAATCAATTTACAATCAAAACCCATTTTTTTATTTACAACTATTCCACATCAGGCAAGTTCTCCAGCAGGAGCCACTGACAAACCACAGTTGAGACACAAGGAAAGTTGATTTAAGGGCTGAATTTTTTTTATACTTGAAGCACCACAAATCTCAACTCCAGAGCTTCTCACAGAGTTCATCTTTCCAAAGCCAACATTAAAAAAAAGAAGAGAGAAATCCAGTCTTTTCCCCATGAAGGTTTTGATGAAGTGGCAAACAGCACAACAGGATTTTCATGGACGAGGTGTCCCCAACCCCCAGTTTATCCCCAGGGATGAACTGCAGGAATATTCTCAACAGAGCCAGAAAAGCTTTGTGTTCATCACAATTTTCACTCTGCTCTGGCCATCAAAATAAAAGGTTTTGAAGGGAATCCTCTTCCCCTTTTATCTGCTGAGATGAAGGCAGCAACAACTGGGACCAGCACCAGGTCTCCAATCCAAGACATTCAATCCCTGCCACCAGACAGCCCCCAAACCCCTCAGAACATGGCTAAAAGCAGTTTTTATTCCATATTTTTAGTCATTCCTGCTGTAAACGATCCATTATCTGCCAAACAGCATCGTTCTGAACAGAATATTGGGAAATGTGGCCAAAATTAAAGCCACATCCCCGAGTTCAGGTGGCTGGGGAAGCAACTGACATCCAGAAAAAGGAAAAAATCCCCTGTTCCCATCTCAAGAGAGCAGCAGCCAGAACCACTCTCCGCAGTAAAAAGGAAGCAAATCACTGCTTCATGAGACTAAATCATGTTATGAGAGAAAAAACTCTTTTCCATTATTAGTTGCCACATAAATAAGGAAAGTACAATTACTCCTCCCAGCTCTCCGCGTGTTGTGAAGTATTATTTTTGTCAGAAGTATAATTGAAATGACTCTCCCTGACACTCGAGCTCCATTAACTGGGAATTCATGGCTTTTACCGAAGGATAGCTAAAAACATTCCACATTTTGCATGTTATCTGTGCACATCCAGGGACATGCTGCCATTACAGATGAGGACAGAGATGAGTTAGAGACTTAAAATGAAAGAATGTCATCCTGCCCAGCCAGGTTGTTATGGATAACCAGATTATCCCACAATAGTTGACCCAAAATAAAGATAAAGGATTAAAAAGCCATCACTCTGGATAGTGGTACCCTCTAAATTTTCCCCTCTTGCAGCTGTTCTGAAATATTGACTTTGTAAGGGCATCACCATCACTTTTTCCAGCTGAACTTATTAGATTTGAACCCACACAAAGCAGAGAAGAGAGACATCCTCAAGCAAATATCAATTATTTCTTGGAAAGGCAAAGCAGGATTAGGTTATGGCATCTATTTAGAGACAGGCACCTGAGCTACAACATTTCCCAGGATGTAAAACAAGATAAAAAAGAATTGGTGGCTTGGGTGCTCCCAGGAGACCAGAGGGGTCAGATCACACCGGGATCCCGCAGGACTTTGATTCCCAGGTTTCTTGGCTCCTTTTTGCAAGGGGAAAGTCAACAAAACCCGAAGTTTTCAGCCTGTTCTGACTGTAGGATTTCATTGTTTGTTCCTTTTTTGCCTCCTGCTTAGCAAGGGGCCAGCAGAAATTCTTGGAGAAAAAGCTGAGGAAGGGTATGAAGGAAATGTGGAGTTTTCCGAGCCCTTTAAACCAGCCCTGAAGGGCTGCAGCTTCTCCAGCCTGGCCTCCAAACCAGGAGGGAAATAAAGGATGTGAGGCTGCCAGAACCTCCCCAATGCAGAGGGTGCCTCCAGCCAGGATTGCCCACAGATCAAAGGCAAAATGCCCGAGGTGCCCAGCTGACCCCAAGCCCTAACCCAGAGCATCCCCAGGGAGGAGCTGCAGGAGATCCAGGTTATCCCAAAGGAACAGCTTCAGAGCACCCTTAAACTGGTGGGAACCTAAAAATGCCAGTTCTGGTGTTGATCTCCAGCAGAAAAGTTAAAAAGTTGATTAAAAAACGAGTGTCAAGTCTGTGCTATGAACCTCAGCCCCCAAAACCCAGCTGAGGGGGGAGACCAGGCAGAAAAGACCAGGACTGATCCCACAGCGTGGAGCAGACCCAGTGCCAAGCCCTGCACCCACAGCCCAGCACAGGGGGCACCAGGAACGCCCTCATTTCCACTGCCTGGTTCCTCGTGGGCCTCTCCAACAGGAGCAGCTCCATTCCCCAGCCTGCAAATGAGCTGCAGGCCAATCAAGCACCTTCTTAATTGCTTGAAAAATTGCTTTGCTGCAGCTTGGATCTAATTCCAGCAAGAGCTTCGTTACTGAGTAAATAGGAAGCAGAACTTCCCCCATCTCTTGGCTTTGATCAGACAAGTGGCCAAGGAGAAGGGAATACCAGGTTAATTCCTCTTGGAATAGGAGATAAAACAGGCTCAAGCCTCCTCTCAAGGTCACCCTTTAATTGCATGAAACCCTGTTAGAAACCTACACCAGGATATTTAAATTCATGTAACAACAGCCCACCTTCGGCCCAAAAACAAATCCCAGTCTAAATCACCAGGAAAACTCCAAAAGTTAAGAGCAGAGGGTGATAACCACAAGATCACACAGGTGCAAGGCTTTAATTATTTATGTTGAAACAAATTCTAGTGGTACAAATTTTCAGGAGAGTTTATAGGAAACTGCCTTCAAGGTCGCTTTAAAATCCAGGCTCTTTTGAAAAGTCTCCCCATCATTAACAGCAGGAACTGCTGCTGGCCAGAAATAGTGTGGAAATCAATGTGTACGTGGCAAGAACTGAGGGGGGGAATAGGAAAGGGGGGGAAATGGGGGTGGAGGGGGAAAAAAAAAGGCAAAACCCCCTCAGTTTTAAGTGGTTTCTGTTTGAGGCTGGGCATCAAGCACAGAGGGGACACAAGAACCGAAGGCCTCAAATCAAGATCTGCAGCATTTACCACATTCCAGTTCTCTGTTGTTTCGTCTTCCCCTATTAAATGTTGACTTGTTTTATATTTAGACTGCAAAATAATGGATGTTTTGTGAGGGTGCTCCCTGGGTTCTGCCTCCAAAAGTCAAAACACCAAAGTCCAGGCCCCTCCTGACCTCGGGGGTGGCCCCCAGGCCCCCCTCCCTGTAATTCATCAGCCGCAGAGCCAAGCCCTTCCCAAACCCTTGTGCCGTAAAAATGCATCATCAAAACTTATGAATAAGTACCACTTCTTCTAAAATTAGAGCTGCTTTCGCAAGGAGAAGTATTAATATGAATAAAGGCCTCCTGCCCTGGTTTTAAGGTCGGGATCAAAGCAGGCACATCATTCCAGGTCACAGCCTGGCTGCCACTGTCACCTCCTGCTCAGCCACAAGAGGCAAGTTACTCCCAGAAAACAGAGCAATTAGGAGGATATTAATAACCCAGCCACGTCTTCTTGGCCACGAATAAATCACAGCAGAAACAGAAATTAAAATACGCAGTGGTTGTTGAATCCGAGGTGGCTGCAAACTCTGAGGGCTGGGAAAATAGGACACGAGACTGCACAACAGAAGGGCACCTGAAATCCCTTGGCAGCGCTTCCTGAGCCCGTCCTTGAACTAAATCAGTGCTAAAAAATGTGGGATATTGGGCAAATGTCACCGTGGAAAGGGCTGTCGCAGCCTGGCACAGCTGCCCAGGGCAGGGGTGGAACCCCCATCCCTGCAGGGATTGATCAGCCCTGTGGAAGTGGCACCTGGGGACAGGGCTCAGGGGTGGCCTTGGCAGAGCTGGGGGATGGTTGGACTTGATGATCTTAGAGGGCTTTTCCAGCTTAAACAACTCCAGGATTCCACCCTGCCCCAGCACTCGGCAGATCCTCCTGAATATTCTGAATATTTTACACCACATTCTGCCTGATGCTATTTGGCTTTTCTCTAAATAGCAGCCAAAAAAAAATCACTATTTTTTCCATGAAGACAGAACAGAGTAGGACATTTCCTCACCCAGTATTCCTGTGTCTATTACAGGTTCTATTAAAGCACACATGGCACAGCAGAAAATATTTTCTGTTGTCATCACAGCCCTCCCAGGGGTATTAAACAACTCCCTTAGGATCTCCCAGGATCCCGGCCAGGGGGGAGAGCACATCTGGAGCAGCACAGCTGGCACTGGAACTCTGAAGTGCCCAGGAAATCAATAATCAGGTGATTAACTGGGGAAGACAATGCTGCCACTTGAAAACTTCCTTTATAAACAAGAGGGGGCACATGGAGTTAAAATCCAATTAATAGAATTCCAGATCTTGCTGTCTGTGGGGTCACTGCAATCCTGGAGTCATTGAGATCCCTGGATTTTCAATTATATCTTGTTTACTCAGCATAAACTCACTAAAACTGGTTGTATTTTCAGTCACTTTTTGCTCAAGTGCTTCATTTTAGTTTTAAAATAACTCCCTAGGGCCTGGGCTGGGTTTAGTTTTTGTCCTTGGTTACTCTTTTGGGCTGCCAAGAGATGCTGTAATTCCAATTATGTCACAGATGAATTTGGTCTCTGTTGGGAGCAGCAGCTCATAATTTGGATTTATCTTTTTAGTTTTAGGAAGGTTTTACGAGAAAAAAAAAATATTTTTAGGCCTTTTTTGCCCACCTCCAAGTTATTTTCCTTAAAGTGACTGAGTCAATTCCAAGCATTTGAGTAGAAAGATTTCCACTGGAGGTAAACAAGGATAACAACAGCGACTGAGGAATGGGAAGAGATATTTGGAAAAAGCTGTGCCATGGCTGTTTATTACTCTGATTACTGCTCTGAGAGCCTGGAGTTCTTCCCCATCATTGTTATTGAGCTGGAAGCTGTGCTCAGTTCCAGCCTCTAAAGTCAAACTCAGGGATGAGAGTCAGGATCGGTGATCCCGAGGGGGTTTCAGAGGTGCCCTCCTGCCTGCAGCACCGGGCTGGATCCAGAGCCAAACTCCTGCTCCCTGAGCACGCCTGGAGCCTGGAAAAACCAGGGGTCGAGCCAGGGAAGGCCCCTCTGGAGCCAGGGGGATAAACCCCACCAGGAACAGAGGAGAAGCTGCACGTCTGCAGAACAAACAGGGGATCACAACCTGCTCCCCAGGGCACGGCCCCACGGCCACGAGCCTGCTCCCCGGGGCATCACCCCACACCCACGGGCCTGCTCCCCAGGGCATCACCCCACAGCCACGAGCCTGCTCCCCGGGGCATTGCCTGCTCCCTGGGGCATCGCCCCACATCCACACGCCTGCTCCCCAGGGCATCACCCCAAAGGCATCACCCCACATCCACGCGCCTGCTCCCCAGGGCATCGTCCCACGGCCATGCGCCTGCTCCCTTCCAAAGAGCTCTTTAGGCCTCCTGCCTTCTTCATCCCACTGCCAAAAAATCCCACTAAAAAGGCCTGTGGAGACACATCCAGAGCAGGATCGGGATGCACAGCGGATTGTCCCAGGAAAAAAGCCCATCCCGCTTCACCACTCATTGCAAAGCCTGACTACCCAATTTTCCAGAGCTTTATCAGTGGATTTTGGAAGCGTAAATTCCAAATCTGATCTTCAGCACCAGCTCAGAAAGTTTGGCACAGGAGGGATTCCCGGTTCATTCACTCCTCAGCAACCTCCTACCAGTGCACAAGAGCAATTCTCTTTAAGGAGCTTAAAATCCCTGAATATTGGGACTTCTTGCACTGTTTTTGTAGCATTTTTGTCTCCACAGCTGGATCTGGAGCATCCAACCCCTCCCTCAACACCACAGCTCCAAAGGTTCATTCCTCTGGCTGCAAACATCCAGGTGAGCCCACAAATGTTTTTATTCCAATTCCCCTCACACAGCCCAATGTCATTTCCATATTTTGCCATGGGAGGAGGGTTTATAAATAAATTCTTCATAAACCCAATCTCCCAGCAAAGCCTTGCAGCTTTCCAGAATTTCCTTGGATTTCCAGAATTCCTTGTCAAATAAATTGGGGATGGAGGTTTGGGGCACTCTCACCTGTACAGGAAGCCCTCATTTAAAAGCACAAACTGAATATTCTGTCAGAGAGAAAGAGCAGAGCTCATCATAAAGATTCAGTTTTTAAGGATTTAAGTGACACCAACTCCCTCTCCCCTTTAAAATCACCTGGCCTTTGAGAGATAAGGATTAAATTCTATCAAGCCAGCACCTGAGGGATGAAGAGAACTCTTCGTTTTATTCTTTATTTTAAAGAAATATTATTTTCTGCTGAAGTATTAGGAGTTAACCCCAACTTAGAGCTCTTGGGGGGGCCACAATCCAGCCCAAAAACCAGATTTTACACATCTACAGCATTTGCAACAGGTTGTTATTCCTCCAGCTTCTCAGCTGGGAAGCTGCACAAGACACAGACAGAATTTAGACATAGAAATATTTAGGAAATGTGATACATTTATACCTTAATAACAGTTTTATCATTAATAATTTTCATATTCATTTGTCCAAAAGAGTTTCCAAAGTCCAGTTTACACATGAAAAAGAAAATAACCTGGATATGGACTAGAGCCCCCAGCTACAGCCCCTCGGTGCTGTAAAATGGAACTGAGAGCCCTGACTTGGTAACCACAACCCTGCTCTTCCAAATGACTCCCAAATCTCCCATTTTCCCCCCTGCTTTTCCATCCAAAAGCTGCTCCAGAGCAAGTGAGGCACCAGGGAAGCAGCAGCACCTGCAAAGAAACATCTCTGCCTCCTTCTGCAGGCAGTAAAGGGGAAGCAGGAGCCTCTCTCCACTGCAAACCCACTGCATTTATCGAGGATTTGGGCTCCAGGAAGCCTCATGAACCTTTTTTTTTTAATTAAGGAACACCTCTAATTGTCTACCACTAATCTGCCAGCCAAAAATCAATTGCAGGTGGAGATAACACTAATTAATCGATGAGTTCCACAAATCAGGGAGATGGCCAAGCTTCTGTTGCATTTACAGCTTCTCTGCCTAATTTTCCACTTGTGGAAACACCAAAAGCGTGGTAATTTTAGAGTTTGGTTGGTTTTATCACAAGCCTTGTATTAAAACCAGCAAAGAGTCCCCCAAGTGGTCACAGACTTCTTGAAGTTGGGGAATAATTCCCATATCCCAAGCTGGGGTTTGTGCTCCAGCTCTCTGCACCCAGAGCCCTCACCATGGACACGGATCCTCAGCGATAAAATAACATTTAAATCAACATAAACACACAGAGAGCCCCCCATAAACACAAAGCACCGCATTGTGGGCACAAGCTGGGCTTTTCCAAGGCATAAAATCATAAATGGAGCTTCCCTGAGTGGAAGAGACAGGCTGGGAGTGTCCCCATCCCAAAATCCCCGAGCCCAGCACTGCCAGAGCCCGAGGATGGGGACAAAGTGACTCCAGGTTCACAACCCACCCATCCCATCCTATGGAAAACCCAGCACGCAGCCCCAAGGCAGGACTCTCACAGCAGCGCTGTGGATTTTCCGAGGAATTTCGTGGCCCATCCCGAATTCCCCCGGCTTTAGGTCCGCTCGCAGCGCCACATTGCCATCTGCCGTCCCTGCCTCTCCCGCAGCATCCCCAAAAATCCGCGTGGAGCGGATCCCAGGCAGCGCCGAGCTGCTCAGGGTGCGAACGATGCCCGAGCCGTCACTCCGCAAATGGGTTTGAAGGTTTTAATTAATGAGTTAAGAGCTACGAGAGACGAGCTGGTGCCGCGGGGTGAGCCCGGACAGGCGGGGGCCACCAGAGCTGCTCCATCTCTTCCCTGCTCGGATTTCCAGGGAGAGAAAAACCCAGGAATGGTTTGGGGTGAGGGGTCCCAGGCAGAGCAGAGTCCACGTGGGGAGCTTAATTTATCACCAGAGGAGGGCGATGAGAAATAAAACCAAACCTTGAAAGCACCTTCACCCCATCCCTCCCTTCTTCACGGGCTTCCCACGGGATCGCAGCGAGCTGATCCAGTGGGAATTTCCCACGGGATCCACAGAGAGCTGATCCAGTGGGAATTTCCCACGGGATCCACAGAGAGCTGATCCCGCGTAGGCTGCCCACGGGATCCTCCCTGCTCCACTGTGGGTCCTCCCCGGGCTGCAGAGGGATTTGTGCTCCCCCCACGGACCGCATTCCCAGGGGGATCTCAGCTCCTGTCCCTCCCGCAGGTCCTCACTCCTCTCTCCACTCTAGTGTTTTCCCCCCAGAATTCCTCAAACCTTTATCCCAGACACTCAGCCTTGTCCAACACCAGGCCCATCGTGGATCCGGTGGCCCTGCCTCCGTGGGACACAAGGGAAGCTCCACCCCCC
>VZTF01008223.1:1743902-1771556 GCA_013397755.1 Cnemophilus loriae
AGGAAGAACTCACTCCCAAATCCTTGCTCGGGCTCCATCGGCTGCAGAGTCACAAAAAACAACCCCGGAATGAATCGTGGCACATCAGGTGAGGTGTGCCCCGCTGCTCAAAGAGCTTTTTCTCCTCCAGCAGCTCGGTCCCTGCGCAATAAATCACATCCCTGCAGCTCCTAACATCTCGTTTGATCCGCCAGACACCCAGCACGATTCTTTAACCGGCTCCCGAGAGGCTACACCGAGCTCTCTGCGGCAGATCCACCCTGCGAGCACAGCCCAGCCCCCTCCTTCTGCGAACACCCTCCCCAGCCTGGCCGTGAGTTCTTCCTGAAGAAGCTGCAGAAAAGTCCATCAAATACAGGTTTAAGGCGGGATGAAGCCAGCTGGAACCTGGCTCTTAATGATGGTGAGGTTTTAGAAGATTTTTTTTTCCCATAAAGTTCCCTGGGCACAGAAAGTAGGGGAAAAAAAAAAAAAAAAATCAATCTAGCCAAGGTGAATTCTTTCCTCAGGAGCCAGGAACACCAACAGGAACTTGGGGAAAACAAGGCATGAGGCTGTCCTTGCTAATCCAGGCCTAACTTGCAGCCTGCTCCACACACATCAATCCTCTCTGCAGCTCCCAGCACCAGCTCAGGAGGGAGCAGACAGATGGACAATGACTTATCATCGGAGAGACTTGGATCAGCAACTTAGAAATTCAGATTTCTCCAGGAAAAGCAAGTTAGTCATCCAAACAAATAGATATGCCCTGGGGAGATGAAAAATCTGGATAGCAATGGAGCTAAAATAAAAACCTTAAGAAAAATAAAGGCTGTCAGTTTGCAGAGGGGAGAAATAAAGTGAATGTAAGGAGAAAAGAGCCACACAAAGCACAGACAAATCTGCTAAATGCCCATTTCTTGGGGGGCTGCATTTATAACACAAGGAAATAAAGTCTGAGGTTTTAGAAGCACTGAGTAGATTGGTCTCTGTAACAGCCAGGGCCATTTATTTGGGTTTTCCCCAATATTTTAATATTTCCTGGCCCCAAACTCTGCAGAGGAAAACTGAGGGTGCCAAGCTCCCAGCAGCTGGCTGGGATTGGATATTCAGGATAAATTCCAGTGCAGGATTTCAGATTAAAATAATCATGGGTGGGAACTCATAGAGCAGGATCTGTGAGGCAACAAAGAGCTTTCCTGAAGCAATTCCTTAGAAATATTCCAGAGGAAGCAGCCGTGCCAAGGCAAGGATGGCATGGGTGACCTCATCACCCCTCTCTGGGGACCTTTGGGGGGCATTCCAGGTGACACAGAACAGGAACAGCCCGGGCACAGCAGGGGCATCTCCTGATCCCGCTGCTGCCCACCTGCCCACCAATCCTCTGCCAGGCCCACAGATGCAAACCCCAGCGAGCAGGAGGCTCGGCCAGCACAAGGAGACCAGGATGAGGGACTGGTGGGATTTACCCAGGGAAAAGAGAGGCCCAGGGAACGAAGAACTCCCCCAGGAGCATGTCTGACATCTGGATTACACTCGGTTAAACTGATCCCTGCCCTGCTTCCATCTCCTTGGGAGATCAAGGATGAGCCACTCGTCACTGCTGCTTCCCACTCCCCTGGACAGCCACAGCATCCAAACAGCAGAGCTGGCTCTGCCCAGCCCAAAATCCACCCCAGGATCATCAGGTTAAAGCAGCAAAGATCTAGAGGCTTTATCTTTTCAGATATTCCCAGCTGGAAGTTGAGATAATTATTATTAATATTATTATTGCAAATTTGTTTCAATAAACACATCTGCAGTAGTCAGTGACTCAAAGAAAATATTACTCAAAATATCTTTTTTTTTTTATTTAAATAAATACAACCCACAGCCTTTCTCCAGCAATAAAAATTCTTGGATTTTTCTCTTAAACCCTGTAGCTTTGGCTTCCCATGGATTTTAGATGTTTGAACAATAGAAAGCAGAGGCTGCACAGGTCAGGGAACCCCACACAAGGTGGGAATATCCTGATATTCCAGCCTGCCTCCATCAGCACTTTATCCCCCCCACCAGTGCTGGGGACTGCAGGAGCAGAAATCCCATCTTTATTCTCCAGTTCCAGCTGTGCCAGCCACAGCAAAACCTGGGAATTCACGGTTCCTCACTTCCCCTGCAGTCACTGTCACAGGGAAGAGGAAACCTCCATTCCTTCTCCCCATTTATCATCCAGGAGAAGCAGAACTAATTAAACACCAGCCAATTACTTCAGCATCAAGGAGATCGGGAAAAATCCCCTTCTCCCAGGAGAGCAGAGCCGGGAACCGCCCAGCCCGGGGACATTTCCTCCTCCCATTTCCATTTTTATGAGCGAGCAGAGGGTGGATTGCTGAGCACCGGGAGCTCACAGAGCCGTGCTCATTGAGGGGCTCCTTCATTAGCGCACCCACCCATGTTTTCCACATTTTACGGGGCAGTAGAGGAAAACAGCTCCACCTGCAGTGCCTGCGGGAAAGAGGAGGGACAGGCCCCCAGCGCAGCTGCAGTTCTGGTTCAGTTTGATCCAGTCTGGAGCAGGGAATTGCCTGCTGGAAGGAGCCCAGGTTCCTGGGACAGCCGCACCCCTGGGCTGCTCACAGCCCAGATTTGACTTTTCTGGGCTGTTCAGCCCCCCCATAAAAGCTCTGAAGGCAGTAGAGCTTCACTAGGCTAAAAAAAATGCACCTAAATTCAGCTTGCTCAGGTAATGAGGTGCTCCCTGGTAGGTGGGACAAACTAGGGAGGAGCTCCTAAGAAGTTCTCATCTGTGGCACTCATTTCCCTCCAATTCATCCCAACCCTGCAGCTGCTGGATGGGTTTTCCTCCTCCTCTTACAGCAGCAGGGGAAGGCAGAGCCAGGGGGAAGATCCTGCACACCAACTCCCAAAAAGCAGAGCTGCAGTTTGAGGAGCATCCCTCATTTCCTGCATCAGAGCTCTTTGATCCGTGTCCTGAGGCAAATCCACATCCCGAGGCAGAGGAGAGGGGCTGGAGATGACCTTGGGGCAGTGGAAGTGGTGGGGGAAGGAGCCGTGGGGCAGACAATGGAATTCTTTTGAATTAAACATGATGCTCCAGCAGAGCTGGTGGAAGCAGAGGGGGGTTTGTCCCCTCTCCCAGGTGTGGGGCTCCACCTGGGAAACCCTTGGAAGGCATCCCTAAAGGATGCTCTGGTGGTTAATCCAGGTGGGAACTGGACACGAGGCATCTCCAACCGCACCCTCTCCGTTCAGCCCCTTCTCCTGCACTTGAACACTGAATATCTGCACTGGAAGCAGATTATTCCCTGGTTATTTTATTATTTGAGGATTTTGAGAGGAGAAAAACAACTCCTACCTCAGTTATAACTGATCCCAGAGGAAACACGGGGAATTTTCACCATCACCTAAATTCTACTAACACTCATTTTCAAGAGGTGCGATTTACAAGACAGAGATGCTGAAATCTTTAGGATGTCCTATCAAATTTAACAAGAACTTTCATTTGATATCAAAAAGCTTGTGAGGAACTTGGAAACACAAAGTTTATTTCTCTTTCTTCCCATTCCCAAGATCTCCTGTAATTTCATCCCTCCCCTTTCCACAGCTCCAAACTGCTTCCCTCACTAAAGAGAAAATATTCTGGTTTTTATCCAGCAAGAGCTGTTCAGCAGCATCCTGAAGGCTTTGAATCTCAATTATTGGACTTGGTGTTTATAAAGCTTTCCTCCCTAACCCCAATCTCCCACCTTTAAAGCCAATTTAGTTCCCAGCATTACCCAGCTGAATACCAAAAGAAAAAGGGCAGGAGTCAAAGTGAAAAAATAACAGTTGAGCTCCCATAAAACCATGGGATTATCCTGGCATTTTATCCACTCTATCAAAGGGATGACACTGAGCCAGGTGATTTTATTGACTGGGTTGGTGCCCTTCCAATCCCAAAATGATGCAGAAGAATATTAAACATATTCAGGAATATCCCAAGGCTTGATAAATGGTTATGGAGCAATAAAAGTTCCCTTGGATAACGAGAAGTGTGAGGATAATGTTACACAGGGCCTATAAAATCAGGTTTCACTCCTTGGAATCCCCATCTCCTCAAATAAAGCCCCGGTGCCTGTGTGCTTGGACTTTATCCTCCCAGTTTTGCAGCCCTCAGCACTCCCCAGATAGAATTTTTTCCTTAATGAGCATTGATTGTTCATTAGGCAGCAACAGCCTGAAGTTTAAGGAGTAGAAAGTGCAGAGAGAAAGGTGGGCAAGAAGCAGCTGTAGAGAATTTAGTAATAAAAAAAAAGAAAGATCTTTCCTCTGGCAGGGAGAAAAGCGCACCAGAAATTCCCCCACTGCCCCATGGCTGGGGGCAGCATTTTATTATCAAGAAAAGACACATTCACACTGATCTTTTACCAGAAAAAAAACAGAAGAGAACTGCCCAGAGCTGCTTTTTCTCTCTCTCCTCTCCCAGACATTTACCTGGTTCCCTCTCTCAAGCAGACCCCCCCCCACCCCAGCTCCTTCACAAAGAAAATAACAACAAAAATCTCTTTTCAAATGACCCATCTGCCACCAAACAGTTAAACCATGAATAAAAAAAAATAATAAACCAGAGATATCTGAGGTTTTGGATGACTTATTCCTCTTTGTAAATGAAGCAAAGTCTGGAGAGGCTCAGACTAAAACCAGATTGGTTTAGAGGCTGCAAACCAAAGATTAAACTGAGAAAAATGAGCTAAAACAAAGCCAGGGCATTTTCAGTCCATCCTCAATTTTAGCTTATTTCAATAAGATATTTCCTGTAAAAGCAGTAAAGTATGGAAGTTCCGGCTACTGCAAGAAGAGTTGCACCCAGAAAATGGAAAAAACTCCACTCAAAGAGAGACTTATTCATTTAAAAAAAAGCCACAACAAAAACAAAATAGAGCAGTTCAAAAAAGCCATTAAAATGAGCCAACTGATTCAATTTTACCCCAAAATAGACTCAGAAAATTTAATATACACATCTAAATTTCAGAATCTCTCTAACAGTTGATATTAATAGGAAACCAGACCTCATAAAACCACCCAGGAGCAAATCCTTCTCATTTTCACATTAAATCCTTTCCTGGTGCAAACGCTTCTGACCTAAAAGTCTTTCAAGGAATATTGGTGAAACTCCAGCTTTCAGACAGCGCACACAGAACTGGGGCAGAGCTTTTCCTGGGAATAAACACCAGAGGCTCCACCTGGACAACAACACCATAAATATTCCCTATTAAGCAGCATTTTACAACCACAAAAACCAGCAGTGCTCACACCATAATCCACTTTAATCCCCATCAAAAGGTGTTTTTCCTCCTTTCAAAAGGCAAAACCGTGCAGCAGTTGGAAGCAAAGCTACAGAATTCCAAAAAAAACCCAAGGCACATTTCAGCTGAAATGCAGGATTTTGGATTATTACATTGTTTTTGCAACCCTCNAGTTGGAAGCAAAGCTACAGAATTCCAAAAAAAACCCCAAGGCACATTTCAGCTGAAATGCAGGATTTTGGATTATTACATTGTTTTTGCAACCCTCATCTGAATTCCCACGTGGAACTCACTGAAATCCATCCATGCCAACAAAGTTTTCATCCAAATCAAATTAAAATAGCAACCAGCAGCTTACCTGAGACAGGGAATGGAAATCCAGGAAGGAAGGAGGAAGACTCCAGTGAGGATCCAGCCTTTGAGCAGCCAAGAGCCCTCCCCTGATCCCAAATAAATACAGAATTCCCACCTGGCCCATATTATCGCTGTAATTAACCAACCCCCAGCCCTAAGGTGGCTTTGTTGTGGGGCAAACACGGCTCAGCTGGGGAGATTCCTGATGGGAACTGTGGCTTGGGAGCACCTGGAAAATCCCAAACCCAGGGAGACACAAAGTGCTGCTGCTGCTGTTCCTCTGGTTAAAAAAAACAAGTCCTGCCACTAAAATCACAGAATTAAGTGCTAATCTGTGGAATGTTTGATTTAAAAGCACAGAAAACACCACAAAGAAAGGTGTTTTTATGGCCTTGTGTCAGCTTGGAATAATTTTTCATAATTCTTGACAAGAGCTGCTCTCCTGATTAGAACCCTGAGCATTTCTTTTCTTCCACCAGTGTCAAAATGCTTCGCTGCAGCCTGAAGAGGAGATGGTTTTACCAAACAAATCCCTGCTCATGGAAGCAGAACAAATATTTTGGCTTTTTTTTCAGCAGGGCTCCATAATGAGACAAAGCACATCCTCAATCGATCCATTGCCATTCTGCCACGGCGTGAAAATGAGGAAAAACAGATCCAAATGAGGGATTTTTTTTTTTAATATTTCAACATTTTTGAGGTGGAAAACAGCTTGGAGTGAGGTTTTCTGGTCAAATGGTCTCCGTTAGGCTTTTTAAATGTGCCCTCGAATCCTCTGGGCCATCACAAAACCTCGAGTGAGTTCCAAAGTCTGTTCCTGGCTGCCTCCTCCTCCTCCCAGCAGCCCAAGGATGATCCCACAGCATCAGAGGCTCAGAAACTGGGGGTCTGAGTGGACCAATAAAGTAAAATATTCATCTCTCAGCTACTTTTGAAAGTTTCAGATTTATTTTTGTTTAAGAACAACAGTCAGGAAGGTTTTTCACACTGATCTAATGCTCTGTTAGACAAATTTTTATATAATTCATGACCAAGACTAAAGCACTAAATAATACTGATTCAATGATAAAAGAGCTTTAAATCTTTCCAGGTGATTTCAAGGAACCTACTGCTCATGTTCCCACCTGGCTGAGCTCTAAAAAATCAAACCTTGGCATTTTTATCAAAATCAGAGCTGATCAGAACTGATTCCTAGAGGGGTTTGGACCGGGCAAGGACTGCAGGAGCTGGGAAGGAGTTTCATTCCGTGATTTGAATATTCTAATTACAAACTGCGATGGGAAATGCCCTCCCCGTGCTGGTCCTGCTGGCGTTTGGACAACGCACAAAGGACGTGTGACCTCTTCAAACTAATCCATACCTTGCAAATATAAACCCTTTTGTTAAAACGTCACGAAAACAACAGCTAAACCAACGTGCTGCCCTTTTCTCCTCTCACGGGCAGAGGGAAAAGATGTTCCTCAGCGTTATCTTCGCACTAGAAACTCACAGCAGGACCTCGAACCCATCCGGGTACAGCAGGAACCCCGTGAAGACGCTGTCGTCCTCCGCGCCGGCGTAGAGCCCGTTCCAGTCCTTCCCGACCTCCAGCCACACTTGGTCCCCCACCCTCAGCTTGAGGATGGTCAGGAAGGAGGCCTGGTCGATGTCCTGGCCGTAGAGGGTGTCCCTGGCCTTGGCCACCCTCCTGCTGCTGGCCACGAGGCTGAGGCGGGCGGGGCGGCCGCGCACGGTGACGTGGTAGGAGAAGACGTAGGCGCCGGGCACGCTGCAGTTGAACTTGCCCGTGGCGGGGTCGTAATCGTGGCGCTCGTTGTACCACACGCGGTCAAACCTGATGGGCACGTTGGGAGGAGGGAAGGGCCTGGACAGCCCGGCGCTGAAGGCCGAGCGCGGGGGCTTGGGGACGTCCCCACGGGCGCCCTTGGCCCCGCGGGAGCCTTTCCTGCCCGGGGCGCCCCGGCCGCCCTTGGTGCCAGGGTCGCCCTTGGGCCCGCTGGGGCCCGCCATGCCCACGGGGCCCAGGTCCCCCTTGTCACCCTTGTGGCCCTGCTCGCCCTTCTCTCCCTGTTTGCCGGCCGCCCCCCGGCTGCCCTCGGCGCCCGCGTCCCCTTTGCTGCCCTTTTCCCCCTTGGTGCCCCCTTCCCCTCTGTCTCCCTTGGCCCCTCTCCCCCCGGGCTCCCCACAGTATCCCTTTTCCCCCGTGTCTCCCTTTTCCCCCTTGTCCCCCTGTTCTCCGCCCGCTCCCGGCTCTCCAGGGTCCCCCCTGTCCCCTTTGTCTCCTTTGGTCCCGTTGTCACAGGTGTCCCCTTTAGCCCCCTTTTGTCCCTTCAGGCCGGGGAAGCCGTAGCTGCCCTTATTGCCTTTGGCTCCAGCTTCACCTGGGGGGAGAAAAGAAGATTAAAAACAGTAAAATTGGATTGCTGTGGAGGCGGAGGAACCATCCAAGGTGGTTGGTCCTTCCATGCTGCTGTAAAACCCGGAGCAGAGGGAAAGGTCGGGGCAATCCTGGATTTCCCAGACCTACCTTGCAGCCCAGGTTTCCCTGGATAACCGGGGCTCCCGCTCGCTCCTCGCTCCCCTTGCTCCCCTTTTCCTCCTAGGACATTCCAGCACGAATTAATGAATTAATTGGTGCTGGTGTGTGCAGCACAGCAGACATCACACCCCACCGGGGCCATCGGCACGTGTCCCTCACTTCATTAACAAAACATGACGTGAGCAATGAGGATTTTGAGGAAACACCTTCAGGAACCTCAGCTGGATCCCACAGCCCCGAGCACCACCTCCCTCCAAGATTTCTGCCCCCCCGGGAGGCAGCTGCTGCTGTTTAATGGAAGATGGAGAAGGTGACAGCTCTGCATTCCTCATTCCAGGGTGGCCAAAAACCTTCTTCCAGGAGTAAATCAAAGCTGAGGAGACTGCAGTGAGCAGCACCCCGCTCTGCTGCTGGGAGCCCGGGTGATTGTCCCGAGGCAGCAGCAGGGTCCTGCCAGGATAAAGCTGCTCCAAGCCTCAAACGAAGGGCAGGGTTTCCCTTCAGGAATACTGATGGACAATGATTGCTCGGCATCTTAACTGAAGTTCTTTTGCCGGAGATACTGAAATTGAAATGCAGGTTTTACACCTGCACACAACTTCCTGCCTTTTCCCTACTTCTGTCCCTAATCCAAAGCAAACTGAGCTCAGATTTTGCACTCCTGTTCAGAACAAGGATTTTCAGGCGAGATCTCTACGAGCAGCTGCTGCTATTCCACCCGAACAAACAGTGCCACCCCCTGGGTTCCTGTCCCTGCACTGGTCCCAGCTAAACCTCTCCAGGCCTCAATCCCCAGCAACACTCTTCTTTTGCTTTGAAAAATATGGGGTTTTAATCATTTTGGGGTATTTTATGAGGACAACAGCATTTTCCATTAGTCTGGTTTACCTCTTTCTCCTTTAGAGCCTTTTGGACCTTGAGGACCAGGAGTTCCCGGCAGCCCTGGCAGCCCAGCATCTCCTTTCTCCCCCTTGGGGCCTGTAAAATCAACAACATTACCTCAGTAACTCCAAGGTTTAACTCTATAAATAACATTTCCAATAATACCGAAGCAGTGTGGCACTGGGGAGTGTATTTGAGGTGATTCCATCACCTTGGGAAGAGCTGCTTCTTTTATTTGACATCATCAAATCTCACAGCTTTCCATTTCACTCTGGGCCGTAGTAAAAGACTTTTTAAAACCAACTTTGAGCTGCCTCAGAGCCACAGGAGCTCAGAGGTTCATAAAAACCAGAAATAATCTGGTTTTAATATCTGAGCACATCCAAGGAGCTGCCACAGCTTTGGAACTGTCCCTTTCCTTAAGGAGAATTAATTCTGCAAATATAGAAGTGGAACCCGGCTGAGAGCCCCACGCTGCAGAAAGGAGGGGTTGAAATCCTTTCACTTTTCCATCCCTTTGGGAATCCAGAGATTCCCAGTGCCTGTCTGGGAGCAGATCATGGCACCTTCAATCACCACAAGGACTTTTATAGCAAGAAATATGAGATCAAACTCCCTTTGCAGCCACCACAATTTCCATGAGCCAACCCTTCCCAAGCCATGGGAAGTGAAAATCCCTGGATTAAAGGAGAATTATTTCATGATTTTCCCACCTTTCCTCAGATGAACAGTTCCTATCTCCAATATTAGTGCTATTAAAGTGAACATTTGCAGATTAATGCACCATTCATTAGAGCAGGAGCAGAATGAGGTGCTCTGTGGATGTGTATTTTAGCAGAAGAAGGAAGAGACAAAGTGTATTTTATGAAATAGAGAGCTGCTCCTTGTGCTTTATTTATTTATTTTTTAAATTGAAGCCAATTTTTTTTTCCATTTCCTCTTTTGCAATGGGTAAAAAAAAAAAATAAAGAAACCTTCAGTAAAGATGCAAAACTGCTTGAAGGTAGTTTTGGGGGTCATAAAGCTGTGGTTGAAGAGAATGTGGAATTAAATCTGTGAATCCAAGGGGGCAGAGAATTGAGGAGTGTGGCCTCCTGGCAGCAGGGATTCGGGATAGTCCCACGCCAGTGTGGTCCCAAGGCCAGTGCCATGGGCAGGGAGCTCCTTCTGGGGGAATCCCCACTCCCACTGCTGGGTTACAACTCCTGGACGTGGCTGCCAGGCGCTTCTCTGCTCTGGATTGACACAAGGCAGGATCACATCCCGCATTTCACAGGATTAAAGAATCACAGAATGTCCTGAGCTGGAAGGGACCCCCAGGGATGATCCAGCCCAGCCCCTGGCCCTGCCCAGACCCCCAACAACCCCACCCTGGGCATCCCTGGCAGCGCTGCCCCAACGCTTCTGGAGCTCTGGCAGCCTCGGGAATGTGCCCATTCCCTGGGGAGCCTGGGCAGTGCCCAGCACCCTCTGGGGGAAGAACCTTGCCCTAAAATCCTAATATCCAACCTAACCCTCCCCCGACACAGCTCCAGCCCTTCCCTGGGTCCTGCCCCTGTCCCAGGGAGCTGCAGGTTGCTGAGATCTCCCCTCACGAGCTGCACAAGCCCTGCCAAATGATTTCCTGAGGGAAAAGCCCCTGGATTTGGTGTTCGTGCCCCAGCAGAGAGGGGCTCAGCACACCTGGGGGTCCCTGTGCCCCCGGCCAGCCCCGGGGCCCCGCCACGGGCGGGCAGCAGTCGCAGCAGTTGAAGAAGAACTCGGCCGAGTCCAGCGTGGAATTCTCCCAGGGGAAGAGCGTGGGGAGCTCGGCTCTGCCCGGCGCTGCCGGGAGTGGGATTTTCCCCGGGAGAGATGGGGCAGAGGCCGGCGGCTCGGAAGGTTTGGGCTTGGTGTAGTGCACGGCTGGGGTCACCTTCAGCGCCGCGTGCGCCGGGACCACGGCGAGCACCAGGAACAGCGGCATGGGCCCCGGGGAGCTCCGCATGGCAGCAGCTGTGGGAGAACACAGACGGAAAATAAATCCCTGCACAGCATCCTCTGGCTCTTCCCTAAAGCCAGGACAAGCACCTGGATGCGAGGGTGGTGAGGCCCTGGCGCTGCTTTCCCGGAGAAGTTGTGGCTGCCCCATCCTGGGCAATGCTCAAGGCCAGGTTGGGTTGGGAGGGATTTAAATCCCATCCCATTCCATGGGCAGGGACACCTCCCACTGTCCCAAGCTGCTCCCAGCCCCGTCCAGCCTGGCCTTGGGCACTGCCAGGGATCCAGGGGCAGCCACAGCTTCCCTGGGAATTCCAGCCCAGCCCCTCCCCACCCTCCCAGCCAGGAATTCCTTCCCAAAATCCCATCCAACCCTGCCCTTCTTCAGCTCAAGGCCATTCCCATTGTCCTATCACTCCATGCCCTTGGGGAAAGTTTCTCTCCAGCTCTCTTGTAACCCCCTTTAGGTCCTGGAAGGATATGGAGAGAATTCCATAATGATTTGAGAGTCCAGCTGCACACAGTAAAAAGCTTTGCTCTAAAAGAATAAACGGAAACAAAATGGAACATCAAGATTTCCAAACTCAAGTACTTTGGAATCAAAGTATCGAGCATTCCAAAATTTTTAGCTTGATTTTTTTCTTTGTTTCTGCCTGATTTTCTGGAGTTTTTAGTGTCAACTTTCACATCTGCTCTTTTTATTTTTCAAGTGTTGGTTCAGCTGGCCCAGGAAGAAAGGACAAAGGCAGAAGGCCCCGGGTTTTCCTATAGGCCAGGCGGTGCCTCTCAGGTGACTCGTCACAAAAAGCACCTTTGTTCCTTTTTTAAAGCAGGGTCCCCACCTGTAAATGCAAATGGAACAGAGTCCCTTTCTTGCTGCAGCTGAAAGCCAACCTTCCTCAGATTTCCACTGCACGGGAAAACCTCCAGGAGAAACCCCCCCTATCCCTGGCATCCAGAGGGCAAAAAGGAGATCCGACTCCAAATCAGGCATTTGGGGGCTGGATTAGAACCTTTCCATCTTTAACAACTCAGTTTTAGAGGACAAAGTGATTTCCCCCCCTCCATTTTCAAATCAAATAAAATCAATTAATGGAAAATTGATTGCCCACGTGAAATCCCCAGTGGTGGCTGCTGCCATTCAATCCATAAGGAGAAATTACCCCTTCTCCATGAGTGTGTTGAATTAGGATGGGATTCCATGCCCACATTTTTGTCCGAGGCTGGGATTTTCTCCCCAGCAGCCCTTGCCAGCCTTACCATGAAGAGTTTCCCCGGGAAGTTGGCGTGGAGGGAGATGCTCAGCACGGGCAGGCAGGGAGCAGCCAGAGCCTGCAGCTGCAGCCACAGAGGAACAAAAAGGAGAAAAAAGGAGAAAAAAGATCATCTGCTGCCTGGAAAGAGGGAAAAAATCCCTACAATTCTCCTTTTGAACAATACCCTCGTGCAGGAGCGTCCTGTAACAGCTGGAGATAAGTGAATAAAGCCATAATTTCCACACAAAAAACCCCAGTGGTTTTAAGGATTTAATAACTTTATGGGGGAAATTCTAAATCAGTTCTCAGGTCCAAACCATTCCTAAGTTTTCGTGTCACCCACCACAAGCCCTAAACCCAGCCACTCTCCAGTTCTGCAGCCCGATTGATGGATTGCTGTCAAATACTGAAAAAACATAATTAATAAGCAAATTATAGCTGAAAAAATTAAATGCTCAGAGTGAGGGATCGCTAAACAGCTTTTCATTTTAATGGGCAAGATTGTTCCTGTATTAATTATTCCTAAATAATTATTTTAGGATTTTTTTTTTTACATGCCAGGGGGTTGGAACAAGATGATTTTTAAAGTGTCTTCCAACCCAAACCAGTCTGTGATTCTTAAATAAAACTGAAATTTTGGACTTTTTGATTACATTAATTCACCACCCTTGAGTCTAAAATCATTCACTGGAATCCCCCCACTCAAATTAGAATTCACAGTGGACACAAAATAGGAAGAATCAAACTTTGATGAAGTGCCGTGTAATTCATAAAATTAATCTACATTTAATTGGATCTAAACATCTCCTAATTATTAACATATTTCCCATAATATCTTGGTAATAATACACTTGTTCTGTTGTGTGCTCCCTAAAATTCCAGATATTCCAGTTCACAACAGGAATTTAACCCCAATCCACCAGTTTTAAATATCAGGGAGATGACTTGCACTTTCTCTTATTTAATTATTTCTAATTCTTAGATGTGTGAGGAAAAGAAAAACCCCTAATCTTCATCCAGTTCTACATTGATTATAGCCAGGAATTTTTCTGGAGACAAATCCTTATATTCTACCACTCCCTCCTACCTTAGAAATGCTCCTGCTCCCAGGAGGACCCTCCCTCCGTGGCACCTGGAAAAAGGAAATCTTATTTTGGGAGAGAATCGGTTTTATTTTGTCCCAGCTGCTCGCGTGGCCAATGAGAGCCCGCACGGGAGGCGAGGGGGGATTGGCACAGTCCCCTGGAAGGAGCGAGGTGACACTGAAATCCCAGGAAATCGAACCCTTCCCTCAGCCTGGGATGCTGCTGGGCTGGTGTGGCTCTGCCCCAGCACCAGTTTTTAGGGATTTAGGGATGCTCCTCTGCCAACTCACCGGGTGCCAGATTCAC
Source organism: Cnemophilus loriae (assembly GCA_013397755.1). Classification (NCBI taxonomy): domain Eukaryota; kingdom Metazoa; phylum Chordata; class Aves; order Passeriformes; family Corvidae; genus Cnemophilus; species Cnemophilus loriae. The sequence goes on from VZTF01008223.1 coordinate 1,757,569, forward strand.
TGGGAATTTGTCTGGACAGCGAGGATCAAAAGGAGAAGGAATTTGTCCATTTGTTTCTGCGAGGTCCACGTTTCCCTCTCAGGATTTGAAGTGCAGATTTGGCATCACACTCCCCTCCCTGAGCTGGGAGTTTGGGAAGGGTGAAAGAAAAATTCAAAAGAGCTCCATGGGATCATGAGGGCAACACATGGAAAGCGAATCACAGAATTCCAGAGCGGTTTGGGGTTGGAAGGGACCTTAAAGCCCATCCAGTGCCACCCCTGCCATGGGCAGGGACACCTCCCACTGTCCCAGGCTGCTCCCAGCCCCGTCCAGCCTGGCCTGGGACACTGCCAGGGATCCAGGGGCAGCCACAGCTTCCCTGGGAATTCCAGCCCAGCCTCTCCCCACCCTCCCAGCCAGGAATTCTTTCCCAATATCCCATCCCAATCTCCCATCCATCCCTGCCCTCCTGATTTTAAGGCCCTTCCCCTTGTCCTTGTGAAGTTTCCTTGCCCAGTGACTCTGAAATTCTGTTTATTCTGAGGTTTCCCAACCCAGACAAAACCCAGGGATGTGAGGCTGCCTTGTCCTGGGCAAACCCGAGCAAGGAAACCCCTTCATTCCAGCAGCCTGAATTCCCTACATCCCAGCACCTTCCAAGCTCAGCAGCCAGCCAAGGAAAGCTGCTGCTTCCAGGCTGGAAAAAACAATCAATTCTCCTTTAATCCTCCGAATCCTCCCTGATTTATTTGCAATCAGCCCTTTCCTCCACGAGAGTCTGCAGCATTCAGCAGGAAAAAGTTGATTAAGGAAAGTCTGTTACAAAGCATCCCAGGCTGGATTAATTCAGCCTTCCAGGTTATTCCCAATAAATCAATCAGGAGTTTTGCTCTAACCCTGAGTGGGCCACGGGTTTGGCTCAGCTCCTGTGGTGGAATCTGCTCCAGCACTCGTTGGTACTGCTGGAAACAGCTGGATCTGGAATTCCAGCTGTTCTCTTCAGAAATTTTTAACCATTTTCAACACTGGAATTTCAGGTTTCAAACTGAAGCTCAAAATCCTTGTGCCTTCAGCAGTTCATGGACACATAAATGGAGTGTAAAACATATTCCCCCCGGGGTTATCCCAAACCCTGCTCCAAGATTTCCTTTGTCGGGAGGTCTGGGCTAAGAAACAAATCCATTGTCTCCTCTGGAAACTCGAGAGAGCCAAAGGGGAAAGGGATAAAATTACCTGGCTCCCCTTTTCCAGCGGGGTCTCCCTTTGTGAGCCGGCTCCGGGATGTCACGGACACCCTTTTTTCCTGGGGAATGTTGTTTTCCTTGTGTGTTTGGCAAACAAAACCGTCCTCAAGAGCCCTGGCTTTGCTCTTTGGGATTGTTTCCCTCCTTGTGTCCAGTGCCAGATTTCAGGGAAAACGAGAGGCTGAGGGGGGCTGGAATTCCAGGCTGGAAGGTGAGAGTGGCTCGTTCCTTTGGGGCAGGGCTGTCATTCCCTCCAGCAGCCCCAGCAAAACCATGGAATCATCATTTTAATCCTGGCAAATCCATTCAGCGCCCACGTTAATCAGCATTTTATTGGACAAAGGGCTTGGAGATTTAATTCAGGAGAGGATCCTGCCCAGTTCCTGTGGCACGGAATCCCTTCGCAGGTGATTTCACCTGGGCGGGTGCTGTGACACTCCTTGGGAATAAGGAAATGGAAAGCTCTGGTTTCCTTTCACCCAAATTCTTCTTGGCTCTGGCAAATCCATAAAATCCAGGGTTCCAGCACAGGTCACAGAGTGCTGCAGTACCTCCAAATCACAGCAGGAAGCACAGATCTGGGAATAAAACTGTCTGTGTGTGCTGGGGTCAAAGAATTTGGGGAGTTTCTGGTACTTAGGGAATTAAAAAGCAAAGGGAAGTGAGAGAATTTTATTTTTTCTGATGTACAAACTCACTGCAAGGGGCTTTGGAGCAGCACTAAAATCAGAGGGAAGATTCCCACTGATTTCTTTGGAAGAGATGCCTAAAACTCTCCACCTCCTGTGCAACTCACCCAGAAGAGGAAGGGGCAGCAAAATATCTCCAAAAAATAAACAGGTGGATGTATAACAATAATAAATTAGACATAATTGTAAAACACGTTGTATTTTCTAGATCTCTGATTTAAATCATGGAATATCCTGAGCTGGAACAGATCATTGAAGTCCAGCTGCTGGCTCTGCACAGGGCAGCCCCGGGAATCCCAGCAGGAATCCCAGCACGAATGCCAGCAGGAATCCCAGCAGGAATCCCAGCAGGAATCCCAGCAGGATTAGGGCAGGAGCAGAGTGACTTCATTCCCATCTCTTATTTTTTGTTTCCATCTCTTATTTTTCATTTCCATCTCTCATTTTCCCCTTGGAAAGGGAGAAAGAGCAAAATGTGCTGAGGTGGGAAAGATTCCTCCGGTTCCTGGGGGATGGGGGACAACCAGGGGGGTCCAGGTGGAGCTGGGGAGGAACAGGGATGGGAGGGCAGGAGTGGGATGGAGAAGGAGAACACAGGAGCTTTCAGGGAACACGGCAAGTGCTGCTCCAGGTGAGGCTCAGCACAAGAGGGAGCTCCAGGAGCTCCCAACAGCTCTGCCAGGGACGGGTTCGCAGCTGAAGCACAAAAATCTGGGAATATCCCTGCTTGGAATGGGCCCACAGGGATCATCCAGGCCAGTTCCTGGACAGGACACCCCAAAAATCCCAACCTGTCCAAACATCCCAGCCCTAAGGATTAATGACCCCACCGACCCCGAGCCATCCTGATCCATCCAGGACAAGCACAACGGTCTAAACCAAACATTTTCCCGGGATAGATTCCCAAAATGGAATTTTTTCGAACACAAAAATCAAGTTTCTGAGACACCTGCACTGTTCAAACCTGTTTGCACTGGAAGCAGTAACCCATACAGGGGGAAACAAACCAAAAAAAAAAAAAAACAGATATGGGAAAAATTCCTCCTTTTAAGGAAATTTCCCATGGAGAACTGGTATTAGAATGAGGATTGATCTCAAGGCTGGGCCTTCTCCAGGTGAAAAACCTTCTCTAGCAACAGGGTGGGATCTGTTCAATGGGTGATTCCTCCCACAGCATCCCAAAACGCAGCTGCCTTCTCCAGAGGGAAACTTGAACCTCCCAAATCACCTGGATTTTCCTCTGGACCACTTTGGAAGCAGTGCCAGGAGCAACCCAGGCATTCCCAGCCGTGGGATGGGGATTCCCAGCTGATATCCCAGTGAGGGGGGGAGTCTGCACATGCTGGGATCTCCAGGACAGTAACAAATCCCAGTTATCCCAGTTATCCCAGTAATCCCAGGAGATCACACGCTTTGCTTACCCAGAGCCCAGCGTGGCTGCAGCAATTTAATATTGGCCAAGGGACACAGCAGGAAGCAGAGAGGTGAAAATGTGACTCAGCCAGCACTGGAGGTGCTGCCCAGCCCTTGTTCTCCAAGCTGATTATTCCTTTGCCTTCTAATTACTTGTTCCTGATCCCAGAATTCCACCCTGCCCCTCCCCATATTAATTAATATTGATATTGATATTGAAATTGCAATTGAAATTGATACTTAGGAGGATAAGGCTGCTGATAAATAATCCCAAATCCACTGTATGCCACAGATAAACAGATTCCTATAAAACGGAATTTCTCAGAAGGGACCATGGAATTTATTTGGCACAAAATTCCAGAGGAAATCACGGCACAAGGGAGGATCAGACCCGGTCACTGCTGCCACCAGTGTCCCACCGAGCCTCTCCTGCCTCACTGCAGTGCCACCAATCCCCAAAACAGGAGCTGTGGTGGCACCTGAAGCACGCGGAGAGACAATCACCCGCAAAGGGTTGTCACCCACACCCCACGGAGCTGATGGCTTCACCCAGGCTGCTCTGTAATTAGATTAAAGGGTTGTTCTCTAATTGGTCAGGGTGGCTTTAACTGCAGTTCTGCCAGGAGAGGGTGACTGTCAACGGGATCACCACACACCAAATTAGCTGGGAACACAATTAGCAACACAATAATCTCAGGTTTAGCCGGAGCATCACCTCTGCCCAGAATATTCTGCAAACTCTAACGAATTCCATGCTTACCCTGGAGGTTTCCTTCCCATTAATCAAGACAGCCTCACCAGCCAAACAAGATCTGAAAAAACACATCCACTGCTGGAAAATGAAGAGTTCAGGACGTTGCTTTGTTGGGTTTGCAGGAACATCCTCAATCTGCTCAGGTAGGAGGTTTAGATTAGATTTTAGGGAGAAATTCCTCCTCATGAGGGTGGGGAGGGTGCCCAGAGAAGCTGTGGATGCTCCACCTCTGGAAGTGTCCAGGGCCAGGTTGGACGGGGGTTGGAGCAGCCTGGGACAGTGGAAGGTGTCCCTGCCCATGGCAGGGGTGGGATTTCATTTCCCTTCCAACCCAAACCCTTCTGGGATTCTGGGATTCTACGAAATTGGATCTTGTGGGAAATCCTCCGGTGATCCAGGCTGGGAAGAGCCTGGCCTGTTGTAAAATCTTCCTGCAGGGCTGGGACAGAGCCCAAAGGCTCAGGAAATACTCCCAGACTGTATCAATGCCATGTTGGCCTTTCTGGCAGGGCAGGGATTTTATCCCTGGGTCCAGGGGCTGCGCTGGATGTTTCCTGCAGGAGCCAAAGGCAGGAATCCCCAGCAATCATTAACACAAATCCCCAGGGGCCAAAGCAGGAAGGGAGCAGATCTTCCAGAGCAGCAGCCCCTGGGGAGACAAGGAAACAAACTCCCGTTATTTTTATCTACTTTATACAGGTAATTTGGTCAGATTTTTATCATGACGAGCACAGGGCGTTTAGGGAAGGCTGAGGTTCAAGCAGGTCTGGAGCAGGAGGATGGTAACCCTGAGGGAACTGGCAATTAAATGTAGTCGTGTTCCTCATCTTTCATTTTATAGGCCTGATTTTAAGGCTTTGGGAGGTTTTTGGGCTCCTTTCTCAGTGCAGAAGGGTCATCCTGCAGCTGGTAAATGCGAGGGTTAGCTCTGTTTATAAATGTATTTATTTGACCGCATGAAGTCTCTCCTTTTCAAACTCTGCTCTACTAGAAAAGTTAATTCAAACATTAATTCTTTGTTTCCTTTTTTTTTGGTTCACTTTTTGTTCCTGTTTCGTTAATTTGCTTTTCATTCCTTCCAAGGGACAAGGGACAAGCCAGAGGCTTCTCCTGAGTCAGGGAAGGAAGCGGCAGGAGGCTCAGGGGGAAGCAGAGCCTTGCCTCCCTCAGCAGCAGGGCCTGGTAAATCAAAGCACAGCCTCCTTTAGATTAAACCCTGTCCTACTTCTCATAAAAGAGCTATTAATCCTGAATCCAGCCAGTTCTGACTTGGGGACGTTCTTCCCTCTGGAAACACCAGCAGGGCTTGGCAGGGCCCCTGCAGCCCTGTCTTGTCTCAAGGCAAACAAGACTCGATTATCAGCAAATCTGAAACTCATTGTGAGGCAAATCCTTCTGCGTTTGATAAGCCCGAGTGTGTCAAAGGCAAGTGTGAGGCGTTTATCCAACACTGAACCTTCCTCTACATCAGCTGCTGAGCTCACCTGGGTGGGGAAGGGGCTGGAGCCCCAGGAGAGGCTGAGGGAGCTGGGAAAGGGGCTCAGCCTGGAGAAAAGGAGGCTCAGGGGGGACCTTGTGGCTCTGCACAACTCCCTGACAGGAGGGGGCAGCCGGGGGGGGTCGGGCTCTGCTCCCAGGGATGAGGGAACAGCCTCAAGCTGTGCCAGGGGAGGTTCAGTTTGGATTTTGAGAACGATTCCTTCCTGGAAAGGGCTGTCCAGCCCTGGCACAGCTGCCCAGGGCACTGGTGGAGTCCCCATCCCTGGGGGGATTTAAAAGCTGTGAGGATGTGGCACCTGAGGCCACGGTTTAGGGGTGGCTTTGGGGACACTCGGACTCCGTGATCTTGGGAGTCTTTTCCAACCTAAATGATTCCAAGATTCAGGGATTCTGTGCCATCAGAAGCAAGACGGTAACAGCTCGTCAGGGTGCTAATGGGACTGTGGGACAGGGTTTTGTAAACGCTGAGTAAAACACCCTCAAGCAGCTCCCTGGAATAGCCTAAATTAAGCCGTTGTGTGGAGCAAGTGCCCTGATAATCCAAAATGCTTTTTGCCAGGAGTTTTAGGGGGTTGGGTGACACCACCTACTGCTGATCACTGGCAGAACCACTCGGGCCATTTCAGCCTCTGCCCACTCGGTGATTTGATTTCACCACTCCGAGTCGCGCCCAGACACAACACAGAACTCCAGGACAGGCGGGAGCTCTGCTCCCAGCTGGAAAGGGACACAGCGATCTGGAAATTTAAAACAGAGCCTTTGCATGCGAATGTTTTAAGATCAAAGGCTAAGCAAGCATCAGTGCCACAGTCGCCATCCATAAAAATAGCAGCGGCAGAAAGAGGCACTGTTGGCTCGGGAATGAGAGCGTCACATGCTGATGTCCCCTTTGTCACCTGCGCAGCTCTGTTTGTGCAAGCGCCTTTTAAAGGTGTTCGCCGAGGAAAGAGCAGTTTTAAAGCGTTGTTAAAACGTGTTCGAACAGGGAAAGAACAGCTTTAATCCCAGCTGTCACATCTGGCCCTCGAAACAGTTTGCATTCCTTTGCGGTTGGACGACACCAGAACACAGCGACACTTGGTTTAGCGAGGGAGATCGTGCCTGGAATCCTGCTGCCCCAGGGAAAAACGGGGGGAAAAGCAACTCTGACACCTCTATTTCTCACTTAAACCGCGAAGTTCAGTTCTAAAGTAGATGTTTGGTAGAGAGCAGGACACTAAATTAAGCTTTTTTATCTGTGGGACAGAATAAACTCCAGAAACCTGAGCCTCGTGATTGGCAGGGTCATGTGTTCCACAGGATTTCACATAAAGCCTGGCAGGTCCTTGTCCATCCACATCTCTCCTTTCTGGAAACCCTTCACCTGATACCTGGGGGTACCTGATCAATGTGAAATCATCCGCGTTCCCCTCTCCTCCCGCTGGAACAGCGCGCTGCAGCTCCAGCTCCTTCCCACTCATTCCCTTGGAGCCGGGATGCTCCCAGGCACCTGCCGGCACCTTGGCAGGATAACCGCGCTGCAGGGGTGTCTGTCGCGACGGAGGGGTGCGATACGAAGGGTGTCTGTCGCGATAGAGGGCTGCGATCTGAAGCCGCTCTGTGCGGGGCAGCTCTGGCGCATCCCGCATCCCGCAGCGCATGACGCCAGCGCCGGGAAAAGCCAGGGAATCACGGCGCTCCAGGGAAACAGCTGGCGTCCCGGAGGTGCCAGCCAGCTCCATCCCACGGGTTTCCCCGAGCCCGGCTCCGCCGCTCCTCCTCCCCCGCTCCCCGGCGCCGCAAGCCCGAGCGCAGCGGCTGCGGCAGCGGGCGGGGCGGAGGGACCGGCCCGGGGCCGCGGCCACAGGAGCGAGCGGGCGGGAGGTGAGGAACGGGGGAGGAGGGAAGGAGGGAGGGAGGAAGGGAGGGGGAAAGGTGGGGATTTAAGCGCGGGCGGCGCCGGGCTGCGGAGCGGCGGTGCGCGGAGCGGAGCTGAGGGACGCGCGGGGCCGCGGTGCGCTGCATCCCGGTGCGCTGCATCCCGGTGTTCCCGCATCCCGGTGTTCCCGCATCCCGGTGCGGCCGTGCCGCCGAGCCCCGGCATTCCCGCAGCCCGGTGCTCCCGGTGCCAGCGCTCATTCCCCGCTCAGCTCGGCTCGCCCAAGGGCACCGCGGCGGAGGCGCGTCCCGGAGCATCCCCCAGCCAGGGGCCGGTGACCCTGGCGAGCGCGGCCGCTGCCACGGCGGGGCCCCGGCGGCTCGGTAAGGAGCGGGGGGAAGGCCCGGGAGCGCGGCTGGCAGCAGCAGAAGCTCCGGGGGTTGCTGTGCTGTGCCTTCCTCGGGGGAGCTGGTGGCGTTCCAGCCGCACCTGCAGCCTCCAGCGAGGATTCTCGGGGTTTAAGGTGTCCCTGCCCGTGGCAGGGGTGGAAGGAGACGAGCTTTAAGGTTCCTTCCAAGCCGTGATTCTGTGACTTGTTGCTGCAGCCCTGCAGTCGGGGGCCTCCAGGTGTCAGGAAGATGGTTTGCCTCAGGGATTCCCTAAAAGCGAGTCAAACACCCAGCAGTGAAAAGGTGGCGATAGGTGGGGGGTGATGGAGGAGGGACGGTGGCTGTGCTGCTCACACCGGTGTGCTGGGAATGCTCATTGCTGCCGGATTTTTGCTCTTTGGTTTTCTCAGAGTTGCTGGTGGCTGCCTTCCGTGGGAAGCAGGTGCAAGTCCTGCCTTCCCTGTTGGATAAAGCTTGGATAACATGGAGGATAATCCCTGCAATAAACGCTTAGGCTCTGCTTAGTCAGCACAAGGCACTTTGAAGGCTGTGGATTTTAATGCTTTAGGAACTGGGATGCTTGGTTATCTTTCTCTCACGGATATCACGAGTGTGGTACAAATAACTGTGTCTCAAGAGCAATTCCGTGGGTCCCTGGAGCGATTTCTGGATGGTGCAGGTTTGGTGGAGAAAAGCAGGGAAGCAGGGAATGTTACTCCAGCCGGAATGGGAGACGCTGAACCGCTGCCTGGGCAGCAGCGTGGGCCCGTGGCAAGGCTCGTCCCACCCCTCAGTGCCCCAAAAGCACCCGGCACGGCTGGTGCAGTGCACAGCTCCAGGACACGGAGCTCCAGCTGGCTGAGAGGCAGCCAGGGCTCCGCTCTGGGTCCTGCCAAGCCACATTTTATGGAGCTTTTCATTTGTTTTATGGACATCGACAGCTTTGTGTCCAAACCTTGTTTGCTCACAGGCAGGAAGTGGCCTGCAAGGAAGCTGTTCCCCGCTGCATAGATGGGGTTAAATCTGTGGAAAAAAGTGCATCTCCCTTTTTATTTCTTATCTGTTGCAAGAATCTCACTCCATTTTTGCTTGTCGCCTCTCGGAGCAGTGACTGGAGTGGTGCAACACCGCTTCCTTTCATGAGGTCTCAGGGGAGATGCACTTGCACAAGAGTTTGGTCCCATTTTCCACTAATACCTGTCATAGCTGTGACAATATTCACCTCCTCACGTTGCACACAACCCAAGCTGTTACCTTCAGCTGCCTCAGAAATGACTCAGAGCAAAGCAGAGAAGTCTGAATAAAATAAGGGATACAATTGAAACTAAATCTGTTTTTTTAGAGCCCAGACATCTGAGCTATTTTGTTGATAGATTGATGTGTTTACACAATCTCCTGAACCTGAAAGCCTTCAAAGGATGTAGATGCATCCCAAATCTCACAAGGAACTGAGGATTGTCACCAGGAGCAAAGGCAAAACCCCTCTGAGATATTCCTGGAACAGTTCTTTGAGAACTCTCAGCTTTTAAGTGTTTGCAGTTTAAACCTGGTGCTGGTCTCTAGTCCCAGATTTGAGGTTTTGGTTGGGAATAGTTCTGTTCTAAACCATCTTCCTAAATTATACCCACACTCAAAATACAGGGAAAGGTTTCCCTGGGATTCAATTTGCCATTTTCCCCATCTTCTCTGGCACAGCTGCTCGCCTGTTCTGCTCCAAGGTACAAATCCTGGCACAGGGGGAGGACCCAGAGCCCAAACCATGCTGAGCCCAGGGAAAGCTGGAAAGGAAGGGATCTGTACATAAACTGCAAGGAGCAGCTGGTTACGTAAGGAAACGACTGAGGAAACTTCAGGGGAGGGAAGAACAGGAAAATTGTTGAAAAATTAATTTGGCCTTGGAAGAAAATGGGACAGAGCTGCTCCAGGAATGTTGTTGTTACAGAGAAGCTGCATCTTCTCCTTTTCTCCTGACTAAGGATGGGAATGGGCACTGATAAATCAGCCAGGCTGCCAAGTTAGGGGCAGCTGAGTTGTTTAGAGCTGTGGTTTGCTAGGAGCAGCCTCCAGCTGTCAGGTAAGGCAGGAAATCAGACTAAACTTCAACTGCTTCCAGCGGCTGTGCTGGTAGTGAACGGCCAGAAGCCTCCTCCAAATGAGATCCCTGTGGGTGCTGCAGATCAAGCTCTGCTTTCCTGAGGGTCAAAAATGCATGGATCTCATTTAAAAGGACTTTTCCACATCGTTGTAGGCCATCATAAACTCCATCTATGTACTTAACCCAACTGAGGGGGCAAATTCAGCAACAACCCTCTGGCTGTTCTTCCATCCAGCTGGCGAGGCAGGCTGACAGGAATCCATGGGCTCCACAGTCCGTGTGCTCCACAATCCGTGTGCTCCAGGCAGAGATGCAGCCGAATTACAGCACCAAACCGCAGTTTGGGAGCCCAGAACTGCTGCAGGAGGAGCACACACGCGGATCTGGGTTCGGGTGGAGGCGAGGAAGTTGGGTCAGACTTTGTGCAGGTGCGGCACTGCCACTCGAGGAAGGGTTTGAAGTTATCAGAGGTAAAAGGAAGTTTTCCTGAACAGGGAAAAGTCCTGGGCCTTGTGTGCATTATGCAACATTTGAAAGAACCAAAATAGCACCTGTGTGCTCCCACTGAGGCCAGCAGGAAGGAAGCTGGTGTTTGAGATTAGGAAGATGCTGGAGTTCATTCTCCTGGGCGAGGTAAAACAGAAACAGGGCTGAAAACACCTTCGCTCTTTCTGCCTTGCCCCTTCCACTCCTGGAAGATATTTTTTTTCCAGCAAACCCCAGAGGCTCAGTCAAACCACATTCACCCACCTGCAGAATGGCTGAATCATGCACAGCAGTAAAATTTCCCCAGCTCAGACCTTCATCCTGGTCTTGCACGAGACATATGGAAGGGATTTGCATTTCCTGGAGCTCTGTAATGGATGGCCACGGGTGCCGAGGTGCTGATTCGGGGAGCTGAGGGAGGGCAACCAGGATTGCCTCACTCTGCTGTGCACTCCAGCATCCCAGGGAGGGTTACTTATTAAAATCTGCAAGTCAAGGTGGTTTTTAGGGTGCATTGTCCGCAGTGGGAGCTGTGCCGGGATCATTGCTGCTCTTCTCATTCCCATTCCATCTGGAATTTCATCCTTGGGAGAACAGGCTGGAGGGTCCATTTAAAGATTCATGTGGGAGTGCTGCAGGAACCTGAGGGCTCTGCTTGCCAGAAGGGGAAGGCAGCTCTCCAGGCTGAGCTGCTGCTCCACGGAGCCGCAGGGACGCAACAGAGGAGCGGCCTGAGGTGGGGTTCCCAGGAAATGCTGGGATCTGGATTCCCTGGATCAGACTGAGGTGGGGTTCCCAGGAAATGCTGGGATCTGGATTCCCTGGATCAGGCTGAGGTGGGGTTCCCAGGAAATGCTGGGATTTGGATTCCCTGGATCAGGCTGAGGTGGGGTTCCCAGGAAATGCTGGGATCTGGATTCCCTGGATCAGGCTGAGGTGGGGTTCCCAGGAAATGCTGGGATTTGGATTCCCTGGAATCTGCTGCCTCATCTCGATTTCTGCCCAACTGCTGAGCACTTCATTCCTTGTGTACCGTGCTTGGTGCTCACTGAATAAAACATGAAAGGAAATGCCTGATGGGCTGGGAATGGGAATGGGAATGGGAACGGGAACGGGAACGGGAATGGGAATGGGAATGGGAATCCCTTCCTGGTTCTCTTTGCACTTGGAGGTGTCGGCCTGCATAAAATCACTGGGCTCATCCCAGAATTATGTCAGCATTAGGAGGGACAAGACTGGTGCCTTGGATAAATCAGGATATTCTGGGTTACTGCAGAACGAACCCATCTAACACAGTGAAGTTACAAATAAGAACAGTTCCACATCAATAACTTGCAGATAGGGTTTCTGTTTGAATCCCAAGAGGGTGACTGCCCATTCCTCATCTGATAGCTGAAATTATTTACAGATCACACAACTTTCAATTCGTTCTGGCACTTTGCCTGCTTGCACCCGCCCACATGTGGGTGCTCAGGGGTGGTGGGACTGGGACCCCCTCAGGGACTGGTGGAAGGATTTTATTTAAGCTCCAGCATGAGAGGATTCCCTCAGGATGCTGCAAACCCCACCCGCTCTTGCTGCTGGGCTATCCCAGCAATTATTCAGCAAATGGCCAATTTGTAGCCAATTAAATATTTGCATTTTGGGGGTGGATTGATTGTTTGCTGATTTTATTTCTTACCTCCTCCCTACTTTACATTTAAAGCAGCAGAGATCATCTGCTGAATGATCACCAGGACATTTCCAGCTCCAGGCTTTGTTTTTCCCCACTCCAGCTGAACTTTTCCTGAATATATGTTGGAAACCCTTTTTCTCTGTGCCAGTAACTCGACCAACCCCTCCTGCTGAGGGCGTAAGGAGTTTTTCAAGCATTCTTTGAAACCAGTCTCTCCCAGTTCCCCTGCAGGAATGTTTCTTTCCACAGGAATTTCCCAGCAGGAGCTGTCCGGCCACGGGTCAGAGTTGCAGACTGAAAATGGGACCAAAATTCCCCAAATCCCAGCTGCTCAAAGCAGAAATTACATATTAGAGGGCCTTACACCGGCATCTTCCAATTCCCAACTAGCTCTGACTCTGGAAAACAAGGTCATTAATAATGAAATCTGGGAGATTGGGCATGCTCTGAAATGAAACCTTGATATTTGGCTGATGATTTATCTTTTCAGCTGCCCTAATCAGCGACATGTGTCAACAAGCAAGAAAATCAGGCAGCCACTTAAAACACTAAAAGCTGCTTTACAGGTTTCTCTTCTTGCATTTTTTTTTTCTCTTGGAGGTGCAATTGCTGAAAATAATCTAAATATTGCTTAACAGGAGCTGAATTCTCTTCATTTCACTCATAGCTGGCTGTAACAGTCCCGTGGCCTCTAAACAGGAAGGCATTTCCACAACGCCACTGAACGTTTAAATCCAAATTTGTAGACAAAGGAATGCTGAGTTAAAATTGCATAAAAACAAATTACCTCCTGCTCTGGAATAGTGGGAACTGATGAGTGAGTAACTCAGGGTTCTTTTCAAGTCAGAGTGCCAGCAGTAACATAATAAAATACAGGAATGGAAGTGAAGCCTCTCTAGGACGAATCCTGTTTAAAATGCAGATTTTTAGCCTTAAAAGTTTGGCTGGTGATCTTCTATTCCCTTTGATTGCTGCTCCAATTAATTTGGGTGCTAAAGCTGCCACAGACCTCTGGAGCTGTGGGGCCTTGGGCCACTCCTCATGCCTCACACTGGGCCCAAAGGGATGCAAATTGTCCCTTCCCCAAGAGATCTGTGTCACAGTGCCACGGGGGGGGGCCGTGTCTCTCATTGCCTCAGCAGCTGCTTTAAAATGGTTTTTTTTTCCTTCCCCTGCTGTGTTTTCCTTTATAAATTATGCAGCTGGAGTTGTGTTATCCCTGCACAGCTCCCTGCTAACGGAGGCAGTCTCAGGATGGATGAAATGCAGGGCAAGTGTGTCAGTGGTGAGGGCACAGACTGTAATTGGCTTTTGGCTTTTGCCTTTTACTTATCCCAACCTCCAGCATTCATTAGGAGACCACAGAGCCTCAGCATGAAGGCAGCTCGTGTTCCTCCTGGAATTCCAGAATGTCTGAGTGCCTGGGGATGGAATTACTCCCTTGCACTGGGAGCTGGGAGAACCCAAGAAAGCCAGGCTGAGCTGGAGCTGCATGGAAATGCAATCCCCAGGCTGGAAAAAGGGTGACAAGGGCTTTGGTTAACCCCAAAGGGCTGCTCATCATTTTAACTGCCTCATCCTTTATTCATGTGGCCCTCCAAGTGCTGGTGGTGAGGCTGCAGCCTGGAATGTCAGTAAAATCAGCCTTGGGAACGTTTTCCCTGCCTTTGGCTGTCCTCACACCAGCTCTGCGTGGAGATGCACAGGAGTCTGTGCACCTCTGGTCACTCAGAGCCTCAAACACCCCCAGCGCTGCTCCAGCCTTGCACCTGCTCCGGGCAGGGGTCGGGATCAGCGGGGATTTACCCGCGGAAGGGATGAGTTTAACCAGCACAGCCCTAACCCCAGAGTAAATCCCATAATCCTGGAGAGTGAGAGGGTCCTTCTCCTTCTTCTCCTTCTC
>VZTF01008224.1:3971-59007 GCA_013397755.1 Cnemophilus loriae
CTCGGCTGCGTCGCTGGAAAGCTCTTGGTACTTCTCATTTGAGAGGGCGGCGGCGATAACGCTTCCGGCACTGCCTGCCCAGGCTGTTCCCCCTGCGCGGAGATGGAGACTGTCACCTTGGAATTACTGCCTGTAGCTTATGCTTAATGTGTTGGATCTCTGTCTTTGGAGGTGTTTTGAGAACACTTGTTGTCTGCAGACCTCGCTTGGAAAGCAGACTTGGACTAAAGTAGCATTAAGAAATGTGGGTTTATGTACGCTTTAGTTTTTTTGCTTCTGTTTTTCCTGTGGTTTTGTAAGACCGCAGTTATTTAACCCCGTTTCCTCTTGTTAAAGTTTGGATCAAAAGGGTTCCCAGACTGTGGTGCTGTTGAAAAGGAAGGTGTTAGACACCCTAAAGATCTTGCTCTACCTTTTAGGGCAGGCCATGGCAATACTTCTCTGGAAAACTACTAGACTTCTGTCCCAGCTTTCTCTGGATGAGGCTTCCAGTTGCTGTAGGGCTTGTGTAAAGTCTTTATGAATGCTGTGAAGGTGAACCTTGTCTTACCTGACCCTGACCATGATTTTAAAATCCCCTTTGTTTTTTGCTCGTAGTTTTCCAAACCATATCTTAAGTGATTTAACGCCGCAGGCAGACTTGGGATCTTCAGTATGCTTTGGGAAGAGTCGTCTGAATATTTGTTGATGTTCAGTAATTTCTGTGTTTGTGTTACTACCCAGAATGCTTCCTTAAGTACCCTTACTGATGAGTAGGGCTCCCAAATGTCAGTGAATAATATGAGTTGGGTTATTTCTTAACTTTTGTCTGAACCCTCCTGTAGAGTTTAGAAAAGTGCATTGAATGGCTTTTTCTTCCTTTAGAGTTTGAAGTTGTTTGTATGTTTGTTATTTTTCAGGTACCTTTAAAACCAGGAAGGAGTCTTATGGATTGGATTCGACTAACTAAGAGCGGGAAGGACTTGACTGGTTTGAAAGGGAGGCTGATTGAAGTCACTGAAGATGAGCTCGCTAAACACAACAAAAAGGAGGACTGCTGGATATGTATAAGAGGTTGGTTGCTGTGATGTCACTTCTGCTTTTTTTACCTGGCTTCTCTTTTCTATACTTGAAGCAACAAAACCCAAACAACAACAAAAGCCACACTCCAAAAGAAACTATGCACCTCCTGTGCTTAGGCCAGGTGTAGTCTTGACATAGGTGGGCATGACGTCTAGTAAGAGACTGTGTTACAAAGATTTTCTTTGCTTTCAAGCCTTTCTAAACAAGTCTTCCAAATGGGTGTATTTTATACCTGTTTTATAGCTGCCTGTGAAAATAATAAAACACGAGATTTTAGGTAATGTATCGAATAAAAAGGGCTTAGCAAGAAAATAGGGTTTTGAAAATGCTGACCAGTACACTCCTCAGTCTTGGACAGTTTATTATTTTGAGGAGTTGGCTATTTTTAGGGATTGCTTTAGAGCATCCAGAGATACATAAATATTAAAAATACTACTTAAACTTGTAGAATGGTCTTTAGGAAATAATTGTGAAAGCTCACATGCTACTTCATAAAACTTAGTGATGCAAATGACAGTTGCCACACAGAACAACTGTAATCTCTGTCTACAATAAATACCTGTGGTAACTATACAATTCTATTTCTATTATTATTTTAATGAAATTTTAGCTCAGAAGTTGAATCATATACATTTAGCAATGTGTGAAGGTGGTCTGGAGCAATAGCTGTGGCTAGAAGAGTATTTTTAGAGTTGTAAATGAAGTTCCTGATTGTCCTACAGAAGGGAGTAAAATGTTTGCTCTGCAGTTGAATAATTTAGAGGCTAAAATACACTAGTATCACCTTAAATTTGTTAGGAAATAACACCAATTTCTATGAAGATAGATTAAGAAGTTCAGAGTAGCTAATGGGACATTTCTGTAGTAAGAGTGTTTCTGTTGGTGATAACATTGATCTGGTAAGGAAGAGTATTGATATTTAATAAAATGTCATGTCTGAATTTCAGCAAAAGAAAGTTAAGAATTTCCATGTGAGGTTGATTGTATTATTGTTGGGTGTTAAAGGGGATGAAAGTGAAAATAAAGGTAAAATGTTATTCCATACTGGCCTTTGAGCAAAATAATAGGATTGTTAATTCCCTGTGCTGCAGTTGCACGTGCTAGTAAAACTACAGTGGGTGGAGAGCTAAAGAAAGCTTGTTTGCTATGGACATCTGTTTTATTTTTCTCTCTGAAAAAGGAACATCTACTGCAGACAGAATTACTGCCTAAAAATGCTTCTGTTTTCTTTTTAATCTCATCCTACCTTCAATGCATCTCTGAGGCTAGTTTTTACAAGAACTCCATCAAGCTGCATCTGTATCTTTCCTTTCATTTTTCCATGTCTGCCTTTTCTTTGTTCTCAGATGACTAGTGAAAAAACCGTCATAAGTGAAAACCACGACAGATTTTCATAGCCCTCACATGTGGACAGGTAGTAAAAGAATATAATTATGGAAAAGCTAAATGAGGTCTCTCCATGGGTAGTTAGACTGTGTCTCTATAAGAGCAGAAACTCATGAGAGCAATGTGAAGTAAAAGAAGAACAGGAGCTAACTTTGTTCAAAACCACAGTGTGATCAAAGAAAGCTGTCATATAGGCCACAAATTTGTATATAAAGCAGGGGTTCAGGGGAGTTTAAAAAAGCATGAAGAGTGTATGAATGGTATTTCTTTTGCTCCAGGAAATTTGATAGTAAATTTGAGTAATATTCAGGAGGCCATGACTATGCAGATAATTATATTTTATTGTGTGCAGTAATCACTGCTGCACACAAGATGGCACAGTGAATACAGCCATCAGAAGAGCAGGTGAGTAAAGTGTGTGAAGATCCTTCCTTTGTTTTTGACTGGGTCTTTGTTGTTGCCTGGGATGGTTGTTCTTGCCAGCTAGGATTGCCTCAAGTATGTCTGCCCCGAGGCTCAGTGCTGAATGCCTTTCTCTCCCTCTGAAGCAATTAATGTACACTTCATAATGTCTTGAAAGCTTCTTCTGAAAGCATTTCCACAGTTCCATTTTTGGTAGCTTCCTGTTTTGGTAATGTTAAATATCTTTAAATATTCAGCTAGGTAGGGGTGCAATAATCATGTTAACAGCAATATGTCTGTAGTTAAATCTCTTTTATAGCTGCATTCTTCAGGCTCCAATAACCCAGTTGCCTAGCAACAATAATTAGCTTTCATCATTTCAGACCTGTGAAGAAACATTGTTTTATCTCACTGGAAGTGCAGAAACAATGCTGAGCCTTTTTACTGGGACAGATTGTTACCAGAGTTGTAAGCCTTTAATTAACAAGAGCTATGTTAAGTTTCTTATATTGCTGAATCTGAAGAATGGAAGTTTTGTTGCTGATGGTGACAGTTTTTCCTTGTGTGAGACAGTTGGTTCATGTAGGCATTTCATTCCGTGATGGCGATGTGTGGTAGGGAAACAACTATGACAACTCTTCGGTGATAATTTAATTGGAAGGGAAACTGGAAACAATTCTGTGCACTAGCTGGTTCAGTTTTGTCTCTTTTTGAACCTGCCTGTGGTACTGTTACCCTCTAGCTAGGATACATCGTGTTCAATTTCTAGGTTGAATTCTTAACCTAGGGCAAGTGATATGGCATTGTAGGATTGGGATCTCCATGTAGTAAGATACCTCTTGTGCTCTATACAATTGTGTCACTTAGGTTTCTGTTTTTGTGAAGTCATACTGTTGGTTCCAATTATGCCTACCGTTTGCTAGTACACTCTCTAATTTGTGCTAACCTTTCCATTGTTTTTGGAGACAGGAGTGGTTGTAGAAATGCTGCTCATACGCTTTTATATTCTGTTTTCTTCAGGATTTGTATATAATGTCACGCCATACATGGAATATCATCCAGGTGGTGAGGATGAACTAATGAAAGCAGCAGGAACTGATGGTACAGATCTCTTTGATCAGGTGAGAACGACTGGCAGCAAATGACACTTGCTCACCGTACTTTGAAAAATCCATGTTTTGTGATTATTTTTAGGGTATTTCAGTGGAAATGGTGATTTGGACTTCTTCAGTCCTAAGGAAAGGCAGTGTGTCATTGCTCAGAATGACACTTATATGTGCTGAAAGAGATGTAGTTCAAACTTTGTATCAAAAGGCAATGATGAAAATGCCACTTTATGTTGTTAGAATTATGCTTCAATTAGACCTCTTATTTTTAGCAGAAATAGCAATAAAGCTAGCAACAATTTGAGATACCACCTTCTTAATAAATTGCTGCAATGACTAATTACTGTTGTTGGAGAGACCTATTTTTCTAAAAGCTTTCACTTTTTTAAAAAAGCTTGTAGAATTCTTTGTCTATTTACTTGGCAGCTGCGCTATCAGAAAAAAGGCTGGAGCCTCTATTAACTTTAATGGTGAACAAATCACGAGATGACAGTTGGTCTCTTATTTGTTTTCTATTTCTTTAAATGTTTTGAAAACAGTCAGAAAATAAAGGTTCTGCAGCATGGGCATGCTTTTTGCGAGGAATTGCTTGCAAATTTAGTGCCGTAAAATGTGATTCACTGAGTTGGTATTTTTTAGAAACAGACATTCTTTGCGTTTCCATTACTCACTAGGTTTATCTGAGAAACTGGGAAAGAGCAGAAAAGAAATCTCCTCTGTTTCTGAAAGGAAATCTGTTACCTCTTTACATGTTGTGCATCAGAGTATATTATGCCTTTATTTGCAAGATGTTTTTAACAATGTAAATTAAGATGGATAATGTTTTAGCTTTGTTGAGTTTATCCTTGGTTAATCCTTTCACTAATGAAGTGTTGGTTTGGGGCACAATTCTTTGGTTTCAAGAAATTTGTAGTATCAAGTATACAGTATCAAGTTGTGTCTTGGAATGATGTAGCTGGGTCATTGTATGATGTCCTTGAAAACAGGAGTGTTGACGTCAGAAATATTTGGGGAAGGAAAATCTGTAGTTGTTATTACGTTCAGATATATGCTTGCTACATTTTTTTTTCTTTTTTTTAGTTTTTCTGTCATGGGAATGGAAGCAGATTTAGATCCTGAAAATACGCTTCTCACTTTTATTGTTTCTGGCTTAATGACTTTCCTGTTACTGAAGGCATTTGTTTTCCCCTCTGCTTTAGCATTCTGTGTCTGTCAGATACTGGTCTTTTTTTAAGAGTTTGATTGATTGCTAGTGTTCCCCAAATTTCTTGAAAAATTAGCTGTCATTCATAATTCTTCATTTCTTTCTGTTACCTGTATATGAGGAAACTAGAACTTGTTGATGGGACTCTTTATCTCATCTCCTTAGCTAGTCCAGTTGAAAGTTTTTATTTTTAAATCTAGATACCATTCAAATTTGTCATGCAATACTTTGTTTCCTTTTCTCTTCTTGTGATGTTATCCTGGATGCCCTATCAGAATTCGCTTTTCTGCCATCCATTTCCTCTACAAGTTCTCCAGTTCTGGTCTGTAAAGATACTGCTTTTTCTTCACTTTATTTTACTTTATAAAATAGGGACTTTCCAAATGATTCAGTGATAGTAAGACAGAAGCAAACAGAAATACACCAGATTGGTAGGAGGTGTTTGTTTGTCTTAACTATTATTCTTTATGTTTGTTTCCTTCATCCCTTTTCCCTTCATTTGTCTAAACATGACTAATAAACGTTGTGGTAATGACAAGGTCTTTATTCTGTTAGTTGTGTAGCATGCATCATAAAAATGGCCTTCTGAAATATATTCTGTAGCTCAAGGTTATGATGTTCAGATATTGCAAAGCATAAATGAGTAAATGAAACTATTGTTACTTTTTCATAATCCTGTTGTTTCACTTAATACCATGATATCTGTAATAGAAGTAAAAGTAAGTGCTGAATGATGTAATAGTGACTTCTAATGTATTTAAAAAATAATCTGCTAAATGAATTATATTAGTCAATGCACAAAAACAAACTTTTCTATTTCAGTGCGTAGAACAACATACAAACAAATTTTATGAAAAAATATTTTGTTAATGTAGGTTCATCGTTGGGTCAATTATGAATCAATGCTGAAGGAATGTCTTGTTGGGAGAATGGCTGTCAAGCCTATTGCTGCTCTAAAAGGTGAGTTTTTTTAAGAATGAAATATTGTCTATTATACTTTATTCCAAAATTATCTGGAAATTATAAGAAATCCTAAATCACCTCATATTTGTGAGGAGAGTCTCTATTCTTGTATAGAGTTGAAGGCTTCTGCATATATTAATTTTTTTACAGCAGATACCTGCAGGTGAAATTGTTGTATAGTTGAAGACTTTTGTAATGTACTGCTATGTTTCTTCTTTTTAGTCATTAGAAAACAGCTGTGCATGTGTGTTATATGTCTGTGTGTATAGAAAGGACCTTTTTCCTGCCCTGCTCTCCCCCAAGATCCCTCTTTTTTCTTCTGATCCCAGAGGGCAAACTGTCATAGGCAGCTCTCATCTTGAAATAAAAGTCAGTATGTTCAATCTGGTAATTCCAGCGCCTTACATACATCTGGCAAGTTGCATATATATTGAGATATTCGAATACACCTTAGGCAGTTATTCTTGCCAGAACACTTTATTGGGTCCTTTAGTTTGAATTTACCTTGAGAAAATTTTGATGATACAACAGACTGTCCTGAGCCAGAAGAGCAAGAAATGTAATATAGTCTTAAAATGTGGATGATGGTTTCCAGAAACTTTAATCTTCACTCTGTCTTTCAGTTTGTAGGCCACAGCCAAAATTTCCTGTACCTGGGAAGCAGGCACTGTTAACTCAATATTAACCTTTAGCAAAACTGCAGTGAAAACATGAAAGGATTAATGGTTACAACTATTTTTCTCCAATTCTGTGGCATCCTTTAGTTCACAATTTCAGCTGTCTTGTAGCTCTTCAGCTCCTGAAGAAGTGCATTGCATACTTGCTTAATGCTTAGATAACACTGTCTTAACAGTTAGGTTGAGTTTGGTCTGTGTGTGAAGTGGAATAGTATTTTACATCTCCAAGATGCTAGGTAGCTAATTCTAGTGTGGAACTTTTAAGGTAAATGCTGCAAGGTATGGAGAAACCTCAGCAGCATAACTGCCTCACTGAGTTGAGGCACTACAGAGACATTACTGCTACTTTGTCAATTGAATTAGAAATTTAAAAGTAAACATGAATTTCGTTGATTTTATTAATCTAACCTTTCTGCAACTGGAAGGAATTCTTGTGACAGCCAGTAAAACGTAAACACATCTTTGCCCCTACCCGTTCTGGTAGTCCATTTTATGCTGTTCCCTTTTTCTGCTTTGTTCTGTAATAGGACTATCCATTTTGCTGTAGTAAAATTTGCAGGATAAAGGTTGTCGACTATATGAAACCAGTTCTGTTGCTTATGTCACTTTTAGCCATTTCAGACTTGAAAAAAAGTAATTCTGTTAATGAAGAATCAAACTAGTTACTGAACTACAGAGTCATTTATGTTGGAGAAGACCTCCAAGATCAGGTCCATCCTTTGAACAGCCACCAGCTTGTCAGCTAGACCATGGGCTAAGTGCCATGTCCAGTCGTTTCTTGAACACTTCCAGGGATGGTGACTCCACCACTTCCCTGGGCAGCCTGATACAATACTTGACAGCCCTTTCAGGGAAGTTCTTCCTGATCTCCAACCAGAACCTCCCCTGGCACAGCCAAGAGGTCGACCCCCACCTGGCTACAGCCTCCTTTCAGGGAGTTTTAGAGAATGATAAGGTCCCCCCTCAGCTTCCTCTTCTCCAAGTGAAACAACCCTAGCTCCCTCAGCCACTCCTCAAAGGATTTACCCTCTAGACCCTTCACCAACTTTCTGGCCCTTCTCTGGAACACTCAGCAATGGACTTGCTGAAATCCTTCACTGTAAGATTCTCAAGGTTTACTTCGATTCCTGGAAGAATTCCTCTTTTGAATTATCAAAAAAGTGATTGACTTACTTCACTATTAGCTGGCAATAATTCTAGTCTTTTATCCTTCTAGAAGACTATCTTTTGCAAAGTTTGCACTTCAGAATAGAAGAATAAATTACTAAGTTAAGGTGCATGTTCTTGAATAGAGGATTAAATGGGCTCATAAGTATAGAGGGAAGACAAGACTTCAAATTATGGATTACGTTGCTTTCTTTTTGTGACGGAGAGTGAGTGTTCAGTAGTAGGACAAACATTGGTACTTGCTGTTAGGTGCAATCTCAGTGCAGAGCAAGGAAGGCAGATGTGAGTTTGTTGGGGCATTGCTGGAAGACTGGTCGTTGTTTAGCTTAGGTTTTTTTCCCTGTGTTCTGGTGTTTTTGTGAAATGGTACAATGGTTTGCTTACTGAACTCCTTAAGGAAGCTGAAGTTTGTCCTTGTACACTCTGTTTTTTTTTTTTAATAAGAAAGAAGAGCCTTTTGAAAATGCTGGTGATAATTAATGTTTTGTCAACTTGTATTTACTTGTATTTTGAGAATGCTGCTTCATGCTTTGGTAGTGACTAGTAGGAAATTCTGAAGTGTCCCTTCTGTAGTGTTGCAGTGGATCTTTGCTCTGAAACATGTAGTGTTTGTACTTGCTGAGAAGGCCAGTGCAGTACCCAGGCATGTAAGAGATGATTTCAGAATCTCACTCAGCAAACTTGTACAGCATTAAACTGCTTGCCGTCCCTTCAGGGTGCTCGGCTGTAAACATTAGCACAGTGTGTTGTCTGAAATATTTTAATACTGCTGATGTTTCCAGAGACACATGTTAGTAAATAGTAACATAGTCCCTATGTTACCTTAGTGGTTATTTGGGAGTCACAATGCATATTGTATTATTGTTAATTCAACAAGATTAGACTGAGAGCTGTGATGTCATCCAAGGAAGAGAGGTAGGGCTCTACCTTCAGTGTGTCTCACGCAGTCCTTAAAATTCTAGTGCTGATTTCTGTGTGGTGTGTTAAAATGTAGTGAAATGAGAGTAGACTTCTAAATACAAAAAATTACCTTTCATTGGAAAGTTTCTGTGAACAACTTGCCCATCCTGGCAGAAACCATGAAGTGGTGTATAGCAGAATATGCAGACAAATGTTGCCTCAACCAAAAATTTGTGGAGTATTTTATTTTTACCTCAACTAAAAATATATGGAGTATTTTCTTTTTACCTTACAATGGCACAACATGAAAGCCTCTGATGAAGATTGTTCTTGAAGAACTCTCAAGTAATTTTGGAATACTGTATGGTTGGGTGCTTTGCTCTAGGAGCCTTGCTTAACTTCTCTCTAGCATTTTTCCTCTAACACTGGCTGGTGTGATGCAGAGCACTGGGAAGGATATGGAAGAACAGGGAAGAAACATGCCTGTTTTGGCTTTCATGAAAGGGAGCACGAAGAACAGATTTGTTTCTCCAGGTATATCCAGAAGTCTAGTTTCCCCACGTATTTACTGTGAACGCAAGGACATGTGGCTGAGAGGTGCAGCGCTTTTCCCGTCAAGTTGAGCACCTTATAAAGGAACTGACACCGTGTAATTCACCTGCTTGGTCTTTCTTTTTTTTTTTTTTTTTTTTTTTTTTTCGGGTTGTTTGGTTTGGATTNNTTTTTCTGCTAGAGTTAGTTGGTTTGGAATAGTTGTAGCACACTATGGAATAAATTAAAAACTCGGATAATAATTTGATAATAAAATAATTTGGCAGAGGGAGCTTATAGAAAGATTTTCTTTTTCCTGTGTTCCTGCCAAGGATTGGGTTTAGATTTCTAAGGATTGGGTTGGTCAGATTTGCAGTCCACTATGTGTTATCGTGAGACAAGTGTCATTGGAATTCTTAACAGATTCAGCGAGCTTCTTAGCAATGAAGTTTATAATTGCACAAGATAATCTGTGCTTTTTTTTTGAGGTGTCAGAGTTCTTGCATTTCCTATCCTTTAGTGCTATGCAACTCTTGGCACTTGTAATGTACCAATTTTTTAATTAGACATAATCTTTTGCAATGGTAATCAGTGCTGCATTTATTTATTGCTTTTTTATTTAAGCCTTTTGAAAGGTTTATTTGGAGATCCTTACTTTGGCTAATTTAGCCAAAGGATGTGGGCCAGTACTGTTACTTCTTAACTGTCGTGCTTGTTTTTCCTTAATGCTTGCAGAGATTTCTTCTGCTGTGTCTGAAGACAAGAAACAGCTTAATGGTAAGTTTTCACCTGGAGTGAAGTGGGGAGTGAATCTCAAACTTATGTGAATATCATTGAATGAGAAGTATTTACCCACAATTCTCTCTTTGCATTTGAATCCAGTACTGAGGCTGTAGTGATCTGGGGAGATTTCAGAAGGCAAAATCCTAACCAAGTATTGTGAATTCTGTATTTGAAAGTATTGTAAGACTGCAGTAGAATAGTGTAGACAAGGGAGGTATGGGATGGACCAGCAAGGTCAACTTGTCTGGGAAGTGCCTGGAAGATTTTCTGCCCAAGTCTTTTCTATCCAGTCAGGTCTTCCACTTGTTTTGCTGGATTTTTCTTTTCCTTTCAAAGTGCAAAATTTTGCATTTTCTTCTGAGCTTCATGAAGTTTTTGTCAGCCCATTTCCTTAGTCTCTCTGCATCGTTTAATAACCTTAACCTTGCATGTTTTGCCTGTTTGCATGATTTGTTATTGCTCGTGTATTTCCTGGCTGGGAGAGTGTGTGCCCTGTAGGTTCCTACTGACTGTGTGAAACAGTATCAGCATTCCCTGTTGCCTAGGAAATGCCAACAGTAACTAGCCTCCAGCTGGACTTTGTATGCTGATCGCACCTTTTGTGACTGGCAGTTCTACTCATTTTCTGCGTTGCAATCCATCTACCAAACGCAGTTCTTTCCAATATGGCTGTGAGGATAATGTGAGAACCTTAATCACTAGCCTTGCTGTCCTGTGGGATTGTGCAAAGCAGTCCTGTGACATGCAGGGTTGTAATTCTGCTGTTATCTGGTCACCTTAAACTCTTCAGTTCATGCCTGCCATCAGCCTTTGGCTTCACCCCCAGCTTTTCTTATTTGTGATCACCATGACTAATAGAGCACTTCACTTAATTGGTTCACTGATCACCTGAATCATTGTTTTTTTTATTGCAGCATGAATCATTGTTTTCACATAGCATCTTACAGTATTTCAAAATAATTCATAAATAACATGGTTTGCCAGAATGTTCTATTTTATTGTGGCTGTTCATATATTTCTCTTGACCTGCAAAAGCAAATAGGAGTATGTATGACCATGGATTCCTGTTATACTTGGATGCCAAGCAAATCATATGATGTATGTCCTCAGGAACGGCTTAGCATTTGAGAAGGCTTTTATCATTAGGTGATTGGTTTTCTTTTGCAATGATCTGACTGCTCTGCCATTTAGCTTCCTTGGCAGCTGCAGATGGTGTGTACTAAGGAGTAATTAAGGATCAAAGAATAAGTAATTCGACTGAGTTTTAATTGCTTTGGGTTAATTCCGCCATCTGGGTGATCAAATAGTTTTGACAGATTGGATTAGACCAGAGTGGCTCTCTTTGTTTTTATCTACTTTCCACGTGGTGGAGCCACTCAATTACGGTGTTTAAGCTTGTAGTCATACTACAAAATTTACTGGCATTTAGAAGATAGTAATCTGGGTAACTGAGAATTCATGTGCTAATTTTTTTATGCAGAGCCATTTCAGGTTTGCAAGGTTTGCCTTTGAATGGGCTTGAAACCAGCACTTCCCAGCTGTTCAGTCTGCAACTTCCTCCATCATCATTCTATTTAGCTTCTCTCTGTTAAAATTGATGCAGGATTGCAGTTGCTTTTATCTGTCTCTGTGCTCAAGTTTTTGCCAAATATGTTCAATTTCTATTATGCCAGAGATTAGCACAAGTGACGTTTTGAAAGACTGACCAACTGTTGCTTCCCAGCAAAGCCTGTTTCAGACTGTTTGATGTAGTTAAATACTTAAAGTGAGTATCTGAATTCTGCAAAAATTCCTAGCAAAGTGCTGTGTAGAAAGATTAGGGCTGATATCTTTGCTTAATCAACTGACATGAAATATTACTTGTGAATTAGTTTAGATCAGACTTCTCAAGTTGAATTTATTCATCTGAATTGTGTAAACAAATAGCTCTGTTAAAGGAAAGTTATTCAGATAACCATTTTGTCTTTTAGTGCTTCACTATCACAAAGTGTAAAAGCACAAGCTAATAACAGATGAAACTGAGTACAGCACAGGTACTGTGGTGTATGGAGCTTTTAAGTTCTGAAGTAGAGCTCCATCTTCTAGGACCCTACTCTCCAAGAAAAAGTGCTGAATAAAAACTAGATACAAAATGTACATAGTCTGGCTACCTGTGGAAATAAAGCCACCAAATATTGTTCTAGGACACTTAGAACATTAAATTAAAAAAAACCAAAAATGCAAACCCCAAACATACCTGAGTATTATTTGTATTAAGCAAGCATCCCAGCAAATATTTTAATGACTCTCTGCTCTTTGCAGGTGTGCTTCCTGAGAAGAAAGTACTGGCTTCTTCTGCTAAAGATTTAAGTCCGAGGTAGTCTTTTGTCTGTCATTGTCTTTTGAACATTCTATTTAAGAATTCTGTGCAATTCTTAGTAAATGCAGGGAACTTCTTCCGTGGTTAGCTCTTGAAATTTCAGTTAAATGAGTATATGTCATTACCATCCTTGTATAAGTAGGAAAGTTGAGGTTCAGGTTTAAGCAACTTGCCAGAGATCATATGGGCAGATGATGATTCTTTGCTTGTTCTGTTGATTCCTTATGCTTGTGCTGCCTTGCGCTGTATACAAACGTATGGCTTATATTTGCAGGCTCCTCAGCTTTGCTGCTTGAGAAAACTCATGGAAAATGATTCCAACTGGACTGATTACTTTGTTGACTTTAACTAATTTGCCCATAAGCGTCTGAATTGCCATGCCTTGAAAAAGTGCATCATTTCAAGCTGGAATATATTAAGATGTGATAGCTGCATTCAAGTTTCTACACTATGTAAAGCAAAGCAGGCCCTAAAAGCTCACTGTGATATGCCTGCTGTTGTCATTGAGTTGTCATTTTATTCCATGATGCTTTTGGTCCTCAGGGTGCAGTTTCTCACTTGGCATCAAAATCCTCTGGGAGCGTGTGATCTCTGGGCTAGTTACATGCAGTTATAAAATACTGTGGCTTGTAAACAATTGGAATGAGGTTTATTTTCTGAAATGCTCTCCGAACCTTGCTGCCTTTCTTCCCATGTGTGTCTGGCGTATTCTGGCATGTGACTGGAAGGTGTGCAGCCTAAAATGCGCTGGCTGTCAGGAATGTTTGCTCTTCCCTCTCTGCCTGTTTTTCTGGTCCAGGAGTCTAAACAGTAGATAGAAGTTGCTTCCTGGCAAGTGTAAGGCCATACAAATAATTAGCATTTGAAGGCTTTCTTTTTTTTCTCCTTACCCTGGATTTATTACAAGGTTTGGACTTGGGAACATAGGAATGGATGCAAAAACTTGATTTGTGGAGATGAAGGGAACTGTGGTTTTGTGGTATGCTCATCAAATCTTTAACTTGTGGAAGCCACCCTGCCTATTTAATGTTTTTGTCTGGACTCAAGATTTTAGCAATCTCATAAGCAAGGTTCATATACTACAAAGAGAATGCATGTGCCTTTTGAGTAAAACTAATGCCATACAATTTTAACTACAGTGTACTGATTATCAGGATGCATAATTAGATAGTTATTTTAGTAGTTTTTTCAAAATTACTGACTTTGAACTTAGTCTTCAAAAGTAGTAAGTAATGTGTTTGGCTTGTAAATTCGTTAAAGAAGCTCTGCCTGAAGGCTTTTGGAGTTGAGTGTATTTTGATATGCCCAAAGAAAGTATATATTTTTTTCTTTATTGTGTTTTTTGTTTTACAGTTATGACTGGTTCCAAACAGATAGTTTGATCACAATTGTCATATATACTAAGCAGAAGGTAAGTATTTTTCATGAAGGAAGAATTACAAGATCCAGTTGTGATCTAGCTTGAATTCTGGGAGAACTTTATGAAAATTGTTGGGTTTTTTTTTCCTTTGGCTATGAAAGGATATGAATGCAGAGTTGGTGATAGTTGACTGTCAAGACAAACGATTAAGGGGAGAGATCATCATGGATGACCACTCATATCTTGTAGAAGTTGGTAGGTACTGTAATTTTGCAGTTGAAGGTACTGAATTTTCATTCTACTTTATTAAAACCTGCTTATCAGACCATAAGCATTTTACATGTACCAATTAATGTTTTATCCCTCTTTCATTAGAGATGGTTAAAGTGCCTTGATGTAAAGGAATTATATTGTTTATCAACTCACATCTTCATTTGTTGAGTATGTACTAAATTTCTTACACGTAGACTAAAGTGTAGTAAGAAATTGATTTTAAAGTTGTGTAAAATTTTTTTTCAAGTGTGTTTTTTACAATTATTAAAAAGCCCTCATTCACAAGGGCAAGTGCAATAATTTACATAAATGCAGATTGGTAGCTTTACATGAGCCATTCTTAAAAGTGATGGGAAAAAGAATGCCTTCGTGCATGAGGCGTGTAGAAGTAGTGAGTCAAATTTCAAGGCCAAATAAACATGAATAGGTTTTTAAGGTTATTAGTTCACTCTGTGTTCCAGGACTTACTTATACTTTCTGTATATATGATGGCTGGAATAGAATTTTGTTATTGCTTAACACAGAATTTGTTTGTATTTATTTCAGACTTGGATCATGTGGTTTCAGAAGATGTGGCTGGTAATTTCTGTCTCTTGCAGCACTTCTGTATCTCTTCTAGGATAGTCCAGTCAGGAGCTGAACTTCCATGATCCTTGTGGGTCCCTTCCAACTCACGATATTCTATGATTCTGATATCAGAATGTGCAATTTCAATTTATTTTTCTGACTCATCATATACTTTACAGTTTTACTTACCACCAGGTCCTGACACAGTCAATCAGACCAAGCCAAAACATTAATTTTTTTTTTAATTGTGGCATTTGGGCCTGTGAAAGTAATAAGTTGATAGTGCTCTGATCCCTCTGAATATGACTAAATGTTAAAATAGCTGGAAATTTGGTTGTGTATTTGTAAACTGTTCTTTGCTTAGACTGGGATTTTCTTGGATTTAATTATTAATTCAAATGGCCTTGAAAAGAAAGTAGTAATTAGTGGTAACTACCAATTTCCAGTATGTGGGGGCTCTGGGTTCGTGAGCATTTTTCTTGACCAGAATGGTCTGTGAAGCTGTCCTGGTTCCACTATCTATTAAGTAAATAATGTGTATTAATTATGCATATCCAGTTAGTGCTTGTTTTAACGGCACTCTAAAACATTATAGAGAGATAGCTGGAAGTACCTTTAATTTGATATTCTAATTTAAAGAATTAATTACATGTGTCTTGAGAATTGAGTAATTGTTCTAATTGTTATAATTTCATTATAGTTGACGTTTGAAATATTTTTTTGTACAAAGTGTAACTAAAAGTAACAATATGAAATCTTTTCTCTTATAGTAAATATTGCTGAAAAAGTAGGGAAAGTAGAGATTATCTTAAATAAAAAGGATAACATTCATTGGAAAGTGCTGGGACAGCCCTGGGAGGGTCATAATACATTTATCAAACGCACAGACAGAGGTAAGCAATTTCGTGACCAGCTACCAGCTGTTTTAGGACTTCTTGGAGCTTGTTAGTCATATTTGGTTTTTTTTTTCAGGACTTTCTTTTTCTGTTGTTGTACCTTCATTTCTTTCACAATTGTTGTCTGATCTTGCTGAAAGCTACTCAGGAATTTTCCTTGAAAGGGTTTGACTTGGAGGTAGTTTTTTTGCTTTGCTTTGGTTTCTTGGTTTGTTTTGTCCCACAATGGAGTTGAAGGTGAACCTAATATAGGAAGGTGAACACTGCCTGAGTATTGTTCCATTTCATGGTTACCTGCATGCTTAATGACCTCCCTGTCCATACGAAAACCACAGCAGACCCTGAGGAGAGAGTGCATGGACATGTGTCAATCATTATGGGAGTAACTGGAGGGAAGCATCAAAACCCTTCACTTCCAATTGCTACTGTAGATACAGTAACATGTGTCAATGCTGTAATGTTGTTCCAGTACACTGCATCTTTGTAACCTGAGCTCAGATTAAATAAGGGACTTCAAGTCATTAGGTATTAAAGCTGGCTCTGAATAAGTTAATGTGTCTGCAAGAAGCAGTAAATGTTACATAGGGATTCACTTTGTGGTAACAGAAATGTATGAACTTGATGCAGCACCGAGGTATGTTACCATGATCGGTGTGGGTTTGGGGTTTTTTCAGCTTAATTAAAAATTTCTGCACAATTACGTTGTGTAATATAATCACACTTCTGATGTTATTGCAGTTGCTTAGTTTCTCAAAAGCCCTCTTAGTCTTCTGTCTAATAAAGCTCAAAAATCGATTGTTGGATTATAGTCTGCCTTATAATGTGTGAAAGCAAAGCTGTGCATTTTTAAGAGCTAATGAAATGTTGCTCACCATGTTGCTCACACCTCTTACTGGCCCTCAGTTATGCTATGTGGGCCTTTAAAGTTGAGAGATTACTGTGATACAAAAAGGAAGACTGACTGTGTAAAAGCACTTCTCTCTAGCTACCTTTAGCTTGTGTAGAATATAATTTTCCCTATGAGAGTTTCAGAAACTGTTGAGTCATTCACTTTAATACTGAATTTTTCAATATAATCCTCTGTATCTAAGGGTTGCCTGATCTAATGTGTTGTCCACTGTCTATTGCTCATTTTCTCCCTCCTTATCGCTTTTTCTGATTATAGAAAACAGAAAGAGAAGATAGTCTGAAAGAACAAGAGATACAGAATGTAGTGACTTTATAGATCCTTTGCAAATTAGGAAGATGTGGATAGCTAGATGCAATTGAAAATACATATTGAGCATTAGTAACCAATGCTTTCTAGATAATTACTTTGCTTTTTTTTTCCCTAAGAAGCCAATCTCCAACATAACATTTCTCCTGTTATGCAGAGGAGTATTATAGGTATTGGATAACTTTGTTACATATCATTGCCTAAGTTCACATCAGCTTAAATTGAATATGCAGAAAACTTAAGTTAAAGGGCTTGCTGACCCTGAGTGTCTTCAAATCTCTAATTACAAAAGTGAGGAACCTAGCAAATAAATTGAAATCTATGGCTTTTTAATCCCTACTCCAGAAACTTCTACGCTTCAGTTTTTAAATTTTAAAATCTCTAAATTTAAAGTTGAGCATGCAAGAATGTTTATAAAAGAAGAATTTTCAGGCCTACATGTCTTTCCTTCATTTGGACCTGTGCGTTCAGCTCAGCCAAAATATCTCCATATTGGAGGCTTCTATTCACTTGGTTTAGTCTTAAGTTGCCATTTTCCTTTTCTGCTTAGAATTGTGCTCCCTTATTCTAAATTGCAGAGATTTCATTTTTGTTTCCACTTCTGTGGGAGCAAAAGAATGTTATGGGTAAAGAAACTCATGTCTTGTGCAGTGTGAACAAAGAAATAATAATTAATAGTTTAAAAAAAAATTTAAAAGCTGTTTTATGGCTTTATATCTGGTATTTCTATGCAGCACTCAATACATAGAAGCACTAATATGTTGCCATAAATATTCTGATTTTTTTCACTTGAATCTTCCTCTGCTTACTCTCAGCATTACCTTTTATTTCTAATGAATATGAGAGTCTTGTGTGAAGACAGTATAACTAATAATTTCCACTTCTGAAAATCTGAGAACAGAATAGAAAGTAGCTATGTTATCTTGTTACATATTTGTTTTGGTTTTTTTTAAATTCAATTTTTGTGTATTACTAGTTCTTTTGGTAACTTATGCTTTCTAATAGAGGTAATAATTTTACCTGAAATTATTCCACAATTCCAGTTTGGTGGCAAGGCTGTGAATAGTGAGGCTATTTTGGAGGCAAGGCTTATGAGAGCACCGATGTTTAATTCATTAGGTTTTTTCTTGTCTTTGAGTTTTTTAGTCTTTCTGTGCATATTGACGAGTTAAAACACTTCCATTGTATTCAGAGCACAGGAAGAAGGGCTGCAAACCAGTCAGGGTTGACACTTCAAAAGTTTACTTGATATTATGTCTTTATTACTTGTTCATATGACAGCATTCATGAATGAATTTGTAAAGGAGAGGTGTGTGACCACCACACGTGCAGAAGCATTTATACTTTATGAAGTTATTTAATATTTATTTTTGAAGAAGACATGTCTAAATTCTACAAAAAAGTGATAAAGGTCTTCTTCAGGGACAATGACAGAATGCAAAGATGGTACTGGAAGCTTATGATAGCTATATGACATGAAGAAACAATTAACAAAAGCCCCTACTTTTTTCTCCATAGGCTGCGAAAGTCATACTCCCGGATAAAGTGCCTATGTACTCTCAAATTCCTTCTGAGTTTATACTAAAATTTTGGCTAATGTATTTTAGTTAATTGGAAGGAATGAACAGAATTGTTAGATTTCCTAAAGTTGAAGGGGATTTAAAAAAATACTGTAATTTCAGTTAACTGCACTGTGTCTTAGGATGGTCAGGAGATTCAGAAGAATATTCAATACTGCTTCTACTCCTTAAGAAGGATTAAGTGCTTAGTTTTCTGGAGAAATAATTATTTATAACCCACAGTATTGCATTGAAAACACAATTCAGTGTAATTAGATTGTTAGTGTAGGGGAATTGGTGACATTACTTTTAGATAGCTATTATGAAACTGGTCATTAAAAGTGTAAACAAAAGCTTATGGTCATAGTGCTGGCATCCTATTAAATTTCAATGCAGTGTAAAAAGTAACATAGAGCTTTCTTGTTGAAACAAAAAAACCAAAACAAACCCCTAAAACCTGACACCTCCCAACCAACCAAAATATCATACAGCGTAGTGATAAAGTGCAGGTTTTCGCATAGGTATTAAGACATGATTGTCTTATTGGTGCTTTTTCTGGGAAATAAGATATGGAAGCCCACTCATGAGGGGGCATGCACATAAAAGCAGCAGCCATATGCAATTAAAAAATGACATGTTAGTAGAGATGACTTGTGGGGGTGTGTGTGTATTTTTTCCCGTGGAGAATAAACTGCTTCTTCCTTTTGAAAATGATTCTGAACTTTTACTCAGATTCCTGTTTTGGAAAGTAACCTAATTACCAAGTTCTGCTCTTTTAAAGAGTGTGCAGCTATTGGCAGATGTTTAGAATGTTCTGTAAAGAAACAAGGTGGTGTTGCCTCTGAGGGCTGACATGGGATGGAATTTCATTGTTTTGAGCTGAGGTTTTCATCTACATCAAGTGGAAGATCATAGAGGTTTTTTTTATTGGAAGTACCAGAAGGGAGCAGAGTGCTGATGCAGCACTTACTGTATATCAGTGAGACTTACGCCGTGACAGGGTGCTGAGTAACTAGGGAAAGTTTAGAAGGAGTTGATTCAGTGGGAATCTTATTTTGGGAGGGGAGGGAGGCTGTCTGGGAAGAGCATGGCTGGCCTTTTTGGATAATATGAGACAGCTTGTGAAAATCTAGTAATTAACTGAAGCATTTGAGGGTACTGATGGTTTGATGGTCAGCAGTGAGGGTTCGTGGTTAACTCTTAAGACTGGGCTGCCGCCAGGAATGGTAGGCAGCCACCTTCCTTCAGCTGTGTGGTCTAATCTCCATTATGTTGGCAGTAATAGTACTTGAAGCTCCATAACCAGGTAACCTGAACAAAATAAGGATTAGCTTTCAGCTGGCTGATGGACATGTATGGGTGGTAAATGCTTGCTGGGAATGGGGTGGAATTCCTCTACCTGAGATGGAAGGGTGGTGGAGTGGTTTGGCTTTTTCCCAAGCCAGCAGGCTAATGTTGCCATTGTAGCATCACTGGGATAATGACTAGTAACTAAGAAATTGGAATTGTCACTGAAGTTTTATCATCAAAGAAAAGCAAAAAACATAATTAAGGAAAAATTCTTAAACTCTCTTTCATGACAAGGAAGAACACGCAGTACGCAGAAGGATAATACTCTCCAAAAGGTATCATTATCTGTGCAGCAGGCTTGTTAGTAAAACTGAATTTGTATGCCTATGAATCAAGGTGCTGTAGTTCTTGATTCCAGCAAAGGAGGAGGCTGAGTTTAGAGAGTGATGTCTCTAGTCCATGATTGTATTGGATTTCATGGCAAGCCTTTGCTAGTGAGGGGCTGCAGGGCTGCCTCTCCTACATCAGGAGCTGCAGTGCTGACACTTGAGGTCTGCAAAATGTTTAGTCAAACCTAACTTCCTCACTAATGACTTTGTCCACTTTGAAAAATTAGGATTTGCTGCTGGGAACTGCAATTGTGATCCAAAATTGAGAGAACAGTACCTTTTGCTTCCGTATAGTAGCAAATCATACATCTTTGGCATCTGACAGTTAACGTGGCTTCATGGGTTGACAAAACCAACTGTATGGCTTCAGCTTGCTACTAGGGGCTGGCTCCTTTTATTGAAAGGCTTTTCTGCTTTGACAGTTATTTTTGCTTGTGGCTTCAGATTTTATGGGAATGACCGATAATGAACTAATTTTAGCTAATGTAGCACAGACTACAGTCTAAACTAGAAGTTTAATTAGAAAGGTCTCTTGTTTTCAAAAGTTATATTGAATGAATCAGGAGAAAAGCTCTGTGTGGCAAATGAAAAAGAGGGAGATAAAGGTTATTTATGTGGAACAGGCTGGAATTAGTCAGGTTGGAAAGTTGAAAAAATTGTCAGGGAACAGTGAATCAGTTGATGAATCAGTTTTTTAGCTTCTTTCTCGACTCCCAAATATGCGTAAGAGTATTAGCTGATGAGTGTTAAGAGTTTTATTATCAACCTCACACATCCTTTTAAGCAGTTCTTAAGTCTGTAGAATTGACAGCAGTCTTAGGATATTTATTTGGCTACTGTACTTTGCAATCTTATTGTGTATTGTTTTTCAAAGGAAGGGTAGAAAACAAATTTCCACAAACTTTTCATAATATTTATATAGCTGGAGAGATGCTGATGTTTCGCTTTACTTCAAGATTGGTATGAAATGGAATTACTGACTTCTACTTTTTCAGGGCTTTAGGCATTCCTTTGATTCATCTGAAATGCTTGTTCATTCAAAATAAGGGATTTGTAGGATGTTTGATGAAAGATGTGAGAAAATCTTAATAAAGAAATATTTATTCCATGTTGGAGGCTTTACGTTGTGTCTCTGCAGGCATTTATAGTGGATAACTCACTAGCAGTTATTTGAATAATTCAAGAAAACCAGTGTATGTAGAAAAATGCCATGGCCATCTACTGTGGCAGTAGTGGTATATAAGAAATTTGATCCTAATTTAGTCCATGCACAAATAGCATATGCAACTGAGACTTAGTAACCTGAATGTATATTTCCAGGCATAACTGAATGTATTTAGATGCTTGACCGTTCCAGCAGAGTTTATTCATACCCTTGGAAATAAAGTAAATTAGAAAGAAGCGTGGCTGAGCTGGAACATATTGTTTAAACCCTTAACTTTTAAGCAATTTGTGGATAAGTACTGTTTGTTGAAAGCTTCCCTCTATTTAAAATTATTTTGTTTCTATTACGATTGAATTGACAGACTGTGATCCTGCAGTTATTGAAGAAGGGAGTGTTAATAGCGATGGCTGTTCCTTCAAGCAGCAATTGACTGCACTGTCAGAGGGCACTCTCTAACTGGTCTCCAGCTGTCTTGTACTCTTTAGCTGTGTTTTTAATCTAGGATATCTGGAAACAGCAAAATGTTTGGGGTAATAATCCTGGAATAAGGAAAGTGCAGTAAGATAAATAACCTGAAAAATGATAATTCATTAGATGAAATTACTGAAATACTCAATGTGGTCCTTAAATGGCTCTTTAGGATCACTGGGCAAGGAGATTGGACAGGCTGTCTTATTGAGAGCCCCTCTAAAGCTTTTTTTTGTGTTTTTTTAAAGTCCAGGAATTGGTATCTGTTTGTGAACTATAGCCCTAGTTAAGTGTAAAGTTCAACCAGGCATACTGACTTGGGATTCTCTTTGGTGCTGTTGGAAGAAAGAGCAAGGAAGTAATGGCAGTGATCACTTGAGCTGCAGCAATGCTAGAATTTCCTTTACATTTTGATTTGTATTTAATGGAGACTTCACTGAAAACTTTCATAAGCCTTCCTTCAGGCAAGATTCACTTCAGAAGAGTTTTTGTGTTGACTCAAGAAAGACTTTTGACTCACATCAGGATTGTACCATGTACAAGTGATATGCATTTATTAGAGATTTTCTGGTAGTCCATTCCTGTCAAAAGAGGACCAGCATGAGACTGAAGTCAGGAAGTAAAGAAGCATCTGCTGGTACAGTGGCAAAACACAAAAGATAAAGGTGCTTCTACTTGTAGCTCTGAAGACCTTTAAGAAATAGCAGAATCGTAGACTGACTTAGTTGAAGGGGAGTTCTGGAAGTCATCTGATCTAACCTTCTGCTCAAAGCTGTTCAGTCAAGGTTTGAATACCTACAAGGACAGACTCCCTCTGAGCAGCTGCCCCAGTGTTTGACCAGACCATCCTCATGGTGATGCCTAGTTGTAATTTCCTTTGCATCTCATCCTGTTTCATGAGTAGCTCAGCTATTTATGTGAGCAACATGACTGTTTTTCAATAACATGAAAAAAATGGGAAAAGAAATGTTATTTCACTGAAATTGCTCTAGTGTAGAAAGTGTTGTTAGAAGGGTTTCATGTTCGAGTATTCTCATACATGAACCTGTCAGATCTTGAGAGGCTTTACATAAAAATATCCACTGGAACTACTCACAAATTCTTCACTGAAAATGGCAAATGGCATGGTGGGATTATTGTAGCAAAGTGGCTTCTCCTCTCTGCCTTTTAAAAAAATTACTTGGCTTGTTTTGGGTGTGTGAAGTTTAGATAATGCTGCACATGGAATTTTGTTGCTTGTTAGCTTTATCGTCTTTTTATAAGTACATGGTGAAATACACGAATTTCTTCTCTCTCTCTTATTGAAAGATATATAATAATGGAATGACAGAT
Organism: Cnemophilus loriae; assembly: GCA_013397755.1. Taxonomy (NCBI): domain Eukaryota; kingdom Metazoa; phylum Chordata; class Aves; order Passeriformes; family Corvidae; genus Cnemophilus; species Cnemophilus loriae. Next base: position 27,027 of record VZTF01008224.1, read on the forward strand.
TGAGACTTAACTAACAAGTAAAATCATGTTTTTAGGACTGTTCTACAGAAAATGCAAGTTGGTTTCTAAGACAGAAGTTACCCATGACACCAAACTCTTCTGCCTAATGTTGCCTAAGGGCACACATCTCCATGTTCCCACTGGACAACATGTTTACCTCAAACAAATTATTGCAGGTAAGGAAAATTGAGAGTGTAATAATGGATATATTTACATAAATCCTTTTCATAGTGTTGGGAGAATGCCAAGTCTGTGGCCACTCATTCCCTGCTTGTTGTTAGTGAGTCTCTGCTTCCAGGATCACAATCAGTGCTTAATAATGAACTGACTGGATTAATATTAATGGGAATCTAACTATTGAGATGGCTGGCATTTACTGGTGACCTTATTGTCTCTACTTTCAGCTCTCTCTTTAAAACATTCTCTCTACCAAAGCAGTGCTGTTCGTCTTTGAAGTGTGGGAAGCTTATTGTATATGTGTTATGTATCATTAGTCAGTTCCTTTTAGTTTGCAGCTTTTTTGAAATGAGGAGGGTACTGTTGCAATTTTTTCTTTTTTTTTTTCTGAGGGATTTATAGTAGTCATGGTAACACTGCTTTACACTCCAGTTGCACAATATTAACGATAACATGAGGTTATGAGAGGAATGTGTCTGGAAAAGCACATGTGCTTTTCTTCAATGTGCTATTCTTCAAAATTTTGTAAAAGATGAACTTAAAAAAAGAAAATGGAAGGTTAAAGAAATAGCCAGTTTGCTTTTTAAAGGGTACTTAAAATGTGCATGTTAATAGTTACACTGGACACTGTACTTGGATTGCACTATACATGATAGAGACTTCTCAGAATTTTTAAACATCCATTAATTGAGAACTGTTTTGACCTCCTCCTCCTCCCTGCCTAATTCTTTACTAGTGTCCAGCTCCTGACATCTTTCTTTCTATCATTATACAATAGCTTTTTGAAATGATACTGCAAGAAAGTATAATTGTGCAGTATTAAAAACCTGCTGTTTAAATTTAGAATAAATCAAGCTATGGTACTTGAAAATTAATGAAAATGTTTAGATTTTCTTGTTCTTTGGGGATGACTCAAGATCTTTTCATCCTGTGTCCTGAACTGCTAAGCAGCGTGGAGATAACATACTCAAGTTGTTAATTGGAAGCAGAAGGCTTCCAATTCTGTAATATAAACTGGTGCAGTGGAAACTAATAAATTGCATAAAAGCATGGGATGGTGTTATTTTTATGGTATATACAGGTTATTTATTTACTCGTTGTTTATTTTGGTATTTGTTTGTATTATCTGGATGTAGGGTACTTTTCATATTATTTGGGCTTTCTGTCTACTCTCTAGGGACAGAGGTAGCAAAACCATACACACCTGTATTGCCTTTTTTGCCACTGGATTTCCAAGAACCACCTCGCCATGATGGTGTGCATATATATTTAATGATTAAAATTTATTCCCATGGACTGTTCACACAGGCACTTGACCACCTACAAATCGGTAAATATATGTTGGGGGGGGTTGTGTTTGATTTTGCAGCAATTGCATTATTTTTAAAGATTCACTGAGTATTGTGACGTTCTTATTGTTTACCTACTTATACACCAGGACTTACATAAAACTTTTTTTAATCCTTGTTCTCCGTTCCCTGAATGTAAAGGCTTTTCCTCACTGTAACTAGGAGTTATCCATTACAGAAAGCTGTCCTGACTGATGTGTGTAAACTGTATCACACATTATAGTTGATGGCTTTGATGTCATATGCTCTGAGAACAACTTGTACTTTTGCATAAAGAAAATAGGTCTGTTTTATGGGACTTAGGATACACTTCCTTTTCCATTTCAGATATGGAGGCAGATTTTTAACATTGACTTTGCAAATGGTTGTGTACTCATATTGTGTAAAATCCATCAAGACAAAACACTTTAATTGTACATCTCTTCTTTTAACAAGAATGATCCTTATGTGAAGTGTATAGTACCTTTCTGAAAGAAACCTTAATATTAAAAAGATGAAGGCAATATGAAATGGCCTTTAAAACATCAGAATGCTAATTAACTTGTTTTCATCGAATTAATGTTTACCTTTTTATATTTTTATTTTTTAAATAAAGGAGACTATATTTCTGTCAGCAATCCTGAAGGCAACTTCAAGAAGTCGCAAGTTCAAACTTCAGAAGATCTCCTTTTATTGGCTGGAGGCACAGGCTTCACACCAATGGTTAAGCTGCTGAATTTTGCTCTGACTGAAGTTAGCTGTCTCAGGTATGTGGGCTTCTTGACATACAAGCTTCAGTGTTAATGAAACAATTAACAAAATAAAACGGTATGAAAGGATTTTTCTTCAACTTACACCAAAAACTAGCATGCTTTAGGAAAGAGCCTGTCAGAAACTTACGCAACTTGCACATATTTGGTTATTGGCTACCATCAACGTAATGGACTGATTTGTATTTTGGATTTTAGTTATGGTACAAATGAGCTCACTGAGTAGAAACTTTGAGGAATTTTATTTTAACTAGCTTCACATTTGAGTGTCTTTTTTTAGTATGGAAATACTACAATGTAGATACTGGGTTTTGGACTGAGGAGGGCTGCAACTGTTTATTTACAGCTTCTCTCTGATACATTAGAATAGTTAGCTAATGGTTTTCGCCTGCTAAGCAGCAGTAACACATTGTTACCAGATGAGTTCCAGTTTTCACAAAAGATTTATATGTCACTTATATAAATACAGCATTAAGTATATTTGAATGCATGAAAAGGTGTGTATTGCATATGCATTCTGCACTCTGTAAAATTTACAGAAGAAAGCAGTACTTGTTCTTGGTCAAGGGAACAGGTTGTTACGTCCTTCAGAAATGCAGAACTAGTATTTCTACTTTTGAAACAACATAGATTAATTGTACACTAATCTTCATACTAAAGCTACAAAGGATGACATAGACTGCAAAAGTTTGTGGCTAAAAAAAACAAACCCTAAATCCAGACACTATTCTTATATTGTTCATATTTCAGCAGTTGCATATAATCCTGTTTTGTGAGCAGAGAGACTGTACTGTTTGGCTCTTCCCAAATGTCCTGTATTGTCAGTAGCAAATAAAAAGTGGCAGACTGGCTTTGCAAATCTGAAGGATGTGTTTATCATCTGACAAAGTGCTTGGGAACACATTTTTAGCTCTTTTCAACACAATTTCGTATGGGAACTCAGTGTTAGTTTAGGGTGCAGCAGCATCTGTTTCCTTGCGAGTCAAAGTAAGTGAATTTTTCCTTCTTGCTGTGGAGGCTGGTTAGGTGATGGAATGGCTTGAACTGAGACAGGTTCTATTTATATGTAGACTCTTTAAGTCTTTGTTTTTCTGACTGTTCTAGACAATTTAGTTCCTTGGCCTTATATTTGCTCTTTAACTCTCAATTTATTTTTTGGGAAAGTATTGCCAGAGTGTCTTTAATATATATATGTTTATCTGTATGAGATACATATGTGTGTGTGTATATATATATGTATATATGAGCAGTATAAATATGATTTGCATAGAATTAACTTACTTTGCAAAGTAACTAGCCATGAGCTTGGATTGTATACGCTAGGACACAAATTGCAGAAAGCTGAGGAATAATCTGTAAAATGGCAGACTTGTCACCTGAGGGTGCCAAAGCAACCTCTGTCTGGAGTGTTGGACGAGTGCTGCTGAGCCTTGGGGGCTGCACTGTGAACACTGGAGAATCCTCAGCTTCCCTGGGCAGCATTTGCTGTAATGGGCTTGGATAACTGGATTTTCATTCTTACTGTCTAGACGAAGTCTGCCTATTATCTTGTAAGTCTATTTCTTGCCTACTGTAAAGGGGCAAAACAATTTGTTTCCTTCATAGCTGCACTATCCTTTTGTGCATCAAGTCATGATGCTCTTTCTTCAGCCTTGTTTCCTCTCTTACAGGCCAAATTGCATTTGGCCAAAGTATTAACTATAAAAGAATATTGGTCGTCTATGCTTCCTTTTTCAGATGAGGTTTTTTTTCTCCTTTTACTGGTTGTGTATAACTGCAGTCAGGTGTGTATGTTTCTCAATGAAGACTGAAGCACAAAGGCACTAAACACTAGGTAGGGGGCTAATGCTCTTCTCAGGTATAGGATGTTTGTAATCTATTCTTGATTCTCCTTGACAGTTGTACCTTTGTCTCCAGCTTTTCATTCCTAAATTACCACTCTGTTCTCATATTCACTTTTAATATAGTATCCCACTTTCATCATCATTCATGTTTGGAAGGTGGTTTTTTAACTTTGTATCTCCTCTTCTTCCTCTGTGTTAAAATCCTTTAAGAGTCCCTAACTCCTTTTTCTGAACAGTTTTCCATAAGACCTTGCGTACCAGTTTTCTTAGTTTATTAAAATCTACATCCCTTGAAGTAGTTTCCAATATGTTAGATTCCCTTCCAAAGGGCTGATGAAGCTTCTAATTTGTTATCTAAATTTTTGTCATCATTGTGTCAACCAGCTTTTCTTTACTGGTGGGAATCATATCTAAATTTCCACTTCTTCATTTTAGTTGTGTTCTCCCTTATTTCCAGCAAAATGGTGACCAGTTCATTCCAAGTTTGGAATTTTCTGTTCTTTACAGTGCTGAGTACTGAGCAGAACTGCAGCAGATGTATTTGTCTACCTTGGGGAGTACCAGTAAGGGTGTCTCAAAACATTATTCTCCAAATAACAAACTTCTGCTTTTGTGCCCAATGACCGAAACGCATGGCTTTCCTATGCACTTTTTATTGACTTTCCCCCCACCTGAGTAACACACGATGCTGTGGTGCACCATGCCACCATTTAGAGCACTACTTTAGTGCAGTGGGCTTTATTTTCCATGTTGTCAGAGAAGTGGGCCCTGGGAAGCATGTAAATATTCTGGCACATTCTAGTTTCCGAATAGGATGATTTTAGTATTTAAAGATGTTAGCATGTGGGGCTGTTTTGTCTATACCAGACAAGTTTTCCAAATCTTGTTCAGTGTGTCTCATTTTGACTTAGGATGCATCTGGAGAAAACAAAAAATATAAGTAAAAGGTTTCTGTACGATGCATTAAGTTCTGATTCTTTAACAGAAACAATCTGCAGTTAATTTTAATTTTTTTTTTGTTTTGTTTTTTGTTTTTTTAAGGACAGTGAAGCTGATCTTCTTCAACAAAACCGAGGATGACATACTCTGGAGAAACCAACTAGAGCAATTAGCTCTTAAAGATGAAAGGTAATTAAAAGTCTTGCAGAGAACAACTTGTAACATCTCTGTGTACAGAACAAGTCTTGGGGCTTAGACTAACAGCACAGCTTTAGCTAAAGGACAGATTCTGGTTCTGTAAGCTCTTAGCTAAGAATATAATGAGGGAGTGGAAGGAGATCCATTGGTCACAGATGCATAGCAGAGGCTATGTTGTTATGTTCTGTAGGTCCCATGGGAAGCCAGGGATTTGATTTACAGTGTTTAATAGATGGTTATTGGAGATGATATGTTAGATGAGATGATTTTTAAATCTGAGAAGCTTTTTGATGCAGAATAAAATTTTCCTTAGCCTTAACAATAGAAAACAGTTATGCAAAAAGGAGCACAGAAGAGAGAAGGAGAAAGTACCCCAGGAGCAACATTCTGAATTTAGAAAAGTCTTATAAAAATCTTTTTGGTTATGAAAATATTTATGTAGAAATTCAAAGTTTAAATAGGCTCATTACTTTAATTTTTCCTTAATAATTGTTGCATTTTGCCCTCAATTACAATGTAATTGCAGATTAAAATGCAAGTAGTGCACATATTATGTCAACTTAATTCAGCAGGCCATAGTTCTGTCAGGAGACACGGGATTATCAGGTTACCCTTTGATTTCAGTTCCCTTGCTGTTATCACTAGATAAATTGTCACTGCTGAGATTTTACGTGATTTAAATATGTTTTGTTTATGGTTAATTCTTAGTTGAATTCTTCCTTAGTAGAAACCACTTGTTCCTTCACAACACTGAAGTGAAAAATCAATACTGTTTCATACCCTAGTGTTGTCTGGCACATTCAAAGCTTCGTAGTCTAGACATTGTGCAAATTTACAGTAAAAGCCATTTCTCCCTTTCCATAGGAGCCTCAGATAGAGAAGTGTTTGGGTTTTACTCAGTTACTATTCTGTTAGTGAGTTTTTGAGACCAGCTGTAGTATTTTCTCATTACTGGAATTCTACTGACATTTTCACAAGTTTGGTCAAGCATTCACATCTCACTACTTTTGTACTGAGCTACACCAACATTTCTATAAGTGAATAATGGAGCAGTAAAATCTGTGCTCAATTATCTTAATTAATGCCAGCTGGGGTTTTTTGTAAGGTGGAATTTTTAACATTGAAAGATCTGGTTAAGTAAATACACAGTATTGGAGGGATTTGACTGACTTGATCAGTAGGAATGACTAAATATCTGTGACATCTGATACTGCAGTGAGGAGCTGAGCAGAACAGGAAGGTAATCACAGGAAACATCAGTGTCTTGGTCACTAGCATTTTGTGTAGCAGATTTCTAATCAGAGGTAATATTTATGAAATATTCTTCTGCTCACCAGGTTTGAGGTTCAATTCATTCTTTCACAACCATCAAAAAACTGGGTAGGTAAACAGGGGAAGATTTCTTCATCTCTTCTCTCTGAGTTTGTGAAAAGAAGCAGAAGAGATTCCAAAGTGCTTATCTGCATCTGTGGTCCAGCACCTTTTACAGAACAAGGAGTACAGTGAGTATTTTAAATGACGAACTGGAAAGTGAGAAATTTTTAAAAATATGGTCACCTAATCAGCTGTAGTGTTTCTGATTTGGTAGTCTTTCAAAAATGGCCTTACGTTGTCTGCTTTGCAGGAAAACTTTTAAAATTAAAACAAAAAAAAAAGGAATTAAAAAAAACCCACCTTGCACCATACTTGAGGAGTATATTTATATTTATGTGTAGCTAAGTATCAGCAATATGTAAGTTTCATGAGTTCTAGTAAGTTGTCTGAAACTTTCTAAAAGCAATGCTTTAACAGTGACTTTTTTTCCCAGTGTTTTAAATGCTGCTTTTAATTTGATCTTCATAGAGAAGTTGGAATAATAGGAAATAAGCTTTCTTTGTTGGTATTAGCTTGATAAATTAAATTACAGAAGTAAAGTTCAAAGCAGTTGTTCGATCACAAGCATTTTTCTTGATTATTTTTTAAATTAATGCATTTATTTGTGTCTGTACCTAATATTTTCTTACTTTATATGCATGTTTTAAGATAAAAGGTCCTCTAAATTTCTCTTGCCTGAGTTCAAAATATTGAGCCAATATGACATCATTTGCATTTCTGCAGTCCTACTGAAGTCAGGGTGCATTGGCCAATAATTATGCTGCCTTTTGAGAAAGCTGAGATAATTGAGAAGATATCTGTATTTCTTTTTAGAAATTGATTTTATTTTGACCCAAAAAGTCTGTGTAATATATCTGAGCTCCTAGGCATTGATTGTTTTCTAAATGTATTTGCAGGAGTAAAGTTTATTGTGCATGTCTGAATAAAAACAAGGAAGTGATGCTGAAGTTATGCTTCATCTGTGTCTGTGGTGGGTTTTGAGTTCCAAATATTAATATTACCAACTTGATTTCCAACTTTCAGATATCTGAAGGATCTTGGATACTCCCAGGAAGAGATACACACTTTTACTGCATAAACCCATAGGAGGATATCAATGTTTGTTTGTATAATTCAGTGTTATTTATTTATCTTCATGAATTTAAATAAGTGAAATACAATTTTGTAAGACTTGAAATTTCACTCTTGGTATCAAACTGTTTCTTGGAAGAAGCATATCTTTGAAAAAAAGTTTTATACTGTGTTTTATCTTCTTTTTGTAAATATTTTTGCTAACATTTAAGTCATCCAGGGTATTAATTTATTTCAGAGGCAAGCAAAAAAGTGTAGTATACATTATGTCAGGTGTTTCATGTTGTTGGTTCATGAGAATTCTTAAATTTATGGCAAGCTCTGATTAAGGTTTTGACTTGATAAAGCTTATTATTTCTTACTGTAAAAAGTCCTAAGAGCAATACTGTCTGAAATTAAATATTGCACTGTAACTCAGGTAATTGGTCATTGAAAAATTTTCCTTTTCATCTGATGTCTCTATTTGACTTGCAAGTGATCCAGATACATTTTTTTGCTTTGTAAACAAAGAAGAAAAGTACCTTTGGTAAAATATAAAATTTACATCAAATAATAAAAAATAATAATTTTACATTACTGAATGTATTTCTGCATTTTTTTTTCTATTTTCCATTAATAATGTTGTAAAGAAAGGTTTCCACAAGCTTAGTACTGCAGCTGAGAACTCAAAACAGAGCCGTGGGGTCTTGGTCTCCCACAAAACTTCCCATGTGACCAAGTGACTGATGTCAGGCATCCCTTGTTATGACACAATCTGAAGATAAAAACATGACAGCACAGATACCAGGGTCAGGACCACAGAAATACCTAAAAATATTTGACAGGTTGCACTGGTATTAAATGAGGTTATTTCCAGCAGTGTGATTTTTTGCTCCATTATTAAAAATGTGTTATCATGAGGCAGTAATCTGCTGCCTAATAGTGTTTTGGAGAAAAAAGCAGTAAAGCAGCTACTCTCCTTCTAGATGTTGTCAGTAGTATAAGTAGGTGTTGTTTTGTGTGACATCTAGTACTATTTATGTCTTCCTGTTGTGTTGAATGGATATTTCTTCCTCCTAAGAAGCAAGACTTGTAGTCGTGGCATTAATACATTCATGAAAAATGTCTTAATGATACCGTTTAAAAAGGTTAAAATTGCTACCTGACAGTGACTGGCTATGCTTAACTGAACTGTCATCTCTTCCGTGCCCCTCTTCAGTTTATTGGACTTGAAGTTAGAAAAGGATCTGGTTGTCAGTTGTTGCCCATAGGTCAAGTTATTTCAGAAGACTATAGTTGAGAGCAGTCATAATTTGGTATCTATAGTGGAGTTAAGTGGAGGGACACTTTTCAAAGCTCCAGAGTGAACTTTCTGCTGAGATAAGCAGAGCTGCTTGTTTTCCCCAGGACTGGCTCTCAAAACCTTAGGCACTTCAAGGATTTTTCAGATGTAATTTAGGACTAATTGTCATACTTCTGAAAGCCTCAGATTTCCATTGGAGTTTTGAATAGCTCTGTTATATTACTTATAACAGGTCTTTGTGTGAGTAGCTCAGCAACAAATGGTCATTTGACATTACTTCAACTTGCTAATCTAGATATGATACTATTTATTAAAAATGCCTGAAGTGTATCTTTTAAGTTTTACTTATATTGTTCTAATACTTGAAAGAGTTGTTCCAGGTTTTAAATTTTATAATACATTCCTAAAGTGGTGGCCACCAGGCTGAGCGTCTAAAATCAAGTGGAAAAGTTTTTTGAAGGCAGCAATGCTCATGGGTCTGGCTGTTTGCATTAGGAATCATTCCAGCCTTAATGCAGCTGTTAAAATGGAGCTGCTGGCAGTCGGGTTTCTTTTTGTAGTTAACTTTTATTGCTGGCGATGTGATGAAACAGGCACAAAACATTTTGACTGGAAAGCAGCCCAGTGCAAAAGGACCTGTGGGTGCTGGTTGACAGTGGCTGAACATGAGCCAGTGTGTGCCCAGGTGGCCAAGAAGGCCAGTGGCACCTGGCCTGTATCAGCAATAGTGTGGCCAGCAGGACCAGGGCAGTGATTGTCCCCCTGTACTCTGCAATGGTGAGGCTGCACCTTAAGTGCTGTGTCCGGTTCTGGGCCCCTTTAGTACAAGAAAGACATTGAGGTACTGGAGCAGAAGTCCAGAAGAGATTAAGAAGGCTCGTGAAGGGTCTGGAGAGTGACTCAAATGAGGAACAGCTGAGGAGGGAGCTAGGGTTGTTTAGCCTGGAGAGGAGGAGGCTCAGGACATTCTCACTCTACAGCTGTCTGAAAGGAGGCTGCAGCCGGGTGGGGGTCAGCCTCTTCTCCCAGGCAACCAGTGACAGGACAAGAGGACATAATCTCTAGCTACACCAGAGGAAGTTCTGGTTGGGCATCAGGAAGAATTTCTTCAAGGGCCATCAGGCATTGGAATGGACTGCTCAAGGAGGTGGTGGAGTCACCATCCAATGGAATGTTCAAGAAACAACTGGGCATGGCGCTTACTGCTATGGTCTAGTTGACAAGGTGGTGGTTGTTCAAAGGCTGGGCTTGATGATCTTAGAGGTCTCTTCCAACCTAAATGATTCTGTGATTCCTGCAAGCTTTCTGTGTTTGTGTGTGAGCTGGTGTCGATAAGGTATATCACAAAGCAAATTTTGTGACTTACAAAACAAGCAAGAGAAACAAAGTACTTAAAATATTCAGTTGAGTGCTTCCAGTACATTTCTTCAATACAATATTCTGTGTTTAGATGAATATCAACATGTTTTACACACGAAACAATGATCTCTGCTCGTATAAGCACTACCTTACAGCTTTTTTTTTCCTTTATAGGATGATATTGAAAGTAACATGACTGCTTTTGTCAAGTTGCGATACTTTCCCATTCTTTCATTCTTTACATTATTATGTGTTTAAAACTTATGGGGCAAGAGGTGAAATGTCAGGAAAAAAAATCATAAAAATGTTTTAAACACCTTACAGTTCGGTATTTTTTTCTGTCTATTTGATCTCCCGAGAGCAGGATTTAGGTTGAAAACGAGTTGTCTAAAATGAGCTGCCTGCAGCAGAGCTACATTTCCGAGCTCTCTTTGTAATCACTAGAATTCAAATCAGCACAGCCTGTGCAGGTCTTGAGAGTTGGTTCAGCTGTGCTGGACATGTGGGATTCAGGGTGCCCAGGGCCATTTGAGATGTTATGTGGCAAGCCAGACCTATCAACAGCCTCTTTTTTGTTTGTCTGTTTGTTTTTCCTTCCGTTTATGCCTGTCAGACGATGTTTTCTGTACATCTGAAGCCCCATTTGCTGCCTAAATCTGTCTCAATATCTAGGTCTTTGATCACTAGTGAGGTAAAGTAATAGTACTGTGAAAGCAGGTTTAGGGTTTTTGGTGGTGTTTTTTTTAACTGTCTTCAGGTTTTTCCTGTATGTTTATTAAAAAAATATATCAGCACTCCTAAAGAATTAATACTTCTATGATTTTCCTGATCTTACTTTAAATGGTCCTATTAAAATACTTGTTTTCACACAATCAGCAGCAAGAATAAGCTTACTTCATTTTGTATTCTACAGATATTTAAATCTACTCGGAGCAGGGGTTATGTCGTTTTCCTAGGCTAGTCTGGAGAAATTTAGATTGACAAAAACCCAAACTCTCTGTACCACAGCCCTTTCAGCTTATTGAGCAGATATTATAAATACTAAAGTTGCCAATCACTGAGGGGAAAAAATTCATGTTTTCACAGAGCTGTCTTAGAGTGTGTGATCGGTGGCTTAACACTCTAGTCGGAGTCCAAATTTACTTAGTTCTTGGCCAGAGTAAATATTCTGTGAGTGTCTCTCTATACAGTCCTATGAGTATGCAGTACAGATTCTCTTAGTTAACTACCTGCCTTTCATTCTTTGATTTTCCTGTTACTGGATAAATTACATGTTTTCCCAGCTGAAATTTCAGGGCAGGTCTGTGTGCTTAGTTCCCATGGAAACAGATTACAGTCTTCACACAAACTGGACATGCTGAGTTGCTGTGGCAACACAGGTAAAAAATTCTAGTAGGTGTAGAAAAGTGTCAAGTCCATGCTGGCTGCTAAGCCTGAGCATCTGGCATCTGCCAGGAGATGCTGCTGGATGCCCCAGAAGGGAGTGAGGAGCTCCCTAGGATGCAGATGATGGTCCTAAACCTTAAAATGGCAGAATGTTCCTTCCAACTTGCATATCTTTCTGCATTTAACCATGAGAAAGGCACTTGCCTTGTGTGTTTTGGAGCTTCCCAAGGGATTTATTGATTCTGTTATTGATAATTGGGCATGTAGAGGTCAAAGAGGAATGTCTGGGTTTTGTCACCAACTTGCAAATGTTTCTAACTGAAATATACCTGCTGGCAATCCTGTCTGTATTTGCGTCTTCAGGTAGAAAACATGATCCTTTTGGAAATATTTCCTCCTATTTGAAGTAAGGAATACGTTTATAATGCAGTGAGATGAGGTAAGGAAGATCTACTTATTGTGGATTTAAAGGCAAGTAAAACAAGAAGTTTGAATCAACTTGCAAAAGATAGAAAGATATTTACCTGGCAGAAAATGGAGGGGTGGGAAAGCACTTGAGAATATGTGACAGAGGAATAAGTGACTTCATGCTGCTCGAATTGTAGTCATACAAGAGAAGTTTTTACCAATGTCTATAAAGACAGGTATGTTAGTTAAAGCACAGTATGATATGACCTTTCTACTCATTAAGTCAGGAGTGGTGCCTGGCTCATTCCTAGTAAAGAGGAAAAAAGTTGCTAAACCAATTGACCAGCTCAGGATGGGGAGAAGGGGCTCATCTTGCTTCCCTTATGGTCTTGTTGATCTCTGCTTTGAACTGTGTCCCTCTTGAGCAAATGAAGGTCAGTGCAGAACACAAAGTAAAATTTTGAGCATCAGCTCCATAAGAGATGAAGAGGAGACAAACCATTTTAGGGAAGAGTAATCTGCTTCAGTTAAAGTTGTGAAAACTACACCCTGATGGTGCTTATGGACAAGCCAGGGAGGTCCTGCTCTGATGCATATTCCAAAATGGCAATATGGGAGATATGAGTGACAGGTCTAAATGTCAGCTGCTTGGGAGGTGAAAGAAATGATGCCCAGGAACGTTATAATTTAGGGGCTTCTGCCCAGTATAAAATAAAAAAAAAGCCTTCATGTCTTGAATGATGCATTCATATGTCAGTGCTCTAAGTGATGAAAGGCCTTCACAGGTGCTTTAAGACCACAGGGAGGAGAGAGAAAGGAGGGTGTATACGAAGTAATTGTGTTAAATTTTGTGGGGAAGACTTCTAAAAATTAGGAACCTGAAGGCAGGTACCTAAATGCAAGAGCACAAAAACTAACTCTAAGAGGAACAAAGAGCAATTGAGTGCCTCAGTGCTCACCAATGTGAGCAGTTGTCACATGTGTCTTAAGGAAGAGCCATCTCCCACCTCCACAGCAGGCTGAGCCACTGTTGAAAAGTGCATTCAGTGCCTCTGGTAGCTCAGACTGTTAGGAGCAGTGGAGTTGGCTTCTAAATAACACAGTCAAGTGTGAGTTTTAAGTAAGGTCATCTTCACCTGCTGCTTCTCTGTAGCCATTCAACAAGACGAATGAATAAAAACAGAGCAGATTCTTTATGGCAACATGCTTTAAGTCTAAAAAGGTGTTTAAATAACCATCTTAAATCCATCTATTGTCCCTTCAGCATTCTGCATCATTCCTCACAGGAAAAATAAATTCATTAATGGGAATTCAGTATATTAGTCAAATGCACATTATTCTTTTTCGGTGCAGAAATTCCTGTGCAATTATTTTTCTGTAAAGTCTACTGAATAGGGAAATCTTAAATAAAAAATTTTCTGGATAAGTAGTACTTATGTGCAGAGATTCCTCTGCATATTTTGAAACCAGTGAAACAATTTTAATAATTTAATATCTTCCCTACAGTTTTTTCATGAACTTTAGGAAACTTGCCAGCGAAGTTTACGTGCTGAGTTACTGCTCTGTCGTCTTCTTAGGAAACAGGGACTTGATCAGCCCTCCCAAGCTGGCATCCTGGAACCACGCAGGTTGGCATAGGTTGCTTTGCCTCTGTTCAGGCTCCCAGTGTGAGAGATACTGGTACCATAGGACTGGTACTCCTCTAGCTTTGGGCTTTGTGAGTACAGTAAAGATGGACCCCGCCAAGATGTTTTTGCAAACCTTGCACCTCCTCATGCCTCTACTGAAGAGAAGTAGAGGCTGAAGGGCTTGTCTTGCAGACGCTGGGGGCTGTGGACTGGTGCCTGCTGGAGAACATGTGGAGTGTTCCAGCTCCTGCAGAGAGCCAGTTTGGAGAGCAGGAGTTTGGTGCACCATAGGCCTGAGTGGATATTCAGTCACACAATTTTGGCTTTCCTCTAATTAGAGTCAGCTTGTTCTCGCATTTCTCTTGGTTGGTGATGCAAACAGCTACCAAGGCCTTATCAGAGGTTTTATTAATATTAAAATAAATAAATAAGTTGTTTTAAATGTGAACCCATGACACTTTGGTTACCTTTTGAACTCATCTCCTAGACTCTTAATTTATATTTGAGACATAGCCTCTCAAAAACTCCACTCAGGAGACTTTTGATCACGCCTTTGCAATGGTGTCCTGCAGAACCACAGATGGTCAGTGAACAAGGCAAGGGAGGGAAATCCTGTATTGATAATATATCAGCTTCTGCTTGTGCAGGATGTTTGGTGTATTATTTTTCAGACTTGTTTATACCTCAGTTTGTCCAGTAAGACTAATCTCTAGCTTAGCTTGCCTTGTCAGTGCTGTTGTCTCAAAACGTTTCTCTACCCTATTTGCCCCAATTTAAGGTCTCAGACCACCTCATATGCATGAACCTGTATACCTTATATACTCCACAGCACTCATGACTAGTGTGTGTGTGTCTCTGTCCCCTGTGCCTAGCACTGTGCTCACCATTCTCCTCAGGAGCACTCTTCTCTGTTCCGTGCTGCTCTCCTTCCTTTCCCCTTAAGGTGAGTAACTGAGGAACAGAATCAAGTTAAATTCAGATCGACCATCTCAAATTTCAGCTGGAAATCTCGTCTTTCTGTTTCAGACATAGAGCTGGTGTGCCCTCCTTTTTTGCTTATTTCAGTTTGTCTAAGACAAGAAATAGCAAAACACATCTTGTTAAGATTAAAAAACCTCAGCGGAGCCCTTTAGCATACGTTGAGGACATAAGAACGTGGTGTCTTGCGTAGGAAGGGGAAAGATTTGCCAGTCTCTCTTGATAAGGCCTTGTGCTAAGGTGTAATTTATCTTGGTGAGCATTTAAATCTGTGTAGCACTCCCTGACATTCTCTTAATAAAATAAGAATAATTTAGTAATAAAAGATGTTGGTGTGTCTATAGCTACAAAAGAGTTTCTCCCAGCCCGGCAAATAATTGCTTTGGAAAATAGTTTCTGAAACATTCACAGCAAATAAAGATCTGGCAACAAATCTTGCAAGTAACAGCCAAACTTTTATGTAGTCTCTTCCTGATTATTAGTATGACTACTTCAAAATGACTACAAAGAAAAATTGAGTGCAGCTCCTTTCCTTTTTCATCCTTTGCCAGAAGTCAAGAAAACTCATGAATCCTGTGCATAACTGCTTAGTTTTTCCAACTAGAAATTATAATTTTGTATATTCTTCAAGGCAGCAGAAAAAAATAATTACATTTCTGTACTGCGGGCTAAGAATGATTAAAAATAACTGCTTGAAATACGTTTTCATAAATTATTAACCTTTTATTGACTACTACTAGTAAAGACATTGGTTTCAGCTCCCTCAGCCTGTCAGTTGCCATTGAGAGAACTTACAGTGAACTCTACTTTGATATCCCAATATGTCCTCCAGCAAAATCGTGCAGCAGATTTAATGCTCCTGGTTTTATCTGTGCTGCGTCATAGTGGTTGGTTTTGTGGTACCTTTGAACCATAGTTGTTATACCACAAGGAATAAGCTGAGACCAGTGGACAGCTTAGACTGTGCTGGATCAGTTTAATCTATTAAAAAGCCAATGTCTTAGAGCAAGGCACTGAGGTGTCCTGATCTGACACACAAGCTGAAAGCACCAGAACTTTTTTCTTTCAGGTGCCTGGCTTTGAGTCTCTGTATTAGTTTCTCTAGTCCAACTCTGAAAACTATCTTATGCCATGAACATGGAAAATGCACGTAACCTTGCCTCTCTGTATATGGCTGAGATCCCTTTGACAGCATGAAGTGTGGGCTTCTTGACAGTGGCAGGCGTGGTTTTTTCTGTTTGCAGATGCATCTATAAAGAGGTTCAGTCATCAGTGAATATCTGTACTCCCCAAAACATATGTAGATATAGCAGAATAAGCAGGAGTTCCCTTGGATCTGAGGAATTGAGAAATAATTACCTAAACTGATCTCCTACCACAGTAACAACTGTATAGTTACCATAGCAATGAAAATGTTGCTCAGTGTAAGAGAGAAATTAGCTGGACTGACTGATGGACCATGCCATGGATGGTTTGGAACAACACTTAGTTCAGATTCCATTCAGTGGGGATAAAGCCAACAGAACAATGTCATATTTAATAAAACAGGAAAATAACAAGACCACAGTATGTCTCAGGTGAATAAATTCTACAGAAAAAGGCACAGGATACAATTTTCGTTTGTATTCCATTCACAGTTGTATTTATAATGGCATGCAGCAGTTTTGGCAGTCCAGACAGCTTCCTAAGTGAGTGTGTTTGCTTTTATTTCCCCTTTTAAATAGACTGGTGTCGTGGCACTGTTTGCAAATAAATTTTATGTACTCAAGGGAGAATGAGTATGAGGCAAATTCAGAATTTGTATCCTGTTAGGCTGTGTACAGTGAGACCCAAAGACAGTGGAATTTTATTTAGTAAATTATATTTTTTTAAAATAATAGATAATGATTGTATACTTTTCTTAATGCGGTGGAATCTCCTCTTGGTAAAGCTCCTAATCAAATTCTAAGCATAGCAACAATACTTGTGAACTGCATATTGGAATGCTCATACACCCTGAACACTTGAAAAAGGAGCTGACAGATCAAGACCCTGAGAAGTGGGGTTATTTGGAAGTGTCTCTTAGTGTGTGCTGCTTGACAGGAGAGCAGGATAAATCCATCACTCAGGCACAGGGGTTACTTCTTTTCTATTAGACACTGGAGGTGACTGATCCTGCAACTGCAGAAAGACCCCTCGTGTAGGTTGGGGCTCTCTGCCCATTCAGCTCAATGCATGTTGGGTCTAGAAAGGAGGGTCACTCTTGCTCTGATGGGGTTTTCTGGCCTTGCTGGTCTTTTGTGAGGGCACAGCATCAGAAGGACATTCCTCTTTCATCCTCAGTCCTGACATTCTGCTCTCATCTCAGATTTAAATCTAGGTTGAAAATTTGGTACAGTGAAGATGCTTCAGTCTTCTCATATTTCTCTCATCAAATTGGCTGCTTGTTCCCACAAAATGGAAAACTGCTGGCCGTCCCTTGCCCAGCAACTGCTGGGGAGCTTTGCCAGGAAGCCAAGAATATAAAAGCATGCAGGGAACAACTGGCTTAGCCTAATTCTGTGTCCCATAGTCATGCAGGGTGGGACCTGCATCCTGTCAGTGAACTGGCACAAACACCTCGGGAACCAAGCGCAAATCAAAGGTTGTAGTAGAAAGAAGATGGATAATCTCTTGGGAAGAGCGTCCTCGAAGACAGCCCTGTTGTAGAGAAGGTCTTTCTCCAAGGCTAGTTAAAGGCTGCTCCCATTAGCCTAAACAAGACAGGTAATGCTGTTTCTCAGCAAAGCTGCCTGTCCCGTTTCTGCTGGAAACAAACGTTTCCCGATACTTTTGTAGAGCATCTGTTGTACTCATTGCTCTGCATGATGGAAGATATGTCCAGCCCACGCTTCTTTGGCACTGTTTCAGCAAGGGATGGGCCTGGCCAAATATGGCTGCAATCTATGTGTCATGGACCTCAGCAGATGCTTTGGCATCAGACCCTTGGAAAAGCAAGTTGAGGTACAATTGGCTTAGCCTACTTCTGTGTCCAATAGTCATCCATCGCTTTGGAACTAGAAGATGCTCCTGATCATAAGGTTTAGTGAGTGAACTCTTCTTTCCAGCCTAGGTTTGTGTGTTGCAAAGTGCTGAAAACAGTTTTAGCAGTAGTTTTGTCACCAGCAACTAGAGTGTGAACTCCTAGGCACTGAAAGAACCCCCACTTCTGGCTGATCCTGTTATAGTATCCATTTTAGTGCACAATTGACTATATAGATGTCTGTGCTGGGACTGAGTGTACTGCCTAGCCTGGGTGGTTGTTAAAACTGGGATGAAACAACAATGAGAAATGCAGTTCTTTATCTAAAGTTGACTTGGGCTATTCAGTATCTGTCACTTATGAAAATGTGGACTTTAAAATAATGCCCACTGTCTTATTACTAACTTGGGATGATTTCATGTGTTGGTGGAGGTGAAGGGCAGCAAACACTTTATTCTTTCTCTCTTCCTCACCTCAGCTTTCGCTGAAGAGAAGAAATGGCAGCATAATAGAGAAACACAGGTGCCTAGGAGAACATAAACTTGACACAACCAGCAATTTCTGAATGCCTCAGAGCATTCCTTGAAAAAATGCCAAGATAAATAACCAGGGAAAACAGACAAGCTAAATGTAAATGTTTTGACCAGTGGGTGTCATTTTACTCACATGTTCACAAGGGTGTTTAGAGATGGGAATGTGATGGCTAAAGAAGTGTTTGAAAAAGAAAATGAAACCAGCATGAAATTCTGTAATGTGCCTGCAGAAATCCAGTGGTGATGCGAAAGTGCAAAGTATTACATTTTCTTTCCTTTGGTTTCAGCAAGTACAAGGTCAGGCCGTGAATGTACATTCTTCTTCTGTCATCTGGGCTTCCAGGGGGCTCTTCTGATTCACAAAAGCAGTAAATGTCTTCTCCTTCCTCACTTCACATTGGGCAAAAATGTTTGGCACAGACAGAATTTAATCAAAGAGTTAATTTGTTTCAGGTCTCCCCTGCTTCTCTGTAAACATGGTGGTTTTTTTAAGTCTAGATTGCTGTTGAAAACAAAACCTGAAACTGTTTTTAATAAAATCTACCTCATCTGTGAAAATAATCTGTTATGTATTGCAGGGGTATAATTACCACAGTCACTGTCAGAATTGCATAATTTAAATCCTTTATCCCATGGAAGAAAAGGAACTAATTATTACAAGGATTCCCATTATTTAGGAAGAGCAAGATTCTTAAAAGAAATTCAGTTCTTTGGTGGGAAGTGGCTTGTCTCATCCTAAGGAGCACTGCAAGGCTTGTCTGTGTGAACCCCAGGGAGATGTGGGTGTGGGGTTTTTGTTTCAGCTTTGTGTTAGGTAAGTGCAGAGATCTGAATGTATATACTTAATTTGCAGAAAAAAGTCTCTGTTCACATCGTCTAAAGCAGAGTCTCTGCTAGTTCTCTGAGATGAGAGTAAACCATGTCCTCCTTGATCATTGGCAGCCAGTGCTGCTGGTGAGGCATGTTTAGGTTGACAGATGGAAGACTTATTTACAAAATATGTCCCATCTTCCCTTCAGACATATTCATGGATATATTATTTTACTGCCACTGCCAAGAAATTCTGATCCGTTCAAAGGACCTGGAAGTCTGTGGTGAGCATCTTGTGTGTCCTGCCTGCCTGGTCATTGGCCTCTTTGTCTCTGCAAGGATCCAAAACATCTATATTTTGCCTAACGACTACATTTCCTGGCAATCTGTCTTATATTTATTCCAGTTACTCTCTCTGTCTCTCATGCTTCTTACTCTTGGTAAGGTACTTTACATAACAGAGCAAATGTGTCAAGACCTGTTTACGCTGTCCTTTGCTTCTACAGCCTACCATAGAAGAGTTACCCTGACACTGCAGACCTATCCTGTCTGCGCAAGTTACTTTATGAAATATCCGGTTAAACAAATTACTTGGCTGGTATTGCCATTAGTTCTGTTAAAAAACCCACCAGCTTGATGTTTCAATTGTTATTTTATCTGCTATGCAGCATGACACTCTTAAACTATACTCTGGCAGGCTGGCACTGAAGAGTGGCATCTTCCAGAAGTTACCTTTTAGCTATCTTTTTCTGTCCTCTTTGGAAAGAAGATATTTTTCCCAAAGTGATCATTGTCCTGTAGTGTGGAATACTTGAAGTGTCTTTATGGAGTCTTGCTGACCTGGAGCTCACTGTTCTGTCAGTCTGTTTCTCAGTGAGCCTTCAGTGACAAGGTGAACCTTAGCTTGGGGTAGATCCTCAGCAGTCACTGTTTTCCCAGAACTTACTGCTAATTACTCTGATTTCCATGTTCCCTTCCCAGCTGTAACCTTAACAATCTTCTCCAGAGTGAAAAGGGTAAGTACAAAACAGACCAGTCTGGACAGCAGATGGGATGTGTGCAAGAAAAGGCTAAAGAAGTGAAAATGTGCCAAGACACAGTTTTTTATCAACTGATTTTATATAGAATCATAGAATGTTTTGGGTTGGAAAGAACCTTAAAGATAGCCTAGTTCCACACCCCCATCAAGACTTTTCTTTTTTGTTGTGGCTTGTATCCTGTAGTTATTTCTGACACTTATGAATCTGACATTCCTCATACGTTAGGCAGTACCCAAACACTGTCCATTAAGTTGGTTGATAAATGCTCATATTCAAAAAACAGATGTGGACAAATGCTGTTTGCTGTTAAATTGGATAGAAAATCTTTGTGTATTGTTCTAATAACTGAAAAGCCGGAGCTTGAGATGGGAAAATTGTAAGCTGTACAACATACCCTGTTCCTTTTAAAGCTGTGATATCCATAACAGCAGGGCTCATCTAGAAGTGAACCTAGTGTTACTCTCCCCTTTTGGCAGGGTAAGATTTGAACTTAAACGATTCTTCAGGAGTTGCATAGCAATGTAATTTGCTTGCTGTCACATGGTGTGTGAGCCTGAATTTTTCCTTCAGCTTCTGAATATGAGTGTCTCAAAACTGGGACAATCTCCATCAAGCATGCTGTAGGAAATGCAATTTCCTCCACTCCACGTGTTTGTTTTTTCAGTAATTGTCATTGTTGATCTGCCTTCAAACAAAAGCATCAGTGAATAGGAAGGTGTTCCACCTTTATATATAGTGGGGGTGACAGAAAAGTGAGATGCATGATTCACCTTCCTTGACTACCCAGAGATCAGGTGTAGGATGTTCAGCTCATTCCTGTTTATAGTCAGGAGGAGAAGGATGAGAAAGGGCTCCTGCAGTGGATGTGTCACTTAATTGCAGACAGACACATTTCCACTAGGCAATGATTCCCATCTTTCCCTCCACTTTTCCTGTACTGATCCTGGCTGGAATGCACTTTATTTTATTCTTAGCAGCTCATATGGTGCTTTGCTTGGGTTTATGACCAAAGAGTGGTGATAATACACTGATGTTTTAGCTATAGATGAACAGTGTCTGCACAGCAGCAAGGCCTGGGTTTCTCACTCTTCATGTCCACCCCTGACAAGGAATAGGTTGAGGGTGGGGAGGGGACACAACGAGGCAGATGTCCCAAACTAAACAAAAGGATATTCCATGCCATATAATGTCATGCTCAGCAACAAAATGGACAGGAGGGTGTTTAAGGAGATGAGCCATCTTTTTTTTTTGCTCATGGCTGGGAATCAGTCCACTCGTGGGAGGTGGTGAGTGGTTGTTTTGCTTTGGTTCAGTTTGTTTTCTTTCTCTCTTATTCCACTTCTCCTTTGCTTATTAAACAATTTTTATCTTGCTTTTGCTCTTCCTTTCCTCTTCCTCTGCTCCACTGTGGGTTGGAGGGGGATGCAAGTGAGCAGTTGTGTGGTGCTCAGCTGCCTGCTAGGTTAACCCACAACACATCGTTGCTGCATTGAGAAGACAGCTCTACTTCCAGTCAAGCTGTGTGAGTTTCTGAAGCCTTGGATGGATTAGTAATTGTTAGCACGTTTATATATAGCAGGTCTCTGAAGCCGCTAAAGCCAAGCAGCTCTTATAGGATGGATCCTACCAGTGAATACAGCAATCAGCTGTCTTTGGTGAAAGTCAGAGAGCTTCTGAAGATACACAGGCATGAGGATCTGAGAACTTATGCAGGAGTCATAGCTTTCTCCATAGCTGTGAGCAATGACTTACAAAGCCCTGGCTGTCTTCTAGTACTGCTTGGGGATGACCAGTCTAGCCATGCCAATATGTAGGCCAGACTCATGCATCAGCAAGAAAGAATGGGTACCAGCTCTCAAGTACCAGCTGATTTTGGCTCATGGTTTTTCAAGTGCCATCTGTTTTCAGTCCCTGGCTTAGCCATGGACTGCTTGGGCAAGACCCTTCAAATCTCTGCCATGGCTCCACACAATCTGCTTCAGTACTGTGGCAGTGGAAGGGTGTCACAGAAAAGTTTACTATCAGGCTCAAATAACCATACACACTGTGGCTGCAAGTAGCTTTCCCCCATGTTTTGAAGCTGACTTGCCCAAATTGAAGCTGAATGAAGGATGAAAGAGAGCTCTTTGCCTCTTCTCCTGTACAATGATAAATGTTCCTCTTATGGTTTCATTTTTAAATTAAAGCAATTTAAATCCATTGTGCTTTCTCTGCACCTTTATTTAATTTTCAGCCTCTTGGCATTTTCCTTTCACTCTTCTTCAAAATTTGTTATGATATTTGCTGTCTGATTAAATTAATTTAGGACTCCACTTGTCATTTGTTTATTGTCTGACTCCCTAGCTCCCTTCACTCTCCTACTGTTTAATACTTAGTACACATTGTATTTCCCAGCTTCAGCAATCTTTTCTCCATCTTCCTTGGCTGTTGTCCAGTATTTTGCTTACGAGTAGTTTTCATGACAAATTCTTCCCATTGTTATTAAGTGCTGGAAACCTTTGAGTCAGCTTCTCAGCAAAGAAGCAGATTATGCCACCAGTCCTGCAATTTTCAGTACTAGCTGGTAACACTGTGAGTAGTTCAGCCAGCACATTTGTTTCTTTTCTGATACCAACTGTAAGTTTTTGAAAATCTGAGAGAGGTGTTTTTAACCATGGGATCGTGCTGGTATCTCCAGCCTTATGTTCTCCCAACATACCTTGCTTTTGTGCCCTTGTTGCTTCTGTGAAGATGGTAAGAAAATTAAGTTCGATTATAATTTATTCCTATAACTGACTTGTTGGTTGGGGTTTTTTCCCTCCTGGAAAGTCACAGAAATATTTGAAACCAATCAGTGTAGCACAGTGACAGGATACTCCATCAACAATTCACCAGAGTTTATTTTCTCACTGCTCATGATAGAGGATTTAATCATAGTCACAAAGGTAAGAGTTGGGAACAAGCTTTCTAGTGCATTTTTGTATTTCCCCCTTGGGACTGATAGCTGTGGTGTCTTCCCTGGACACAAAGTGTGACTGTATTTTTATGCTTTGTTTTTCTCAAATCTCCTTTTGGGCACCTTGCTATAACATCCCTGCCCTCCCATCTAAGCTCTACCTGCTTCAGGACAGAGCTGCCCCCATTATATGCACTTGTACTCTGCTTCCTACTATGAAACGTCAATATCTGGAGCTACTGCCAAGGGCTATGTTAAAGAAAAAAAAAAGGAAATGAAGAACCGAAGTTCTTCACCTTCATTTGGAGTTCCTTAACTCCCCTGTACGTCAAGGGTTTTTTTCTGGATGTTATAATCGTAGAAACATGGAACAGTTTGGGTTGGAAATGACCTTTAAATGCCATCTAGTTGAACTCCTATGCAGTGAGCAGGGACATCAACTAGATCAAGTTGCTCAGAGCCCATCCAATCTGGCCTTGAAAATTTCCAGGGTTTTACCACCCTCATTACAAAAAACTTCTAAATTAGATGTAAGGACTGGTATCCTACAAGCTCAGAAGACATCTGTCACTTTTCATTATCATAATGGACTTATCAAAATATACAATAACTTGCTTACTAGGAACTTGAGTTACGAGAAAGATATATGGATATTAGAAGTTTCATTTTCATTCTCTCCCATGTAATCTAAAAATTGTTCTGGAAGACATGGAAAAGCAGGAAAAAGTTAATAATCAGTTCTTGCTGGAGAGAAGCACCTCAGCATTAATTGTGTCTCTCATGAGGAGGCTTCAAGGTATATCACTTCCACTCACACTGATCATAAAACCAGCACTTGAATTGTTTCATGTTTATATCCATATCAAACTGATGCCAATTTATGACTATTATGTTCTTTTTAAATGCTAAAATCTTATTTTGTTTTGATCTGCACAGATAAGGCACATTAGTTTCATTACGAGGTGTATAGTATGATTCCATAAAGCTGCCAATTATTTATATTACTGAGCTTTTAGACCTTCACTCCATTCTCAAACACCACCCTAGCAAGAGAAATAGAATATCAGGCCTGTTGTCACTGAAGGGCTTTTTCATATTTGACAGTTTAAACATACCTGGTGTTTTCATTTTAGCTTAGCTTTCTAAACTATTTGCTTAACTATAGCGTGTTCTTGTAGCAGTTTTTTTTTGCTCTTTCTGGGAAATGGTCGTGCCATGTGTTTGCCCAGAGTACATAGAGGGCTGAATGCTGCTTGAAGCTGGTGGCACTCACCTCTGCCCTGTCTTCTGTCCCACTGAGATCCATTTGAGAACAAGTTTCCAGTGGGGATTTCTGGAACAGTGTGGACTTCGAAATACAGTGTGGCTTGGATTAGGCCTGGCAGAATCACTGGACTGAGTTTTTGGCCTAAGGGAGCTGAAAAGAGGCAGTTTTTCTCTGCCTAAGAAAGATTTTGGACAGATACAAAAAACCCTTATCGAGTACAGACTTACAAATTCCGTACTCACGCAGCCTCTGACACAAGACTTTCACTGAAGCAAGGCTGCATGCTACCTGTCAAGGTTTTCAATGCTGTAGAGAAAAACTTTTCCATACTATGAAATGATCTTTGAACTGTTGGAAGCTACAACTGGCAGACCCTCAGGGAAGGAAGGCCAGCAGGTTAGCAAGTTCAGCCTTTTCAATTTACTAGCAAGGCCTTTATGATGGGGGCAGCCTCATTTAAAGGTGAAGGAATGAATATACCTCACTTAGTTGCTGGTGAAAAGTTCTGACCTCCTGTTGTTGTGCTGGCCAGAAGGATTCCTGTATTGATCATCCTTGTTCTCCATGCTCTCCAGCCACTGAGATTATT
This sequence comes from Cnemophilus loriae, assembly GCA_013397755.1. NCBI lineage: Eukaryota > Metazoa > Chordata > Aves > Passeriformes > Corvidae > Cnemophilus > Cnemophilus loriae. Next base: position 51,944 of record VZTF01008224.1, read on the forward strand.
TGGCCTCTGGAGCACCTTAAGTCTGATCGTGCAGAAGACATAAAAGAGCCTGTGGCCTTTTCTCTGACACAGGAGGCAGCTGAAACAACTCTCTTGAACTCAAGATTCAGATTTGAAGCTGGCCTAAAGTCTTGAGACTTCCAGATGAAAGGTATTTCACTATACAAATAGCATATACTTAAATATTAATAGCTATTCCTGAGCTCTATCCTAGTCCAAGTGGAAAAATTATTTCTTTGAAGAAATATGAGTTACAAAGATTAGAGGCTAAAAAACTCGATCATAATACAAGAATATCTTGCTTTATCAAAGGAAACTTTTCAAAGCTGAAGATGGCTAAAAGCCAGTATGTTACATGCAGACTTCAGAGAGCTGTGGTTTTATACAAACTCTGGATCCAAAACGAATTTTTTAAAACAGCAAACCCTTTAAAGAGCAAAATTTTCATTGGCGGTTAAATGAGAGCTGAGTTTTAAAGTGATGTTTAGTATTTTAGGAGTCTCTGCTGACCACCTTGAAGAAAGGAGGCAGTTCCTTCCCACCAAGGATGTTTTCTTTGTCTATAGATTGTGGGTCACTCTTGATTTTGTATTTCTTCCATACACTCAGCAGTGCTGGTGCTATGTGACAACTGCATGTATTATAAACAGGGTTTGTTCCTGTAACATAATAAGGCCTATTTAAGGGGCTCCCCATACCCATGATATTTTAAGAAGGAACATCTTTCTTAAATGAATGTTGTAATTAAAATGACTGTTCAGTATCTGTACTTGTTATGTTGGACTGTAGCTGTTTTTGTAGAAGGGGATGTGTTGGTCCTTGAATTCTGAAGAAACCAAACCGCTGCTGTGCAGTAGCACAGAACAAACACCTCCTTACAGTCATACTGTCAGCATTCTCAGAGAAGTGCTCCATTCACCTCTCTCATGACCCTCAAAGTGTTTATCTTAACCAGAAGAGTCTGGCAAGCATAGTTGATAACTGTACTGCATACTGAAAACCACAGACTGAAGAAGAATGTTGCGTTTGTGGTATATACTGCTTCTGCCTACTTCCCATCCTTGATTTATCCCTTACAGATCTATTCTGTAAGGAGTTAAACTACTTCTCTCTCTTTTTTTTGGAGCTACCAACCTTACCAGCCTCTGTCTGTCTAATATCTACAGACCTTATGTCTCTCTAATATCAACCTCTGCTTTACAGGTTTCAATCACATGTTCTTTCAAACCATTTAACAGATTAACATAAATCAAGTTAAAATCTCGTTCAAATTGCACTTGGCTTTGAGGATGTAGCTTCTCCTTCAGACTAGAAGAAGGACTGTGTGCATGTTAGTTTGCTTGTCTGATTATATTATTTTCTCCTGGTTTATCTAATAAAAGAAATTGGCTCACAGCAAACAATGCCTCACAGAAGGCAGTGTAATAACTTTTTATGGTGAGTTGCCTGGTAGTTCAATGACATGATTTCTCAAGAGGTGCAGATCTGGTTGATCAAGATCCTCTCTGCAGCAGTGAATACATGACTGTAAATCTTCTGTAAGCAAGCACACTTCTGGCAGACAGTGATCCCCACTGAGTATCCTCCTTTACTGTGGAGGAGACAGCAGGAAGGAAAATACTACAAATTTTAGGCTAGACTGAAGTTTCACAACATGCCCTATGGGTTCAGCATAAGATGACAGCCTTTGCACAGGACCAGAGAATGAACATCTGAATGTCCTCTCTGTCATATCTAAGGGAATGTGGAATTACATTCATGTCCTGCCTTTGCAGAATGTGGAATTACATTCATGTCCTGCCTTTGCAGTCTCCAGCTGTCTGGTCACATCCCATTTATCCCCTGCAGGAGAGAATGCCACACTCACAGGCCCATCTGAGCTATGACTTGAGCTACAAGAAGGAGAACATGGACTGAGCAGGGCAGTAGGTGCTGTAAAGCCTATCAAAACCTAAACATCTGTGTCAATACCATCAAGGCACACCAATAGTAATACGCTTGGCAGGTTCTCCCTGCCTAGAGAACGACATGAATCTGTGAAAATAGAACAGATGAGCTGCAGAGAGACCTGTCCTTGCTAGGAAGCCTGGGGATACTTGCAGTGAAACATTTCCTTTCTTCCAGCCTCAGAGCAGCCAGTTCCTTAGACAGTTTCAGGACAATTGAATTTCAGTGCAAGGGTCTGTTGAGGACTTGTGAGCCTGATGTCTGAATGCAGAATGGAATTTGGGCTTCCTCTTTCCCTTCCCACAGTCTATGGAAAGACACAACCGCCTTGGCTTCCACTGCAGAAGTGTTCTTCTGCACAGCACAGCACAGCACAATCTGTGCAGTAAAAGCAAATTAGGTTTACCTGTTTCTCAGACTGCAAAATAAAGCAAACGTAACCCGGAGGAGCTTTGGGCAGCAAGGCACACTCATGATTTTCACCAGCTGACATGGATTACCACTCACAGCAGGTGAACATGGCTTTCTGGTAAGGCTTTGAACTGTGTGATGTAGCTTATCCAGTCTCAGTGACACGGGAGCACATTTCTGTTTTATTACTTACTAATGCTGGGCTTGGCAGGCACTGCAGGTTATTTTGCTAAATTATGACAGAACTGTAATCTGCAGGATAAACTAGGATATAATGCCTGTGACTCATGAGTAGTTTTGTTGGAGTAAAGCTGCTTCATATCTAACACAATATTTAGAAAACAATACCTAGAATTGATCGGAATGAAGTCTGCCTGTCCGTCTCTCCTTGTGTGGCTTACAAGATTGAACTGGAAACCTTTGAGGGTTTTTTCCCCCCTCTACTCCTCACAGAAATAGGAGCTGTTCCAAGAACAAGACACTTCATAAAATAGGGTGTAATATGATATCTCAAAAGAATTTATTCTGTGATCAAAACACTGAAGGAAAAGAATGCTGTGCTGAAGCATTACCAAAAGGACCAAATGAGAGGATCCATACAGGGACAACCTAGATAGGTGCCATAGGTGACAAAAGAGCACAAAGTCTGGCACAGGACAGGTCAAATAAATTAAAGCAGAGACTGCAAGCATTGTGGGTGATTTACTCTTTCTTTTCTGAACTTAAACTTTTCTAGGAGGTAACTGCAAGTGTTGGGGAAGTTGGGACAATTATCCAAGAATCTGATTACTGATATTTGCTGGCTGTCAGAGAAACTGCTTGTTTTAACCTCTGAGAGTAGAGAGGTGAGCTTATTCAAAGCCTAACTATCATTTAGTACTTTTAAGGGAACTGGGGTATATCTAACAAGTATAAATCAGTTTTTAAATTAGATTACAACTTTGGCTCGTAAAAATAATTGCAAGTTACATGTAATATCTGCACCATGTTCAGGTAACACAATTAATCGCATTAAAATGCAAGTAAGAATATATCACATGTGGTACTGATACAGATTTTAAACAGATATCAGTGGCAAGGTGGTATAGTCATGAACTCACTTGGCTTTTTTTTATTATTGTTAAAAGGCATTTCAGAACACGGAGTCTGTAGAGAGAGGAACACAGACTGCAGGTCACACACAAATCAAAAAGGAGCATATGCTAGAAATTTATGGAACAGCTAGAAATATATGACTCTGAAGAAGTTTCTGAGGACAAAACTAGCATTCAAGGATTTAACTGCTGTTATAAAGTGGTTATGTTGGCTCTACACCCTACTGAAAAGAGGAACATGCAGGATCATTAGAGGGGTGATATTCACCTTTTGTGCGGCTGGTGCTGGAATAATGCCTACGTTCTGATCTACCTTCACTGAAAAATTAAAATGGATTACTAAAAGGAAGAAAAGGATGCAGTGTTCAAGGCTATGAACCTTATTCAAAGAATGCTAATTATAATTACCCAGTCACCATTAGAATATACCAAGAAACAACTCATAGAAATGGTGCTAAAAGCTTTAAACTCCAGCAGGAAAGGAGACAGCATTTTCAGTAGCTGAGCATAAGAGCAGTGGAAGATGCTTTGATGGAGGAAGGTGGATTCTCTACAGCTACTGTGGGCAAGAAGGGTGCCTCAGAAGCTCTTCCACTGGCACAACACGCCATCTCCCCCATTTTCTGCAGCCTCCACTTAATATTAATTCCATCTTAAAATTATCATTTGTGGAAGAGATATGACTACAAGATATGGACATAGTAGGTGAGTAATCCACTTTTTATTAGTTATTTATATCTCTAGATTTGCATCAAACCTGAAGGGGTGGCTTCTGTTAAACCTTCATTCTGCATTCATGAATGTTTTAGTCTTAGCTTCTAATTTAGTTTCATGTTGAAAGGTATATAAAGTATGCTTTTCCCTAAAATATTATTTCTTTTAAAACATGACAAACAGAGGAATTCAACAGAGTTTGAAGGAAAATCAGAATCCATTTTTTGCAACTTTGAACCCTGAATTTGTTAAGTACAATTGTCTATCAACAACACTGGAAAGTCAGCTTGGGCTAACGTGTAGATCTGCAGCTGGTTTGTAGATCTGCAACCCTGAGAAGTCTTTTTGAGAGTGTAGTACAGAAAAATGACAAAAATTCAGATGTTTGTTTCTTCATATAATTTTTAACAACATACAAATGCAACCATACAGCTTTATTCTTATAACATAGTCATAATTGTTGTAAGTGGTGCAGTAAATGTCCTCTCTTTCTGTTTAAACCACCACAAATCTGGAAGGAATTCAAAGCTTTTCACTCTGTAATAATGTTCCTTTCAAGACTGTTTTTGTGTTGTTGTTTTGTTGGTTTTTGTTTGTTTGTTGTCAATCATAAATCAGCTGCAGTGAGAAGTGTTATTTACTTCCCTTTGCTTTCTAGGTGTCTGTTAAACCCCAGGCAGCTGCTAGCTACACACAAATCTAAAGATTTGGCAAGTGAGAAGGGCTGGTAGAACGAATGTCTGCAGAATTTGTGCTTTAATCGTAAATGCAGTCTCTGGCTGTGTGTCACTAAGCCCGGGGCTGATGCTGCAGCTGCTGAGCCATAAGAGGGCAGCTGCTGCAGATGAAGCTCCATCCCCATTCTGGTCAGCCACAATATGAATGCCTGTGCTACCTCTCCTCTTCCCTCAGCTGAATTCTTCTGTGTTTTAAAAATTCCCACTGCTGTCCCTTTTAAGAGGAAGAGACAGTAATGATGAGCATGAAGAGTCAGAAAACTAAATGACAGGAAGTATGGAAAAAACATTGTGCAGCACCCTTATCTGTACTTGCAGTTGTGCACCTGCAGTTCCACATCTCATCAGGCAAGAATACTGTGTTTCTTCTGCTTCAATCTCAGCCGCATTGCTATTACTGAACAGGCGTTTATTCTGCATTTTCACTAACAAGAAGTGTTAGAAACAAAATTTAGAATCTTGGGAAAATGCTACAGTTCTGGTTTGTTAGTCTGTGGTTTGTTTTTGTTTGGCTTCTTTGGTATTTGATATAAAAGCTCTAAAATCTTTTCTTACAGGACATAGCAGAGATATGTTGGAAGTGGAGTATTGGCTACATGAGACTTTTTTGTTTTAGAGAGACTTTGAATGCTAATTTTTTTTTAAGGCTCAGAAAAATGAGCAAAGCCTGAGTCATTCTGCCTTTTCAACAGCAGTGCAAATAGCAGGAGATGGGAAGTTCCTGACTTGCCATTGTGCTCATTCACATTTCTGATTACAATCATGGACATGCATAAGCATCAGTTCTATATTTTTGAGATGAAGATGACAGTATTGGTAGCTTTTATGAGCACTGCTGGAAAGGGGCAGTACTGTCCAAGACCCAGGTCCTGCCTATAAAGCAATAGATGAAGACAGAGCTAACATTTGTCAGAGCACTGGCAAAGATCCACAGTAACATTAGAGGGCGGGTATTGCAGGGCTCTGGTTGCTTTGTTGGATCAGTGGTGTCTCAGACTTTTTTCCTAGCACTGGATTGAAAAATGAAGCCGTGTCATTCTTTACAACACTTGGTTGCCATGAAGATGATGGAAAGCCATGAAGATGGTGAAGAGACTGGGCGTGTGATGTATGAGCATCGACTAAGGGATCTATGATCGCTTAGCCTAGAGAAGGCTCTTACCTATGTGGATGAAGACTGATGGTGGGAGTAAAGCAGGAGGAGTGGGATTGTTCTCAGTGGTGTCCAGTGACAGGACAAGAGGAAATGGACATGAATTGGAATAATAGACACTTCCATAAATATGAGAAAAATATTGGGTTTTTTTTTTTTGCAGTGAGGGTGATCATGGTTTCCCAGACAGACTGTGGAATCTCCATCCTTGGAGCTACCGAGGACCCAACTCATGTCCTGAGCAAAACACCCTTGCTGACTCAGCAGGCCTAGATGATCTCCAGATGTCCTACCAACCCCCAGCGAGTCTGTCAGAGCAAGCTACAGATATCACATATTCCAGAAGGTCTCTTTGTTTTAAGAAGCTACAATTCATAGGTTTGGAAATTTGTAAGACTGATTTACCTCAAAAGTGTATATACGCATCTAAAGGGGGATGTCAGGAGGATGCAGCCAGGCTCTTCAGCAGGCAGAAACTGATGCACAGGAAGTTCCACTTGAAAATGAGGAAGAACTTCCTCACTCTGCAGGTGACTGAGCACTGGAACAGATTGCCCAGAGAGGCTGTGGAGTCTCCCTGCCTGGAGATATTCAAGAACCATCTGGACGCAATCTTGTGCAATGTGCTCCGGGATGACCCAGCTTTAATAGGGAGATTGGACCGCATGATTCACTGTGGTCTCTTCCAACCTGATCCATCCTGTGATACGGTTCAAGAGACATGAACCAAATCTCTGTAGATTTACGGCACTGTCCTTCACCTCCTGGAGGCTGAGACAGCACCTCTAACAACCTTCACTGCTCCCCACCAGGACCGACTCACACGGATTCCCCATGTGCAAGCACGGTGGTCCCCCAGCCTCCAAGTGGGGACAGAGGCCATCCCTCTCCCTCTAAAACTGATGTTTCCTCTCGGGATGTGTGAGCTCCTGCCCGACAAGCGACAGGCAGGGGTTCTCCCAGCTGATGCTCCGCCTGGAGCTCGCCGCTCCCTGCCCCTCGACGGCC